>WNWU01000003.1:35969330-36013708 GCA_012654045.1 Ptyas mucosa | reverse complement strand
CTCCCTCCCTCCCTCCCTCCCCCTCTTATTCTCTCTTTGTTGATCATTGTGCTGCTCTCCATGGAATGGAACAATGAAGCTCCAGATCCATGTTATAATGGAGAAGATTCTAAAAAGTAACATACAATTGAAACCTGAAGTTTTTCTTTTAGGATTACTAGATAAGGAATTGCAAAAAATATTTGGAATTTTGTTATTGTAGATGTTGAGTCTACTTGGAAACTCAAGGCAGAAAAAAAATGAATTCTTGATGTTGGATTTTACTTACTAATATAGTTTGTTTTTACAGAAATGGCTAATATCTGTTACTTTGTTAAAGTAAAAAGTTGAGGTTATAATTCTTTCTGTACTTTATTGTACTGAAAGAAGTTGGGTGTCAATCTTTTTTTCTTTTCCCCTATACCTACACATTTCTTTTTCCTTTTCTTCCTTTCACCATTTTATTTTAATCCGTATACTAGGATAATTTTAATAAAATTTAATAAAGAATTTAATAAAATTCTTGAAAAAAGGAATAGCAATGAAGTCTATGTATTTCAGAGTACTCTCTAACAATCCATTGCTGCCTGAAACATATTAGAAATAAAATACAATTCTGAAATAACACATTATCTGTTGTGTTTTCTTTATAGTGTGTTTTGCTATTGTCTTAGTTCTAATATTTTCACAATCAAATCAGTAGTATTTATTTTGTCTTGTTTTTGTAATATAAATATAGTAACTACTGCAGAATCCTCTCTAAAGTTTTGATGTCTCTGCCCAGTCACTTATATAATTAATTTTCTTATGCCAAAAGAACTTTTTCTTTCAGATATAATAAGTTTAGACTAGTAAATCCTAAAAAGAACACATATTGAAGCCAAACAGATGAGCTTCATTCCGTAAATAGTATATTGGAGTAAAAGTTAGCAAATTTAGCTTTGGGGTTTTTGCAACATCTCTTATTTCCTGTGTGAATTCAAAAAAGCCAATTTCATTCATATATATGTGGAAAACTCCAGATTAATTTCTCTGGAAAAACACATGTGTAGGAACAAAATGTCCTAATTATTGATCCATGACACAAATTGAAGAGACTGCTCTGTCTAGCAGTAATGTTCTAGAGAAAATATAAAGTTTATTATGAACATGTCATGAATCTTTGAAACATCCTTACTTTCTCTTTTCTCGACTGCGTCTCTTCAGAGCAGCATATATTAACATGCTCTACCATGGTCTATAGACCACCTTAACAATGCTGTTAAATCATTCACTGGGTGGCACCCAAGAGCTTACTGACAGAATGGATTGAATTGCAGACACTCTCTAATACACACATTTAAACAATTTCCTCTGTCTTCAGTGAAATTATGCTAATATTTTAGTTAGGTTTCCTTAAGTCTGGAACTCAAATTAAGCTGTCTGTTTCATTTTTATGATAGCACTTGAAATCACTTGCAGACAAGGGGCTGTTGGATCCTGGGATTTATGGTAGCAATGCCACAAAAGGTGAAACACATCTTGGGGAAGAGGAAAGCAATATGTCAGGCCAGTGTTTTTAGTGCAATAAACTTTATGGCAGCATTAAGGGAATAGTTACAAATCAGGTTGATGGTGTTGATTTCATTGAGAATGAGTGTATTTACACTTTCAAGCTTTCCTTTAATAATAGCAAGTGTTTTTTATTTAATGGGTTTAGTGAAAGTAGTTTTGGTCATATTTCAAGGGTGGCAAAATCTGGCGTTCCCCCCCCCCCTTTCCTTGCCCATCTTCCTAATTTATTTCCACAGGATGATTCCACAGCTGAGTCAAGATTTTATTATTTTACTGAGCTTTTATGAAGATGTTACAAAAATGTTGTGTGAAAGAAGTAAGAACACAGACATATATAACATGCAGCCTTATTTCCTAGAAAATTCTTAAATTAAGTTTGTGGGGAAGATTTTTTTAATCTCAATGTTAGATTTGGGATTATCTGGCAAAATTGATTGGCAGCAGATTGAGGACAACAAAAAGGAAATATTTCTTTATATGATGCATCATTATCCTGTGGAAATGAATTCCACAAGATGTAGTGATATGTAATGATTTGGAATAGCTTTAATTAGGATCATTAGACTATCAATATGTGATCAGGCTGTCAATAGATTCTTACCACTATGTCCCAACTATTTAATCTGCTGTTTCTTCCATATGGGAAAAAGATGGCAATACACAAAGAGTATAGCTTTTCCTCAAATAATGTTATAATTTAATGAAATATTTACATCAATGGGATAAAGTAAGAAACCAAAATGTGATTAATGGAAGATAAGGTTAAGGACTTAACCAAACAATCTGCTTTAGAATTAGTTTCTACAGAAACAAAGTGGGTAATTTTATTTGCTTAGTATTCTATAGTATTTTCGTACCAGAATACTTGATTGATCCCTTCAAGGTACTTATTTATTCATTTATTAAATTTATCTAATCACCCATTTTATGTGACATAGCCCAGGATGGTACACAAACAATAAAAAGCATAAAAAGCATGAAAGCCAACATAGAAACTCCTGACATCTCCCTGCTCAACAAATTACTCCATATCCATGAACAACTTTATCAGGCTCCAAACTCCCACTATTTCAATCCTTGTGGGAAAAGTCAGGTCTTCAAAGTTTGTTTGGAAGGCTAGGAGGATAGCGGCCTGCCAGGTCTCAGGGGTAGAGTCTAATAACATTCTTACTTAACATACTTAAAACAGAGTATATGTCATTCTTGCTTAACAACCATTGGTTCAGCTGCCATTTGAAGATATGACAGCAAATGGTACTTACACCTGATTCCTGAAGTTATGACTGTTATGGTGCCCCTGCAGTCATGTGATCAAAATATTGTGGCTTGACTCACACTTAAGACCACAGGGGTGTATCAACTTCCTCCATCCGCCTATCTACTCGCCAT
Source organism: Ptyas mucosa (assembly GCA_012654045.1). Taxonomy (NCBI): domain Eukaryota; kingdom Metazoa; phylum Chordata; class Lepidosauria; order Squamata; family Colubridae; genus Ptyas; species Ptyas mucosa. Next base: position 36,010,786 of record WNWU01000003.1, on the reverse strand, counting down.
AATTGCCCTTTTGGTGAACTTATACATTTTCTCATCAGTGTTGGAAGTGGTGCACTAGAGTTAAAGTAGAAGGCTAGGAATTTCAACAGATTCAACTGACCACCATTCTTAAGCTTCTAATTCACCACATAGCAACAGAAATTTTGCTCCCAACTACTACTGTAACCTGAGGGCTACCTATAAAAAACACTGACATAACCTTACATCATCATACAGTAATTTCCTTTAGATAAATTAAAGGTTCATTAATTCATAGGGCTGTTACATGGAATGGGACAGCATTCAAAGAGATGGAATGTAAATCATAATATAACTATAAAAAGTTATATTATAACTTTATAAATTGTTTCTCCCATTTTTCTTATATATTTAAACTGTTTTTATTGATAATTTTAATATTTTAGTATTGCTGGCTTTTTAGTGTTTTACTTCTTGTGAGTTTAAGCCTTGAGCAATATTTAGAAAACAAAGCAATGAGATTATATCAGGCCTTGGTCATAATTATTTTAAGAAAGCATGAAAAATGTTTTTCAGCATTTCTTCCAAGCATTTCTTCCAAATGTTTACTGGAAATGTCAACTTGCAAAGCAACCTCAAAATGGATGCTACAGGTAGGAGTATGTAAGAATTGTCACAAAGCTGTTTCTTCATCATGTAGAGTAGCTCATTCCCAAAATTGTAACATCTCCAAATGTATTTAAAATGAAAGTTTCCTATTGGCATATAAACTAGAAGAGGAAATAGTTAAAGAAGATATGATTACATGGGCGACGAATTTCGGATATCCTATAGAATTAAACAAATGGAAAAAATTGTGGAAAACTATCAACAAATTAACATTATCTGTACCATATAAAGAAAATGCTTACAAGATGTTTTATAGGTGGTACCTCCCACTGGCGCGGATTTCTAAAATGTTTCCCAATACATCTTTACTCTGCTGGAAATGTAAAGCACAAAAAGGGACATATCAGCACATGTGATGGTCGTGTCCCAAAGCTAAACAATTCTGGATCAATATTAAAACCCAATTGGAACAAATAACAACACAAAAAGTACCATTAAAACCAGAAACATACTTATTAGGCATACCTACACGTAACTATGAAAAAGAAATAATATATCTAATCACACACATCTTGACTGCATCAAGGATTACTTATGTGCAAAATTGGAAATTAGAAGAAGTCCCAACTCAAGACAGAATAATATCTAAAGTTATGGAATGTGCTGAGATGGACATACTAACCAAGGAAATTCAAGGAAAAGAAGAATCTGATTACTATCTGGTTTGGCAAAGATGGTATCAATGGTTAGAAGGAAAAAAAATCTAATAAAAGGAAGACCCTAAAAGAGTAAAATAAAATTCTATACCAAATGAGGTTTAACAAAGAATTACTAGTTATCAATAAAATAATATCATTATATAAGGCGAGAGAAAGAATATATATTGAGGAATATAGGTTATCGATGTTGTAATAAATCAGACATTACATTTAGATGTAATTATTATGATACTTGTTGTATATTATTTTACTTGTATTTGTATGTGTACTTTGTGGGTTTTTAAATTAATAAAAGTTTTTTAAAAAAAGAAAGTTTCCTCAAGTATCATTTATGTCAAAAATGTACATGTTATGTTATTAGTTAATATGTGGATTAAAAGTGTCTCCCCAGAGTTTGTCCAAATCTGCTTGTACAAGTAGAAAATCGTTCAGAGCTGATTTCTGGATATGTAAGATGAATGATAGAGGAGACAACAAAATGAGTGAAAATTGCCTCATTTCCCATTCCTCTTGTGAATGTTTTCAATCAGAAGAGGGCCTGTTGGAGGAAGAGTCAAAGCAAGTCTAACTATACCATATTAGGAATTACTTCGTAGCAATAAAGGTGACAAAATGACAATATTTTTCCCTCCTTATTTCATCTGCTGACATCGATTCAGAAATGTTGTTTAGGGTGACCTGGTCCCTATTGGGTAGGGAAGGCCTCTCTTCCGTGAGAGATGACCCCAAGAAAAGTTCTTTGAGCTCTTTAATTGGTAGTTTGGGGTAAAAGCATAATACATTTTTAAAATGTATTATGTTGGCTTCCACAAGTAAAGGGGAACCACATAGCAACAGAAATTTTGCTCCCAACTACTACTATAATCTGAGGGCTACCTATAAAAAAAGTGATATACAGGTCTTTTATTGGCTTCTACAAAGTAAAGGGGATCAACCTATTTTCCAAAGCACCTGAAGGCAGGACAAGAAGCAATGGATGGAAACTAATCATGGAGAGAACCACCCTAGAACTAAGGAGAAATTTTCTGACACTTAGAATGGAATGACTTGCCTTCAGAGGTTGTGGGTGCTCCAACACTGGAAGTTTTTAAGAAGAGATTTGGACAACCATTTCTCTGAAATGGTATAGGGCCGTGATGGCGAACCTATGGCACGGGTGCCACAGGTGGCACGCGGAGCCATATCAGTGGGCACGCGAGCTCACCTCTGGCATACATGCGTACGCCAGCCAGCTGATTTTCAGGCCTTCTGAGCCCACCAGAAGTCAGAAAACACACTGTTTCCGGCCTCCAGAGGGCCTCTGGGGGGGTGGGGAAGGCCGTTTTTGCCCTCCCCAGGCTCCTAGAAAGGCTCTGGAGCCTGGGGAGAGCAAAAAACAGGCTCACCGTGCCATCGCGTGCCAAAAGCGGGGGGGGCAGGGCACATAGAATTATGGATGTGGGTACGCGTGCATGTGACTCCACCGTGCTCCCCCCACTTTTGGCACGCGATGGCAAAAAGGTTACCCATCCCTGGTATAGGGTTTTCTGATTGAATGGTATTGGACTAAAAGATGCCCAAAGTCCCTTCCAACTCTGTTATTCTGTTATGAAATCACACAATACAGCATTTATAATGTTTCTATGAAGAACTAATGATCAGAAACTTTCTAATATGAGAACTTTCTAATAACTCACAGTAGAGTTCATACTGAGGTGGACAGATGTGTGAAAACATTAATTTTTGCAAGATAATAAAAATTGCACGTGTATAAGTGAAACAGCTTACTAAATATCACAGAACATGAGCAGGCCTGAAGTAGAGCACCGAATATTAACAACACAGAGGAAGCAAGGTACATCAATGAATGTTAATCAGTTTCCTGAATATCTACATAAATGGTGCATAGAAACATAACTATTTGTTTCTGTTACTAGGAGAGAAGGCAAGGAATGCCCAAAATTACACTGGAGACACTTCTGAAGAAAACTAATATTCTTCATTAAAATCCAAAATCTGTAGACAGTGAGGAGAAAAATCTGTATGCATTTAGCCTCTAATTTTTTTTCTGTTCATTAAGTTATACACACTGCTCACTGCTCATTATAAAATATATGTACTTCGTATATAGTCTACATTAGTTTTAAAATTGAGAGATTTATTTTCAATTTGAATAAGAACACTTCTTTGATTATTGTGGGAAAGAACTTCAAAATGAGTTGCAAACATGAAAATAGATTTTATCAGTTGCAGAGGCAAGTAAGCTAACTATCTGATTCTGTAAATGTGAGTCCTGAAGCATTTTGGCAAATGTTTAGATAGCCTTTACAGTTTCAAGAGAGCCCTTGATTAAATGTGGCATTTTCTGAGGTTCTGGGATCTGTAGAGAACATTCCTCATTTGCTCCCAGAATAATGGCTATGACAATGAACCTCAGTATGTTACTGTTCTGTACCAAATTTTGCCTGTTGAAAACTGTTGCCTTTTCCATTTGATGCTAATCAATCAATCAACCAACCATAATACAGCTGGAAGGGACCTTTGAGGTCTTCTGGTCCAATCCCCAGCACAAGCAGGAGACCCTAAACCATTTCATACAAGTGACTATCCAGTCACTTCTTAAAAACCTCCAGTAATGAAATACCCACAACTTATGACAGCAAGCTCTTCCATTGGTTAATTGTTCTCACTGTTATGAAGTTTCACCTTAATTCCAGGTTGCTTCTCTCCTTGATTAGTTTCCATCCATTGTTTCTTGTCCTGCCGTCTGATGCTTTGGAAAATAAATTGACCCCCTCCTCGTTGTGGCAACCTCTCAAATACTGGAATACTGCTATCATGTCCCCTCTAGTCCTTCTTTTCTCTAAACTAGCCAAACCCAAATCCTGCAACCGTTCTTCATACGTTTTTGTTTCCAGGTCTTTTATCATCATAGTTGCTCTTCTTTGCACTTTTTCCAAAGTCTTAACATCTTTTTTTTGTAAGGTGGACCTAAAAACTGGATGCAGGATTCCAGGGTATTCCAGTTGAGCCTAACCTTATTCCTCTCTCTCAAGCAAGAAGCCAAAGAAAGATGTCCAACAATGCATTGAGAACAATCTTTTGTAGTATAAATATGCACAGAAACATCAATAATTTTATTTTGGGATGTGTATGAATTAATAAACTGTTCCAAACTAATATCAATAAAGTCTCCTTAATGTTGAACTTTGCACTGAAAACCTTAATAGTCACAGAAAGAGTTTTCTTGCCATTGGTAAGGAATGAAATGTAATTGTCTTTTTTCCAGGATAACTAAGCACTTTTATTAATTGCAACATATTGCTTACTAATTCATGATAAATTGATGACTGCGTAATTCATTATGTTGTTTTGCAGTTCTTGACCTCTACATGATCTATCCATGCTCTTGTTTCACTTTCTCCTTTGGTGATACCCATTTCCTTATATTCTTCACCTTGGCTGCTCCTATTTTTTAAAAATGCAGTACTTATCACATTATTTCAAATTGAAATTGTCTTCAGATTACCCAAGATTGGCCATCATTGTTTTAATTCCAGCCTTCCTGAATTTGAAACAAACATAAAATATGTATAAAATAAATAAGATCAAACTGCCATAGATCTTTCTCTTGGGTGCTTGCATAATTATATAGTCCTCCATGGATATTTTTACAAAAGCTTAGTTGAAAGAAATTGAAAGATACTATAAGATCTTAATAGTTGAATAGTAACAATAGAAATTCCTAAAAGCTGATTTGCTTAATCTTGCCATTACATTGCATTACATATCTTCGGTCAGTAATATATTGGAATTAAATCTGTTTGAAATGAACTGCTTGAGGACGAGAGTCATGTTACGTATGCTTTATTTATTACACTTTTTATTCTGCAGATTGGAGGAGCCCATTGTCAGTGCCATAACATTTATTTCAGGGTTTCATAGAAGAGTCTGTATAGAAAACTGGAACCACTGACTCAATACCATTAAAATATTATCCACTTTAGATCTACTTAAACCTGTCGTATTCAGCAAACGGAGCTCAGAAAGAACAGCTAGGAAATGTAAACACTTCTGCAGGACATTTATATTACTCCAAATAGCTCTTCGGGATGGAGTCTACAATGAGCAGTTTCCATTTAAATTTAACAGCTGGTTCTAGCTGGATCTTGGAAAAATTTTGCAAAAAGAATAAAGAATTTTTGGTAGTTGCATTAAATAAATAATAGATTTCAATTAATCCTTTTTAACTCATTATTTACTTCAGATTTGGAAGACATTCTCAAATCCAGTTCTTTTAGGTATTTTATTTGATATTAATGGTTCTTTTTTAATTAAACAGTATTGCATTGTGCAATATGCAACAATGATGCTGAACTTGTCTGAGTTTTGTACCAGTGGCAGTTTTTAAATTAGAAGTAGAGCACCACTTCAGGTTTATAGTGAATTATGGAGATCAAGCAAACCTTTTGATGGCATTAATGTGTTTGAAATTAAATAGTGGGTAAGAATTGGGGATATTTAAATTGGGAGCTTATCTCAGCATCAGTTCTTCCTTAGAAAATATACTGAAATTATTTACTTTTATTAACAGTGAAACAAAATGGAGCTTAAATAAATTATGAAGTCATATAATTTCTATTTAATTGAGTTCATCATGAAAATATTATACTACTATATAGCAACTATTCAGAATGAAGTGTCGCATTTACATTAAAGCTCATTTATATTTCAATATTCATATTGCTTTGTGTTTATTATATCTATATATAAATTCAGTAAAGAACATTAAAATGGATACTGCTGTATTTTTGAAGGAACACAAAATTGAGAAAATATAAAAATGTCCTGATTCTAAAATCAACATATATCTGAATGTTATATTAGCTGTTGATTTTTAATCTCTGGCTGTAAACCATATTCCAAAGAATTATATCTATCTGGAGGGTTGGTTGCATGAGTTACTTGCTGAAGGTGTCTATTTGTTTGTAGTATATCTATCCAAATTCTGCTGCTTCAGAGGCTTGTGTGAGGTTTGTATTGTAGATTTTTTTCCTTGTTCCCATTCTTGATTTCTATCATATGCTCTCTTTTTTTTTGCTTTTATGTTATTTATGATGCAGATTTCATTCAGTTGTTATTGACTTCCCAAATGTTACAACATATAAAAAATAAAAATGGCAAATAAAAAGTAAGTTTAAAATCAGAATTGCTTGCCCAGCGTCATCTTTGATTTAAGGGTAACCATTACCCATATTTTGTTAGCTGAGATAGAAATATGAATCATGAGTGCCATGAAGGCCAGCATGATGAGAAGGGATAATATTGCTTTAGGATAGATAAATATTCATATGTCCCAGAGCTTCAATGCAGTGGCTTGTTACAGAGACAAAAGTATGTCCCTATATCTGTGATGGCGAACCTATGGCACGCGTGCCGCACACGGCATACAGAGCCCTCTCTGTGGGCTAGCCAGCCATCACCCCAGCCCAGTCGTATGGTGCATGCATGCACATGCACCTCTCACCGGCCAGCTGGTCTTCAGGTCTCTGCCGCGCATGTGTGTTTGGGGGGCGGGGCTCATGCGGGAGATGTGCGTGCACATGAGTGGGGGAAGGCACATGTGCAGGGGGTGCAGGTTGGTGCAGGAGGCTTTCGAGGCTCAAAATGAGGCACGGGAAGTCCTCGTGCAGTGCCTAGCACCCTGTTTTGGCTTCTTGGTTGGTGCAGGAGGCTTTCCAGGCCCAAAACAGGGTGCGGAAGGCCTCATGCGGCACCCCCACGCCCTGTTTTGGCTTCCAGGTTGGTGCAGGAGGCTTTCCAGGCCAAAAACAGGGTGCGGGAGGCCTCATGCGGCACCCCCACGCCCTGTTTTGGCTTCCAGGTAGGTGCAGGAGGCCTTCCAGGCCCTGTTTTGGGCCTGGAAAGCCTTCTGCACTAACCTGAAAGCCAAAACAGGGCAGGAGGCACATGCATGGGGGGCGCATTGCATTTTGGGGCTTTAGGCACATGCGTGTGCATTTGCACACATACGCTTTGGGCTCTCAGCACCAAAAAGTTTAACCATCACTGCCCTATAGCAATCTTATACAAATAGAAAAGAAAAAAAAATCAAAAGCAATGTAACATTATAGAAATGTTATTAAAGGAAATAAAACAACCAAGTACAAACAACATTCATTCAACACTATCTAAAAACTTAAAGCAAAGTTCTCATGCTCGCAACCCAGAGGCTGCCAGAAGTTCTTTTGGTCATCTTCCATGGTGGAGGATGCTTCGCTCAGATATGCAGCAGATAATGGCTGCCAGAGGTGGAGAGTTAAGTTGCCAATCTTAGCTAGGCTTTCGATTCTTCATTTCTTTTTATGTCATCCACCAAGAAACAAAATTTTTCTTCTACTTTTCTGTCTCGCTTTTGTTTCGTATCAAATCAAACTTTTTCATTGCAAGAGTGAATGTTAAGATAATGTGCTTACTGTTCAGCTATTGCGTATAGTGTTTTTCTACATTGTAATGTATTATATGCCCAAAGGTCCTAATATGTAAATTTGTTTTTTAAAAAAAGTGGCACCAATATTACAAATTGAAACAGTACCAGAAAAGATAAGCTTTGCTCTTGTCAACAATCCAGCCAGCCGTGAATTGCAACTGTTCAGATAATAATTGATTTTTATTAAGAACTTTGTGGGAAAGCTTGATTTAAAAAAAAAATTGAAATGTGTACCCAGTACCTAGGTTCAGCTCAACTTAAGGTTTGTATAGTTTTTTTAAGAAATGGCATCCAGCCAATAAATTGAATACTGAGAATGGGTGAGGAGTTTTAATGCTTGAAACAAATATTGGGTGATAGTGGTAATCTAAGGAATTGTGAAATACATGGCATGTAAGGTTGTAGAATAGAATTCTGTTAGAGAAAATTGGATAATATGCATGGCAATAAAGTAGGTGAAATAAAAGAAGCAAAACCGGAGCAATAAAGATAGAACAACTTGCAGCATGAGATAGGATTGGATGGTGGATGTCAGGCAGGAAGAAAAGGAGGGACAAACTGCCAAAATGATAATGTCCATTAGATATCAAATGTCCAATAAGGAGGAACAACTTTCATGAACTGGAAGAGAAGAATTTAGCATTACTCACAGGCAAGAGAGATAGATAACATTATTTGTTTTCATTGTACCTTTATTATTTTTATAAATAACTCAAGGGAGCCGTGGTGGCCCAGTGGTTAGAATGCAGTATTGCAAGCTAATTCTGCTGACTGCCAGAGGTTCAATCCTCACTGGCTCAAGGTGGACTCAGCTGTCTATCCTTCTGAGGTCAGTAAAATGAGGATCCAGACGTTGGGGGCAATACATTGACGCTGTAAATTGCTTAGAGACGACTGTAAAGCACTGTGAAGCAGTATATAAGTATAAGTGCTATTGCTATACTGCACGATACTCCTTCCACCCAGTGGTGAAATCCTCTGCTGGTTGCCACCAGTTTGCTTCCCATGCATGCGTGGTGCACACCAAGCACATGCTTTTGGATTTCCAGAGAACCGGTAGTAAAAAAATGCTTAAAAAGTAAAAAAAAAAAAAATTCCGAACATCAGCTGAGCGAAGCATGATCGTGGGAACTTTTTTATTTTTTTATTTTTTAAAGCATTTTTTACTACCAATTTGAGTGGACCGGCCCACACCGGTAGCATTTCACCTCTGCTTCCTTCTGTTATAGCCTACAGTTAAATCTTCACTACCAGCTAATTACTAAATGTTTTGAATCAAGGTGTTTTTTTTTTGTATTGGAATCTTGAACAGTACATTCCATTCAAGTCATTCCACTTTTGAATCTTGAATGTGAATTGGATCACAGCTGATCTGCATACTTCTAATAACAAACATTAATCTACACAAGTTAAATTGAAAACAGTATTCTAAATTTATTAGCTGTTAATTCATACATATTTTTCATCTAACAATTTAAAGTTATAATTGTAAAAAGATTGAAAACTATGAAGAATTTTCCCCCCTAACGTTTTGATTCATAATTTTAAACATGATTTTAATGGTGCAATAGGATTGTAACCCACACTTTGGCAAAGATACATTACAATCATCAACCTATTTCCCTGTTGGGTCTCCTAGTCATCAATCTCTGAAATGGAATTGTAAAAGGCTTCCAGAATCATGATTAACATTAGCAGCAGCAAAATAAGCCTTGCTTGCCAGTTTGCCTCACATATCACTGTTGTTGTGGAGTATGCCCTGGAAATGATTCCCTTGACAAATCACAGACATTATAAAGAATTTAGTGGCATCTATGAAACTTCACAAAATCCTGTAACTTTTTATGGCAAACAAATATGCTTATACCTATGTCAAGAATAAACTGTTTTATATTTCTGTAATCTGTTAGCAAGGAAATGAATGTTCTGTCACTAGAACACTAATTATCTATGATTTTGTTTTTAATATAGTAAGTTTGCAGAACACTCACTATTTTACTGGTGGCGAAGGAACATGGTATTGAGGATACCTATGTTTATTGCTAAGTATGTCAAGTAAGCAAGCAAGCATAAATCTGAAATTTAAAGTGATATTTTCAAAGGCTAAGATTTGATGTAATGGCAGAAAACTTCAGGTAGTTGAATTTGCATTCATATGCCAATCAGATGAAATTGGACAACATCACTAGATGGAGTGCAGATATGTATGAATCCAAGAATAATATTTAGATATAATATTGGAAAGAAATACTGAAATGGCAGACAACCCATTCTTTTGCCAAAGTTAAGATGTAGAGAATTTCACACATTAAGCTCTATGCATAATTCATAAATATTCTATGGTACTAGCATTTTGCTTTCTAATATACTCATGGCAAGCATATCTGAAAGAGCCAGAAAATAAAATCTGAGGTTTTCCTTTGATTAGACACTTTGTAAATACTTATATATACATACTATATATATGTAATGTCAAATATGTCATGGATTTTCTATCTGGGTTTTCTGGCTACCATAAATTATGGTTGTCCAACCCTTTGGTTTGCCTGGGTGAAAAGGAATGGTCTTGGGCCTCATATAAAATATTTATTACAGCTAGTGTATATAAGTAACATTTATATAATTTTAACAATATTTTATTATCTAGTGGGGCCAACCCATGGTCCAGGGCCATGGGTTGGGCGTCTGCCATAAATCAACATATATTTAGGTTTCTCAGTGGGTTTTCATGTGGAAAGCTGCTGGTGAGGTAAATTTCCTTCCACCTTCCTGTTCTTCCTTCCTTTCCCACACTCCTTGCCACACTTTCTCAATACACATAAAAAGTAATAAAAAACTGGATGTCAAAATATATGTCGCTTCTCAGTTTCTGTCAGAAGAGCTCCAAAATAGCTTTAAGCTAATTCCAGAAGGCAGAAAAGGCAAAAGGCAGAAAAGTTCAGAGCTAATGTGATCTTTAATAGCTAGTAGGCCTTTTAACAGTAGGCCTTGGAGATCTCCATATCCTGCACCACCTTAAAGTGGGGAACCACCACCTGCTTTTCCTGACGAGACTAAACCGGTCTAGCCCATTCTAATGGTCAAATGCTATCCTGAATATAACTTATGGACTTTATAGATTAACACTAGCATATTAAATTGCATTCAGAAGGCTATACGAAATTAATGTAGAGCCTATATGTTGCCAAAAGGAACAATATGTTCCTTTTGGCAACTGCTGGATGCTACACGAAGTATTACACGTTATACAGTTGAAGATTCCAAGTACTCTTTCAATCCAGCCCCATAGAGAGCATGTTGCAGTTGTCTAAGAAAGTTGTGATAAGTACATGATTTAACAAAGCTTAATCCTCTCATATTAGACAGGTTCACAACTGATGGACAGGTACAAATAAATACTATCTGGTTAAAAAATATCAATTTATATATTTATGTCTAGATTATCCATTCCCCAACTCCAGTGACAAGTTGTCTTTTTGTAAAGTGTTAACTCATTTATCCCTTTTCCTGTGAGAGGTAACAGATGGAAACATAAAAAACATTAAAAGGAAATGATATGCTATATTCCAAATTAAAAGAATGGAATTTAGAAATCAGACTCTCAGGGCTATTCCAGGTCATTTTGCTGCTTGGAATAGAAAAATCCATGTCAAGTTGTGTAGTTTCCCTAAGGCCAGTCAAGTTATTTTAACACCTGAGGCAAACATCTCACAAGAACCTCTCCTTTTTCCTTGCAGTAAAAATACAGTAATATAACATAAACACTTTGCTCCTGTTTCATAATATGCAATATAGGCTATCCAGTTAACCATGGAATTTCTCTTTTGCTTGTCAATCACAAAATCTTATTTCACTCTAGTCCAAAAATTATTCCAGAAGTACAATGTAGCAGACAAAACAACGAGACACCAATTACTCCAGCAAATTACTCGAGGATCCCCAAACTATTATTCCTCAAAAGTGTTGAGGCTGCCAGCTAATTTAGTCAAATGAATTATGAGATACTTTTTACCAGATTGGAGATGTAATTTAAACAATATCATGAAAATCCTCCGATGGATGGAAACAAGGAGGTAAGATGCTTATGTCTCCTCTAATTCATCTGAATATTTTAGTATACCCAATAATGATTTTTTTAAAAAAATCTTGAATCTCTCTATTTTATTTGCCTGCTTTACATTTTATTTTTTGTCCAAAGGTTATGACCAATTTAAAACTCTGGTCAATTATTTACGAGACAACATGATGACCAAAAGAACTTCTATTTGCCTTGCTAGGGAATCACTGAAACCATTAGAGTCAACTTGACACCATGATAAACAATATACACAGGTGACCTTTCAGCATCATTGCCAAGCTGGATTTATAGGTAACTTACGATCTTTCTTTTCAAGTGTAAAAAAAAAAAAACGAAGATGTTCAGCTTGAGAAACTTTTACTAGACACACTATCCTGAGGTCTGGTGGTCATCATAAATAAAGTTACTTTTTGAAAAAAAGAGAATGGAACATCTTTCACATGTTTTTATCTGGTGAAATCCATTTAGCACCCATGGGGCACTTTCCTTTGCCTCAGCTCATTGCTATTTCAGTATCCAGTATTTCTTTTAAAAAAATATATAGCATCCTTCAGGATCAGGTTTTACTCACAGGGCATCCAGATACCAGTAAAATAATTAAATGTTAATTCCTTCAATGTACAAGCCTTGTAATACATTAAATATATTTTAATATATAATAATAAATAATAATAAATATATTTATTTATATTTACAAATATGTTAACATCATAGTATTAATTATAGCTGTGCACACTTCAAAAATTATTCAAAAGAAGTTTTTCAGATCTGATATGGGAATAACATCTCTACTATTCATTTTTTATATTTTTCCCCTCTATTTTATTGTTGTAAGCCACCCAGAGTAGCCCCACAATGAGACGAGCAGCAAATATATTTAACAAATATAATAATAAATAAAAATTTAAACACTATGTTTTTTCAGTTTACATGTGAGGCTGAAAAATGCTACTTTAAATATGGTTATTTTAAAAATCACATTAATATTAAAAGGCCAATTCCTTCAAGTTATCTTTGGAAGCATGTAGAGCCCTAGTATCCTGGTCCCCTACCTCTTTCCTCAGAATACATATATATTTGAAAAATATATATGCTAGCATTCTAAAGTGCAGTAGTTTCCCTTTCTATTTAAAATAATATTCTAGTGATTGTTTGGAATGGGGTGAATGATACCGTAATTGTGAAAGGCAATTTTAGCACAGGTAGTTCTTGTTTATTATTCACAACTGAGACACCAACTTGGTCATTAAACGAAGCAGTCGCTAAGGGAAACTTCATGCTTTTACATCTTAGATGCCCTGTTTTTAAAAAGTTAGGGACAATATAGAAAACTAGAAGCAAGTTAGTCTAACAATGTTCTGCATTGGAAGTATTATTAAAGGGTAAGAATGACCTATATAGAAAAGAACCAATAGGATTGTCATTAAATTAACACTTCTCAACCTTTTAAATTTGTTTGTGGCTGTCAATAAACAGGTAGACAAGGATGACTCAACAGATGCTGCACAATTGGATTTTCAAAAAGCCTTGATCAAGTCAAAAGATGGACAACAAGCAGGAAGAAAAGAGCAGAAGGAAATTGCAATTTTCTAATGGTAAGATTTGAAAAATGAGATCTCATTTTTTTTTCTACTTGTATATAAATTACCTCAGAACAAGGCTAAGCAGTAAAGCGGCAAACAGATTTTAAAAAGGGAATTCTAAAGAGCTCTAACTGAAAAAAATAGGCTTCAAGATAGCAATTATTACCATATTTACTATAAATCATTTATAAATTGATGCAGGTTGATACAAAAAGTTCATACTTACATAGTAATGATATTTGAACTGGCTCTGGCTGACTAAGTAAGCGACTTGAAGTCATAGTAAAACAACTTGATGAGAACACCCATATGGTTTGCAGCTGCTGTAAAACAAAAGAACCAAATTTCATGCTTAGAATTATTAGGAAAGAAATTGAAAATGAAACTCCTGATATAATAATGCTTTAATACACATTTGCACTGAGGCCATATGAGAGTATTACTCTCATTTATTCTTGCTGTATCTTAAAAAGAGTATTATAAATCTAGAAAAAGTCAACCAAAATTACTGGTTGAGGTTGGAACACCTCTCCTTGAGAAAAGACTGCAGCAATTGTGCTGTTTAGGTTGGAACAAAACAGATAAAGGGGGTATGTTAGAGATAAATAAAGTTGTGCCTGGCATACATAACATGGGGATGTCTCAAAGCTGCTTTTTTCAAGAAGGAACTGGACTTTCTTGTTTTTCTTTGAAGACGTTTCGCTTCTCATCCAAGAAGCTTCTTCAGCTCTGACTGGATAGAAGCTTCTTGGATGAGAAGTGAAACATCTTCAAAGAAAAACAAGAAAGTCCAGTTGCCTCTTGAAAAAAACACCTTTGGAACAACCAGGACCTGGATGACTGAGAATCTCCCTAGATGGGAAAACAATATGGACAAACACTGTTAGAATTTAACATCATCTCCTGAAACTACATATAAGGAATCTGGTTCCCCCCCCCCCCACACACACATATAATCTAAAGAAGTTTTCTTCCCCCCTCTTTTATGACCCTATAATCCCTTTTTATTGGGGTGGAGTCAGGTTGATTGAATGGAGCTGAGCATTTGCTGGCCGGATGCCCCAGAATTTTTGTGATATCTTTTTTAAAAAACAGAAGTACACAGTTTCTGTACAAGTTTGCAGAATAAGAACATTAGCCTTATATTTAGATTCTACATAGGTTTACTTTGAAATAATTGCTCCCGTGTTTAAGGAATTTTATCTGCTTTGTAAAAGCAGAGGAGCATATAGGACTTGCTCTGAAGGACATGGAATTGTATTAAAACATATAGATCATAGAGAAAGAAAAGATGTTCATGACTATCATTCACTTTATTGAAGGGCAATCTTTAACTTTTAATGTTTTCTTGGCAATGAATTGCTTTTATTAAAATAAATTGGTAAGGTTGATAAATGAATATGATAGAAAAAATTAAATTCAAAAATAAATTCTAGGTATCAGTAAAACTCAGGCTGGTTGTAAATAGATCACTGCATCATCTAGGTCTTCGACACATTCTGTTAGCACAAATCAAGCTTCATCTGGAAGTGTATCTGCAGCTTCCTTGGCACAATGGTGATTAAATCACTAATAAAGACAAGCTTTAGTTTTATGCAGTAATGCCTGGTTGGTGCTATAAATCACTAGTGTGGAAATGTTACAACTGGGTTTCATGCACAAGGCAACATTCCTGGCTATGTCTGCAGAGGTTAAGCACCTGTAAGTCATATGTATGTAGCGGAAAAGAACTGGATATGCATAGATGAGGAATGATGGCTCATAGGAATAATCCTACCTCTGCAGTAAATACAAGTAGGCCTTTCAACAAGCATTTCAGAGAAGACACAAATTGTATATTTTTCTCCATTTAATATCCTAACAGAGTAATTGACAAAGACATATTGCCTTGTATAGTGTTCTGTTTACACATCTTGTGAGGCTTTCTAAACTTGACTATGTTACATTCTGAAGGAAATACTGAAGTTCATTCTGCTGACTCCAGCAATTTCTTGATCATTTTTGGTGTCTCTGTTGTAGTTTGAGGGCTGAAGCATTTGCTATATAAGAAAGTGATATCCAGATAAGTTTAGAACAGAACGCTCTTCAAAAACCACATGTTTACCATATGGGTGTAAGAGTTTTGAAAAGCACAGTTCCTAGTTAATCCCAAAATGAAACTAGAAAGGTTGAGTAATGTCTGTGCTTTCAAATGTTTTTCTGCTAATTCAGGAAAATATGCTGCAGGACTATGATGGTGTAGATGTTGGAGAATAACACTAACATATCAGTCCTGCTGCTACCTCTGGTTTACATTACACACACCAAAGCAGAGGTTGTTATATCTTTTTATTTGTTATTCAAAATTCCCAGAAACTGATGGAAGGAACTCCAGTGGAATCTACAATGTTCTTTTTAGAGCTGTTAACTTTAAATGTTTTGTTGATTTTTCCCGAGAATAAACAATATGTTTGTGAAATGTGTTTCTGAGATTTAATTAAACTTTCTTTTATTTGTACTTTATTATGAGCTAGTTACCACATTCTTTTTAGAGGTAAAATGTAATTTAAGTTTAAATAATATTAAGGTCTGTAAAATTATCTTTGTTGAAGTAACGTAGAATATACTGTTATGTAGCTGAGGCTTAAACGATTATACATACTAGAATATACCCTGTTTCCCCCAGAATAAGACATCCCCTGATAATAAGCCCAATTGGGCTTTTGAGCGCATGGCAATAAGACCAAGTGCTTATTTCAGGGTTCAAAAAAATGTAAGACAGGGTCTTATTTTCGGGAAAACACGGTAGATATACACACAGGCAACTAACCCCACACTCACTTGTACCGATGTTACTTAGTTGTATAGTGCAGCATCTGAGAACAAGCAACTAGGCTCAAAGTGCACCAAAAATTCCACATTCCACATGATCATGTTACTATATTTGAAGCAATCCTCCATTTGAGAATCATCTAGTCCAAACCTAGTATGGTTAATTGAAGGGGAAAAAGGTTGAGAGTTGGGTCTTGCAGTTGGTCATTAAATGTTAGAAGCTAGAACTGCAGAAAGTAAAGCACATTGTTCCCAAAATGTATCCGTATCTGGGCACAGAAAATACTTATTTCTATAACTTTTGGTTATTAATGACATGCTGCATTTGTTGCTTCCTAATATACAATACAATTAGCCCTCATTTATCAACAGTTGGAATCTACAACTCCATTCCTAAGGTTGCAAAGCAAAATATCCTGTCATCATATGGACTTAATGACACCATTTCCCCTGTGATAGTTAAGCAAAACATCACATGACTACATTTTATGATGTAACTTCCATTTTATCTTCCAAATGCTTTTGTTAATCTGGCTAATGGTTGACTTGATTTGTCTAAAATGAAATTAATAAATTGAATATTTTCTCTGATTCACTAGCCTTCAACAGTGAAAAAGTTGATGTTTAGGTTCTGATATTTAAGATGTGTTAAATAAGGACTTTAAATGTCTTGAGGACCACATGTAAAGTAAATGATACATAATACAGATAGCAGATTTAAATATATATATATGAAGACTAGATTCATACATCATGCTAAATAAGATTTGTTTTAACCATAATTAAAACGATTAACACATTTCCTGAAAATTAGCATAATTGGTTTGGTTCCTGTATAAGCAACAAATTACATTATTTAGATTTCTGTAATATTTATTCTACCTTTATGCTGTTGAATCAATATACACCTACATTATATACAATATACACTTATCTTATGACATGTTTCATCAGTTTTAGCTGTACTGTATGTGACTCTAGACAAAGTTAAGTCACAAATATTTTGGTTTAACCAACATTATGTTTAAGGAGTGTATTCCTTGTAATAAATATCTTTAAAGTAAACATGAAACCTTCCTAGGCTCTGTGTTTTTCACTCCAACCACTTGGGGGAATCAGACTGTAGCTAAGAGTTGTATGTCTTTCATGCAGAAATAAGGAAATAGTTATTCTGTAAGTTATTTCTTATAGAAAGTTTTCTAGCTTTGCTTGGACATCAGGAATATCACAAGGTGCTGCCTCAGAAATAAATTATCCTCTATATACTAAATATCCAGGAAGAAGGGGGGGGGGAGTTGATAAATGGGAGTCCAGGGATTTGCTAAGTAAGGTTCATACAACACAAAATTTATGATCATGTGCTTTTGGACTTCAAAATGATTAATACAGCTAATTCTCAGAAGAATAAGAGCTGTTTTAGCCCAGGAGGGAACTGAATGCTATTGTTGATAGAAGGAGATAACATCAAAGTGGTCCACTGCTTGTGTTAAGCAAATACAGAACTCTGGGTCAGTGCAAATTAATCCTAAAGGAGTATGAAAACCTTCTTAATGACTACTAGATCTGTGGCATTATCACTTTTCATCCAACTTTTTTTAAAAAAATAGAGTCGTTAACGAGAATTACAAATGGTCTTACTAGCTAGAATATGTTTGCCAGCTGTGTAAAAAGGTGCACACTTCTAAAAGAAGGCATACGATCTATATATCAGAAGGTTGAAAAGCATACACTATGAGCTAATTTGTAACTGAATGGTTAATTCCACAAGAACCAAATACTTCAGGAGCATCATAAGAAATTTACTTTTTCACTTAGACTGGGTCAGTTTTTAAATAAATCTGAACTAACGCGTTATCTTAAATGTATACAGTAAAAATAGAACACAAGTTAGTCTTACTTTGAACAGGTGAATAATATCACCTCTTCAGCAATAACTTCCCAAATCATGTTCAGTTGTTCATAAAAGGAAAGAAAGCAGCTGCAAATGGACTTATCTTCAGAATTATGTTCACTTTGCTTTTGATGCCCCTCCTTGATTTTTTTTTTGATAAATTGATGTTTCTTTACTTATTTATATATGCCATCAATCAGAAAATAATTGTTACTTAGCCAGTGGAACAAAAAGAAATAGAACCATTTATAAGCAAAGTTCTACTTTTAGAGAGCAAAAATATCTTTCCTATATCAAATATTCAGCAAGGAAGCTTAAAATGCTATATACATATTCTTACAAGGACTATTGGATTATATGACTTACATGCTATATACATATGATTTACAAGGACTATTGGATTATAAATTCTGCAGCAATTCTGTTCTTGAGCACAAGGCATCTTCCATTTGCTGCCATATACCGTATGCCTGACTAGCAAACTAGTTCTAGGAGAGTGGTTCTCAACCTGTAGGTCGGGACCCCTTTGGGGGTCGAATGACCCTTTTACAGGGGTCGCCTAAGACCATCCGAAAACACATATTTTCAATGGTTTTAGGAATAATTTTATGGTTGGGGGTCACCACAACATGAGGAACTGTATTAAAGGGTCATGGCATTAGGAAGGTTGAGACCCACTGTTCTAGGAGATCAAAATAATTTAAAACAGCCTTGCAGTGCTACATATCTGTTCAGGTAATAGTGACTATGCAGGTAAGGTGATACTAGGATAATATACAATACATTAAGGCCTGGCTCACAAATATGGTTTGTTGAATAAGTTATATTTGACTTAACCATTACACTATCTGGCTGCTATATAAAAAAGAAATTATCAGCAAAAGAGAGAGATAGCATTAATACAGCACCATAAGCATGGATTAAAAGCTCGACTTCTTATCTTACATTTATTTATTAATCTGTCTACTTCACTTTTTCCAATTTTAGTCCCCATAATTCCTATTTATAAAATATTTTGAAAAAAAAATTCTGTAGGGAAAGAAAACAGATCATCTAAAAGATGTGAATATGCATTTTTTTCAAAGGAGATGGCCTTATTATACTACAAGCAAATACTATTTCTGTAGACGTCAAAATCCTGCATTTTTGGTGGCTCTCTCCCCAAAATTTTATAAACATTCTTTCTGATTGATTTTTATGAACTATGTCATCAGACTGACCACCCACCCAACTAAGCAACATTTTATTAAAAGAGTATCATTTCTCCTTGGGTCAATTTTCTCAATTGTTTCTTACACACAGCTAAGAGGCTGTTATCCCGATATGGTTGTTTGTGTGTTGTAGAGAGGGGGGAGGAACTGATTGAATATCTAACTGGCTTTGTGCCATGGCTTGGCCAGGAAACTTAAATTCCCATGGGCCAACACAATAGACTAGAAGCATGTAGAAGCATGTGTGTGTGTAGTTAAGAAAAAAAAGGTAGCATTGCCATAATTATTTAGTGCTCAGAAAATAACACCTTATTTTCTGAGCACTAAATGATTATGGCAATGCTACCTTGCTTCTAAAATCTTTTGAAGGGAAAACACATATGCATTCCTAGGGTGCCAATTATGACCCTATGAACATTAAACCAGATTTTTTGTTTTATTATTATGTGTTTATATCTGAGTACAATCCAAGACCTATTTCACATCTGAATTTAATTATCAAAAGGTGCAGATACGATAACTCAGTAAAAAGAAGACTGCAAGTAGCTGAAAGATAAGCATTCTTTTCTGATGGACCCAGCAAAGAACAGACAATGTAATCTGTAACAACTGCAGAAGACAGTATTAGCAGTTTTCACAGCATTCACCCTGAAAAGTTCACAAATTCTTCAGAAATTTGGGCAAATGCTTTAAAGAGCCTAATGTTAGACCTTCTCACTGTCAGATAATTGGAATTACCTAAGCAAGATCTCACTCCAGATTAAAACTAGACAAGATTTTTCTCTCAGTTTGTTTTCTTACTCTTACTTGTGCTTTCCAATTTTCTTCTCTTTTCTAGTTTCTCACAATACTAAATCTGTGACAAACTCTCTTAACATGCCACCTTTCTTGGTTCTTATACTGCCTTGGGTCAGCTGACCTCCTTCAAGCCATCTGGCCTTAATCAACTCAACTAGGCGGTATAAACATTCTAGAATGAGAGAAAACTCAGCTTGTTAACACCTTAAGGACCAGTTTCCCAATTACAAGCCCAGCAAATGTTCAAGAGTGAGACAATTCCTGGGGCATCATATTGCACTTTTCCGCCCTTTGTTTAAAAATCAGTGGAAGAAAATGTACTTGTGTTAGGAACCTATCCCATAAATAACTTCAGTAGATTTTGGGATGGCGATGGAACTTATTGGTAGGATATCAATTTGCTTTACAGAATTTGATTTCTGATAATCAAAGAACTGTTTTGTATGTTAAGAGAACTACTGATGTGAACGTAAATGTTAAGGTGCTTTTGTTAAGTGTGCTTTAAGGTCTTATTTTTATCAATATGCCGTTCTATTTAATATGTCTAACATCTGCCTATTTCTTTCTCTGATTTGCCTTTGCACTAAGCCCAAGACTTTTTCCAACACTGACAAAACATTCCTATGAACAAAGCTTGTTGTGGTTATTTTCCAAATTCCTTTGCAGGACAAAGACTTTTATAGCACCTATAACTTAGGCTTAGCCTATGAAGTGCCTCAAGGCCCTTTATTTTTGTTTTAATTACACAATGTATTGTTTGTTTGCTTTTGGCCAGAGCATGTGTGTTTCAGCTCTTGCCACATTCAAGTCATTGCTCCCTGTCTAAATAGAAAGTGTTGCTAATATTTTGATTTGCAAGAATTCAAATGGGTTGTAAATGTAAATTATTCACTTGCGAAATCATTTCATCACCCAGGAATGAATAATGGAAAGTGCATTTTCTTTTCACAGTGTTTATATCCCATTTAAAAACTAGGAATGGTTTTTTTATTATTACAGCAGGAAATTATGGTTTAATATCAGTTTTAAGAAAGATATTAAGTCAAGTTAACAGTTCTGTGTTATAAATAAATATTAGGCCACTATTTGTCATTTCTAATAAAATGGAGGACCTTGACTTAATTAAACCTATAAGACATATATAGCAGATCACATCTTGCTTTAAAAATAATCAACTTTAATTAGAGCACATAAAATTAATGGCTGGTTTTTCACAGATAACTATGTTTTTTTAATAAATATAATATAAATATAAATCAGGGCTTGTTAAATAAAATATCTCTTTCTGATTCATTAGTTCCTGCTTCTTCTAGGCTCACTTGACTGGAAATGAAGGAACTGGGCATGTGCAAACAAGTGAAGATAGTTGAGAGCAGCTATTCAATTCTAGAAAAGGCATAGTGAACTATTAATAAGAGCGCTTTATAAGTGTTCTTAGTAGAGTCAGTGGACATATTTTTTAAGTGTTCAAGGTATTGGCACAGGCCATTCATCATATGCTTTTATGTTTTCTTAATCTTTTAAAATCTTGCAGGGTCCTTGGTGGTCTCTGAGCTTGTTGTTTTCATGCAGACGTTTCATTACCAAACTAGATAAGATCAGTGGTAGTAGGGAGTGGGGTTTGCTCTCATTTTGTGTAATAATGGCCTACCTGTCAGTGTTAGTGGAAGCAGTCTTCATGGTTTCTTGACTAAACTGTTATTTACTGTTAACTTATTTATCTTAGTTGCTGGTTCCTTGATTGGGGTATTGTTTGCGCCTTAATTGTGGGTCTAGCACAAGGAGCCTGAGTGGCGTAGGAGGCTAATGTCTCCTACTAAGGCAGCATTTAACATCCAGCTGCCTGGAATTACTGCGAGTTCAATTCTCACCAGGCTCAAGGTTGACTCAACCTTCCATCCTTTCTAAGGTGGGTAAAATGAGGACCCGGTTGTGGGGGCAATAAGCTGACTTTGTATTGAAAAAAATATACAAAAGTATGAAGGCTATTGCTTAACACATTGTAAGCCGCCCTGAGTCTCTGGAGAAGAGCAGCATATGAATAAAATTTAAAATAATAATAATAATAATCTCTGCTTATCTGGGTGTTGGTTGATGGTAAGGAGGGTCCTTTTGTTTCCTTTTTGGCTTTTTGACTGCCTCTTTTGATTGGTATGTAGAAGTGGTTTATTTCTCTATGCCTGTTGCTGGCCAACTTTTCTGAGTGTCAGGCTTCCAGGAATTCTCTACCATTTTTGGACAGGATTTTCACAGCTTCTTAATTAAAACTATGGTTCAGTGAAATTAATGAGCTTTCATCATGTATTCTAACTGTTACTTAGTGTTCATGGAGGCACTCTATTAGTCTTCTTCCTGTTTGTTCTACATAGTGGCTGTTGCAGTCCTTACACTGAATTTGTTGTAATGACTCGTATTTTTGCTTCTGGATCTTTTGGTGTTTGAAGGTTTAGTTTATTTGTGTGCTATGGTAATGCCATGTGGTTGTAATAGTTTCTTGGTGGTTTCTGAGATTTTTTGATATACAATAGTGTTATTCTTTTTATAGCTTGTTTGATTATGCTATATTGGATTGAGTAGTCAGGCACTTTTTGATGAAGTTGTGTGGATACCCATTTTGTTGAAAGTTGTTGAATCTGTTTCCTTTTTTTTTTTTTTTTGATTTTCAAGGTTGCTGCAGTATGCTTGTACTCATCTAGATAGTGTCTTTCCGCATTTTCTCATGTGGAAGGTTTTATTACTACTTTGGTAGTAGAGCACTTGGTTGGTATGCGTAGTTTTATGATGCACTTATGTTTCTAATTTGCCATCACCCCCTCTGTTATTTATTTATTATTATTATTATTTTATTAAGCTTATATGCCATCCTATCTGCAACGGACTCAGGGCGGCTCACAACAATAAAAACCACAATAACCATTATACAAAATTAAAATACCAATTAAATCAGATAAAAGTTAAAAAACCCGTATAAAACCCCATCAGTCTAGGCCAGGGGACTTGAATAACCAAGTTTTAATTCGCGGTGGAAGGCCAACCAGAGCCCCAAGGAGAGTTGATTCCAGGGGGAAGGCACACCCACAGAGAAGGCTCTACTCCTGGGGGTCGCCAGCTGACATTGTCTCGCCAATGGCACCCTGCAGGCCCTCCCTATGGGCGTGAACCGGGTGATGGGATGTTGTTGTTGGCTGCAATCTGTTCCTTCCCATCCAGACCCGTACTGCTTCCAGGCACTGGGCCATCACGTCAAGGGCATCACTGGGTTGGTTTGGGTGGATATAAAGAGCTGAGTATCGTCTGTTGATGAGGATATCCAAGAATAATAGAATAATAGGGTGTTGTTTTCTTCTTCCCTAGTGAATTGTATTCCTAGATGTTGATGGTTTTGTGTGTTTTGTCTAGTTAGTTCTTTTGAATTATGACAAAGATGCCATCTACACTAAATCCATACTCTGAGTTCTATGCATAGGAGATTATTGCATTACAATCTGTCCTGAAAGTGATGATCCCTTAGATGTTCCTTTGATTGGGTGATATATTTGTCCATCAAACTGAAAGTATGTGATTAACAAATATTGATAAATCCATGATTCTTGGTGTACTTGATTTTGTTGGATGTGCTATGTAGTAGTGCTGTGATAGATTCATTGACTAATTGTGGGTTTATGGATGTAAAAAGTGCTAGGTCATCAAATTGTGATGTCTTTGATTCTTTGGAGGCACTGTTGTGGGGATTTGATGGGAGTATTTGCTTCCATCTGTGAGAAGTCCAAGCTTTTTTGTTAGTTTTTTTAGCAATGTTGTAGGTCGGGATGCCTGATAATAATACAATTTGATAGAGAAGTATGTCTGGCTTGTGTGCTTTGGGGCATCGATAGAAGCATGGGAGTACAAGTCCACTACTTTTCATCTGTCACTGGCCTTCTTTGTTGATTTGATCTTTCTTGGTGGGAATCACTGAAAGTTATCTCCTCTAGTTTTTGTACTGGATTGGTGTTCACTGGGATGTAATTTTCTTTTTATTCTAGTAATTATTTTATTATAATTTTATTATATTCTGATCCCGTGATACCACATGGCAGAGTGAGTTCCCATCATTTGCCTATAGCTCATGTCCACCAAGCAGTTTGAAAGCATATATAAATGCAATTAGATAAATATGTACCACCAATACCAGAAAACCTAGCAACATTCCATGAGGAAGTGGAAGCTGGAGTCAGATCTACCAGGATGTAGATCCTGGTGAAGGTGAAGTCGGCAGAAGAAAGCCCTAAATGCTACTAGCCAGGTAGTCACCCTGTGGTGGACCGTGGATAGCGCACATGCACGAACAAATTGAACTTGCAATCTTAGGTTGCTAGAATTACACTGTGGTAAAAAGCATTGTAGACTTCCCTGGCTATGAAGGCATATACTAAAATAAAGTATATTATGTTCAATTTATCATACAAGGAATAAATTGAACATAATACAATTATGAAATCATAATTCAAAAAGTATATAACAACTTCTGTCCCAAGTCAGCAATTAATAATATGCAAATCAACTAAATTTAAACTAATTACAACTAGAATCGTGTACTGATGTGCTAGTAAGATAGTCATCAATATATAACCCATGTAAGCTCTTGCGACTATTCTACAATTGCATGTTTCATAATATCTACTTAACTTAAACTAAGAAATAAGTGATATAAAATCTCCACATTTTATCTATATTCATGTACTGCATTTTTCAAAAGTGTTAAGTGTTCTCAGAACATTTCAGTATGGTATCTGAGAGGCCATATTCATGCTGGTCATTTGAAACTAACTGGATGTAATCTAACATTTTGGAAGCTTATAGCAAGTACAATTCTTGTAAGTCATGTATTTGGGTATAATGAAATGAAATATCAAGCAGTTAAAGAAAAGCACACTTCTAAGGTACAACCTTTTCCAGGAGAAGTCACTGAGAGGGCTGCTGATGGTGTCCTTTGAGAAATTCAATCAGGCTGATTGAGGAAACCTGGAGTGAGTTGGCTGTTCCTTCCTCCAGTTCATAATTGCTCTGTAGACCATTTAATCATTCAGAGATGAAACAAAGCCTGTGCTGTGGAGCACCGGAAGGCAAGGCCTGCGCTTATCAAATGTTTCCTACACACGAAGCATAACTGGGGCCATCTTTGTGTTTTTTAGTACTCCTGCCGTCAAAGTGAGAACTGAAAGCAGACTAGCTCCTCTGGTTGTCTTCAAATACCTTTATTTTATTACACTCAAGTATATGTCAATTTTTCAGGAGCCATATTCAAGGCCATGAGTAACATTCTTTATGAAAGGGACAGGCAGAAAAAGAAAGGGAGAGAAAGAAAGATGGGGCCTGCTATTTTCACTACCTCACAGCAAACTAAATAAATGGATTTTTTTTAAAAAAAAAAATATCCATCTCTTCCACCCAGTATCTCAGGGAAAATACTAATTTTCCTCTCTGCACATTTCCTCACAATAAGTTCAGTTAGGCTAGGAAACAGTGATTTGTTCACCCAGTCAGCTGTGATTTTGCTTCATCACATGGGTGAAGAAGAACTGAATACAAGAGCTGCTTTAAATCCAGCAAATCATCCTGTATTTTCCCTTCTTACACTTTTTGGACATCTATTTTGTCTCTCTTCATCATTTTAGATCATTCTGAAAGACAGACGGCCCCAATTTCATTAACCTTATCAGGGATGCTGAAATGTGAAAAAGATACACTTTGCACTTTACTGAGAGCAGCTGAGAGCTCTCAAACCAGGTTCCGGGGTCACCATGTATGTTTGGTTGGAATATCAGCCACTTTTTTCTGCAACCCAACAACCTGCCTTGCATCCTTCATAACATCAAGGTAACCTATGATGCATTCCTTTAGTCATAATTTCACTACATCATTATTGTATATCTGCGAAAAATACCGCTGTAAGAATAACAGCCCTTGTTTAAGATTTCTTTCCTTTACCCTTCTCCCGCCCCCCTCCACTTTTTAAGAAAAGGCATTTGTCAGGACATTTTTGAAGGGATTTTAATTCACAAAAACACTTACTGCTGAGTAATGTGTGCCAATTAAGTTCAATTCACTGAATCAACAGTTTCCTGTTACCTGTTCCTTCAGGTAGAACAGTGAGTGATACCCCTGCCCTTTCCCAGGCTTCTCGGCAGGGACCTTTCCTGCCTGAAAACAGTAGAGACACCTGTTTGGGGAGTATGGAAGGCTAGCACCTGAAATCTTAGGAATGGACTTGCTATTGAAAAGAGGGTGCCCGATAAGGCTGCCACTGTGATAGCCAGCGGAAATTTGATAATGGAAGGAGATGCCTAACAGATTAATCTGATGTGATTTGCCAAAACACAGGGTTTTCTGGAAGATTATCCACACTCGCAATAGGAAGCCCTTTGTTTTATAAAAGTCCCCACTTATCATTGTATTCTCTATCTCAATAAGAAACATAATGGTTTACTTGTTTACATGCACGGCAGCTACATTCAGTGCCGGGCTTAAGAACTATGCATTCCCTTTCATTTGAAATGTGTCCAGCTTTGCAAGTTATTAAATTGAGGGAGAACAAGCCATTGGACCCACATGTAAAATTTAAATCAGCCTTGCTTAGATTGGCAAAAATCAATGTTATTTCATCCACTGGGAAAATGTTTTACTTCCTGCTCAAATACATTCTGGATAGGAATTGCAAGGTCATTTACAGCCATCTTAAAGGCTTATGCAGTTTTTAAAACAGTCTAAGTAGTATGTCTGCAGAGCTTTATTTGTTATTGAGTTCCTTATAACTATTTCTCCTTTCTCTACTAATATTAATTATTTTATTAGCTTGTCTTTCCTTCTTGTCTCTTTTGTTAATTATGCAATAATTAGTGATTTTGAATTGTGTATACTGAATGTGAGATTGGAATTGTGCCTGATATGCTGAGGTATAAAACAATTCCTGATTTCTGGAACTGATTTTTAAATACTTTTAAATACATTCAGGCCAGTAAAACTACCACTGTGCTGTGTTCCCACAGTCAAAAAATAAACAAAATTACCCTGCTGGAAAACAGCTTTACCAGAGTTCTTCAGTGGAAGACAAACCTTTTCATATGGTATGATATATTTAGTCACTCCATTTTTATGCAGTGAAACTCTCACAGCCCTAGGGATCTGAAGCCAAAGACAGAGTCATTTGTGTGAAGCTGTTGCTTTTTGGGTGGGTGGGTGGGAGGGTTTGCATTAGATGGGCATCAATTAAAGCTCAGAAAAGAAAAGTTCACTTCTAACTACATAAACAAAGTATTGGGTCATTTGCAACAAAGATAAATGAGAGAAGGCAGCTAAACAAACTCCTTTCCTCACGGCTACTGACTAAGTGGTCTGCATCCACTAAAGTTATCACATCATCGTAACAAGGAAGAAATTAAAATTATAAAGCAGAACATAGGAATGGAAATATGATAAACCCATCAGAAGGAATAGCTCTCAAAAGAATTATCTGTCTAGACCAGAGGATGGCTGCGGAATTAAAAAAATATATATATAAAAACGTCTTTGGTTTCGACTGTTAAAAATGCATACAATACAATGAAAAATGACCACCAGGTAGATTTTTGGCACTGTAAAATAGTTGGGATTTGCCATGTTCAGTGTAGTTGAAAGGTTTGTGAACTCCTTGGAAATCTATTGTCTTTTTTTAATCTTGCATATTTATCATTTATATGTTTTACAATGTGTTCAAATACACCCACCTCTCTCTCAGAGGAGTTATTTTAACTTTCAATCTTACATAAAACAGCAGCCAGCACTTGAACCCTGCTAAAAAGTTTTCATGTACTTTTTTTAATATGAGTAAAAAATTAAGCATGTGGCTTTTTATTCTAATGGATTGAAATATAAATAACCTGGATTAAAGTATGTTGCTGCTGGTGCCAAAACATTTGTGTCTCCCAGGTGGGCATTAGGTGCAATGTAATGGGTGTATTCTTGGACCATATGAAAATAGTTAGACTTATTTATATGAACCATCTCAGGATGATTTTTTTTCTTCTATGGCAGGGAGGGAGGGAGGGACGAAGGGAAGGAATAAAAGGAAGGAAACATAAATTGTATTATTGCAGATTTTTCAAAGACAAATGAGGTAGTAGCAATGGGAGATTCTACTAGCCCAATTGTTCCAGGGGACAAACTCTTTCAAGTGTGAACTTTCCAAGAAATTGCTGATATCTTTATTTTATTTTAGTCTTGCCTTTATTATTTTTACAAACACTCAAGTTTGTAAACCAAGAACACCAAGAGCTCTGGTGGCTCAATAGACTAAGGCAGTCATTAACATCCATTTACATCTGCTGCCTGCAATTACTGCAATTTCAAATCCCACCAGGCTCAAGGTCGACTCAGCCTTCCATCCTTTCTAAGGTAGGTGAAATGAGGACCCAGATTGTGGGGGCAATAAACTGACTTTATATAAATATACAAAAGTATGAAGGCTATTGCTTAACGCGTTGTAAGCCGCTCTGAGTCTTCGGAGAAGGGCAGCATATAAATCAAATTAAAAAACAAAAAGTGAATATATTCAACACACCTTCCTCCTATTTTTCCCTGTATGGTCTGTTGGGCTGAGAGAAAGAGTGACTGGGCCAAAGTCACCCAGCTGGCTTTAAAACTCATGGTCTCTGGCTTTCTAACCTGATGCCTTAACCACTAGACCAAATTGGCTCTCTTCTAGAAATGATGAAGATAGGTTGTCTTTAAATAAAGTCTAACTAATAAAAAAACACTTTTAACAAATTGGAAGCAATGGGGACTTTGGAATTCTTGATATTAGGGTAAATTAAGAATAGTGCAATCACACACTTGGATGTCAAAAAGTAGATGTTAATAAGCTCAAAGCAGTAATACAGGTGAAACTCGAAAAATTAGAATATCGTGCAAAAGTTCATTTATTTCAGTAATGCAACTTAAAAGGTGAAACTAATATATGAGATAGACTCATTACATGCAAAGCAAGATAGTTCAAGCCTTGATTTGTCATAATTTTGATGATTATGGTTTACAGCTCATGAAAACCCCAAATTCACAATCTCAGAAAATTAGAATATTGTGAAAAGGTTCAATATTCTAGGCTCAAAGTGTCCCACTCTAATCAGCTAATTAAGCCATAACACCTGCAAAGGGTTCCTGAGCCTTTAAATGGTCTCTCCGTCTGGTTCAGTAGGAATCACAATCATGGGAAAGACTGCTGACCTGACAGTTGTGCAGAAAACCATCATTGACACCCTCCATAAGGAGGGAAAGCCTCAAAAGGTAATTGCAAAAGAAGTTGGATGTTCCCAAAGTGCTGTATCAAAGCACATTAATAGAAAGTTATGTGGAAGGGAAAAGTGTGGAAGAAAAAGGTGCACAAGCAGCAGGGATGACCGCAGCCTGGAGAGGATTGTCAGGAAAAGGCCATTCAAAAGTGTTGGGGACTTTCACAAGGAGTGGACTGAGGCTGGAGTCAGTACATCAAGAGCCACCACACACAGACGGATCCTGGACATGGCCTTCAAATGTCGTATTCCTCTTGTCAAGCCGCTCCTGAACCACAAACAACGTCAGAAGCATCTTACCTGGGCTAAAGACAAAAAGAACTGGTCTTGCTCAGTGGTCCAAAGTCCTCTTTTCTGATGAGAGCAACTTTTGCATCTCATTTGGAAACCAAGGTCCCAGAGTCTGGAGGAAGAATGGAGAGGCACACACTGCAAGATGCTTGAAGTCCAGTGTGAAGTTTCCACAGTCTGTGTTGATTTGTGGAGCCATGTCATCTGCTGGTGTTGGTCCACTGTGCTTCATTAAGTCCAGGGTCAACACAGCCATCTACCAGGAGATTTTGGAACACTTCATGCTGGAGCTTTATGGGGGTGCCGACTTCATTTTCCAGCAGGACTTGGCACCTGACCACATTGCCAAAAGTACCAAAACCTGGTTCAATGACCATGGGATTACTGTGCTTGATTGGCCAGCAAACTCGCCTGACCTGAACCCCATAGAGAATCTATAGGGCATTGCCAAGAGAAAGATGAGAGACATGAGACCGAACAATGCAGAAGAGCTGAAGGCCACTATTGAAGCATCCTGGTCTTCCATAACACCTCAGCAGTGCCACAGGCTGATAGCATTCATGCCACGCCACATTGAGGCAGTAATTGATGCAAAAGGGGCCCAAACCAAGTACTGAGTACATATGTATGCTTATACTTTTCAGAGGTCCGATATTGTTCTATGTACAATCCTTGTTTTATTGATTTCATGTAATATTCTAATTTTCTGAGATTGTGAATTTGGGGTTTTCATGAGCTGTAAGCCATAATCATCAAAATTATGACAAATCAAGGCTTGAACTATCTTGCTTTGCATGTAATGAGTCTATCTCATATATTAGTTTCACCTTTTAAGTTGCATTACTGAAATAAATGAACTTTTCCACGATATTCTAATTTTTCAAGTTTCACCTGTAGATAGGATTCCCTGGTAGGAGAAACTATTGGGAAAAGCAGCTCAAAATGCATGGGAATGCATTGAAAAGAAAATGTGGTCCAGCTGAATTTCTGCCCACCGCCTTTGAAAAATTCTTCCCAATGGGTAAAGTATCAGTTGGTTAAAAAAGGGGAAGAAATAATGTACCTATGTTGAAAAATAAGCCTAAAAAGGTACAAACTTTTTAATGTGCTTGACATTAATACATGGGAAAATGTAGTGAATGCTAGAAGATACCATGGCTTCATCAGAACAAGTCTTGTGGATTAATTTATTCATTTTTTTCTTGGATAATTTCTTTACTAGAGTTGTAAGACTATTATGGGCATAATATCTCTTGAGCAATTAAATATCTGACAAAATACCTTGTTACATTCTGATTAGCAACGTAGGATGGCATGACATAGATGTTTTGAAAACTATATCATCAGCGTGCTCATTAATGGTTGTTCATCAGGTTGATGGGAATAATTAACTGAAGTGCCAAAGGATCTGTCACAGATTCTGTGCTCTTCGATATTTTCGTTCATTATTTAAATGTAGAAATAGAGAAATCCTTATGAAATCTAAAGATGGCACAAAATTCAAAAGAGGCTTGACAGGCTAGAGAAGTAGGCTGAGATCAATAGAATAAGATATAATAAAGATAAAATAAATTAACAGATCAGATGAAATTACTTGGTTTGGTAAAATATATATATGAAAAGGATCTTCCAATTAATTATAAACTAAATAAACCGAAAAGTAATATGGCTACAAACATCTGATGCAATTTAAAACTTCATTAATAAAAGTAAAAATTTTGGGTCAATATAAACAATAATTTCACTTTATTCTATTTTGATCAGACTGCATCAGACTTCACCGGTAGCGGCTGCGGTGGGAGGCGCCACCTACCCACCTGGATGTCATCACAGATGGTCTGCACATGTGCAGAAGCACTGCGCACGGTCACAATTCTGAACCGGTAGTGAAGGTAAATGAAACCCACTACTAGACTGCACTTTGGGTACTGAGTCCAGTTTTCTGTACCATATTTTGAAAAAGATTCTTTTTAAAAAAATATGATGTTGAAACAGATGTAGGAAGGAGGAAGATTAGGGACTGACAATTAAGCCTTATGATGAGACACTAAAGCAAGTCAGTATATTTCATCTGAAAAAGTATAAAAAGAAATATAATCACATTTTAAAAATATACCTGAAAGGGTATGATGTAGTAGATAAAAATCTATCCTGTAATTTCAAACAACAGCTAATGGAACAATGGTCTCAAGGTATGGAAAGGTAGGTTCATTTGAAACTTAAGAAAAAAATATAATAAAATGTCATAGTCATACTGAAGACTGTACCCTGTAATGCTTAGGGTAACCAGGTATATGCACACAGAAAACAACATATAAAAATCTATTTGGATTTGAGATAGGGTAGGTAACATAAAGAATAACAAGACTGGTATGACGCCTTCTTTCCCAGGCTGGTTATTGTGGCAGCAACTGAAAGAGGTCATAAAATGCAGATATGGGGCTAATAGATATCAAGTGGGAGATTATGCTTATTTTGAACATTCTTCAAACAATCCGTATCTGATAGAGCAAAAAGAAGAATTTAATATGACTTTCAGTGAATGTGGAAGCAAAAATAATATGATTTCTATTAGATATCTCAAAAGCCTGCTTAAAGACAAACAGGCAAAAAATGTTCAAGAAAATTCATCAGTTCCCAAAAAAGCACTACTAGTAATACAGGGAGCTTTTTCTGTCTCACAGATCTGAGTGTCTTCCTGAAGCATCCATCAAGAGAAATGTAATCTTGACCTCTGAATAAGAGACAACTAAACCAGTGAGCTGGTTTACTCATTGGTATATGATCATCGTTGAAAATACTTCTAGCCAACAAAAGATAAACCAGAAGGAAGGCCAGTTATCAAACAGATGTTCCAAAGGAGAAATGAAGACAGAGAACAGCAAAAGAACCTTGGGAAAAAAAAGTATGGGATTCAGACACCCATCTCAATAAGTATTGGGAGCAGCATGTACTGTTGATACGTTTGCCAAAGCTGGAAAGTAGTAGTTCTCTAAGAATGAACTTCCAGCTGTTTGTCTATGTGAGAGAGTGTTGTTTATAAGAAATGCTCCAATGGATCCCCAGCACTTCTATGCCAGCAATCTGTTCTCACAGTGGCCAACAAACTGCAAAACAAAGCACCCTAATTTCCCAGCAAGTAGCCTTCAAAGGCAGTCATGTTGCCATCAGGACTAATAGTCATTTATCCCTATGACTTCTATGAATTAGTCTAACTCTTCTTTGAATCTAGACAAGCTGGTAGCCAGCATCAGATATCATGTAGCAAATTTCAGAGTTTAGTTAAATACTGTGTAAAATATATATTTTTGACTATCTTGATTCTTTGAGCATTTAATTTCATTTGGTGAAATGCATAATTTTGTACATCATAGTCATGTACTGTATGATGTTTCATTTACCTTCTTTCTAGATTTTTTTTTCTTCCATTCAGTCATGTCCAACTCTAGGAATCTGTCTCCATTTTTCAGAAGTGATTTGCTATTATCTCCTTCCTATGGTTGAAAGAAAGTGACTGACCCAAGGTAACCCAGATGGCTTTGTACTGATGATGGGACTAGAACTCATGGTCTCTCAGTTTCTAGGCTGATGCCTTAACCACTATATCAAACTGGCTCAAACCAGTCTTTCTAGATTAAAAAGCCACAAATCTTGCTTCCTAGGCATGCTGCTCCAGCTCTTGATCACCTTAGCTGCCCTCCTCTGAAACTTCTCTAGCTCCACTATATTCTTTCTGAAGTACAGTGGCCAGGCCCACATACAATATACCAGGTATTGTTGCACTATGATTTATATATAGTGGCATTATGGTATTGGCATCCCTGTTTTCAATATCTCTTATTTTATGTGTTTGTGTGCATTTATGAAAGCATGTATAGTCTTAATGAACAAATTAAAAAGTTTGGCTCTTTTTCATTTGTTTATAACAAGTATCCATAATGTCATATTCCAAAAGAAGTGATTTCCTATTTGTAACAGTTCAGTTAACAAGGGCCAGTGGTATGAATCCTTCATTAAATATTTACAGATGATTTGAGATAGTCCTATTCCATATAATTGTACACATTTTGGATTTCTTTGTACTAATGAATTCTTAGTATCAAATTCTAGGTCTGTCTCAATTCTCAAATTTTCTAAAGACCTTTGTCAGAAAAAGCCATTGTTACCTGTCAGTTTGATGAAAGTTGCAGGATCATTTATGAAATTTTGTGAGTCACTGCTCCTCACAATTTTTTTTTAAATGAATGAGATTTCAGAAGACAGTGAATATTTCCAAGAGTAGCCATGCTGTCAAAATCAGTGCGTAAAATCAACAAGAATCACAGGACATTAACCAGAGATCTACGCTTGCAGCTAGTCAATTTTCATTACTCCATGATCAAAAACACACCATATAAAAATGAAATACATGGGAAAATAGTAAGGCAGAAAACATTGTTCACAAAAAAAAAAAAAAAAAAAAAAACCCAGACACCCACTGATGCTTATTTCAAGTTTGCCAAACAGCACCTGGACTTCCACACTTCTAGAGGGATGTTCTACGGCTAAAACTTTTGGGATGGCATGGATGTTGTTCTGCCTATAGAAAACAAATACTGAATACAAACTACAATAAGAACCTGACCGTAAAAGTTAGAGAATATCTTGGTGCCTCAGAATCTGGACAATTTGCCTTCTTTGAAAAAAGAATAAATTCTGTTTCCTATACGAGAATTCTATGTGACAGTATCAGATTATCTGACTGAATTGCCTGGTTAGGTGGCTCAGTGGCTAAGACACTGAGCTTGTCGATCAGAAAGGTCAGCAGTTCGGTGGTTTGAATCCCTGGTATAGATCTCCTGCATGAGCAGGGGGTTAGACTAGGGATGACCTCCAAGGTCCCTTCCAACTCTTGTTACTGTTATTATTAATTGTGCAACATGACAATGATCTCATACATGTAAGTCTGCAGTATAAAAGTTATGTAGAAAAAATTAAATTAAAAGTTTCATAAACTGGACTGCTGTATAGAAATAATCTCAGACTTGTTTTTAATATTCACTACAATGCAAGCAAAACCAATCCTTAGTGGCATTCGTGAAAAATCCCTATCCACTGTCTTTTAAATTGCAGCAATTAGATATTGAAACTGCTTATCTTATTGGTTTCTGTTACTATTCAATATAAAAACCCAAGCCTGTCATAGTGAGGTTTCTCAGATCCCCATTATATGACAGTATTTTATATTATTTAAAGTTATTCTACAAGAGAGCAGCCATGTTGGCCTTGCGATGAAGATGCTTGCCTCCCACTAGGAAGGTTGAAAGTTCAATCCTAGGTAGTGACAGACACTTCTCTATCAGGGTGCAAAGACAAAATATCTGCTGTGAACTCCATATAGGCATCAGGAAGGGCATCCAGCCAATAAAAACTCAGCTCCATTCAATCAGCTGATGCTACCCCAAATTAAGAGATTACAGGGTCATAAAAAGAAGAAAAAGTTATTGTATAAGCAGGGAATCTGAACTGGCCAGCTAAAAAGATTTTTTAAAAAAACTTGTCATCACAAAATGTTGTTTAATGTAGATCATTATACCTCAAGATTTGAATTTTTGTTGCTGTATTGATCAAGATACATTTTTATTTTCCTTAGATTCTGGGGTAAAAAAATCTAATATCTGGAAATTGTTGATAGGTTTTATGAGATCCCAAAAAGAAATGAAATAACCATATACTTTTGAATAATACTTTCATAATTTTTCAGGTGCAGGTAAAGTTCATGGACAGTACATGATCACAATTGAGAACAGCACTTCCATTGCTAAGCAAAGTAAAGTGAGTTGAACCCAATTTTATGACTTTTTTTTTTGCCAGAGTTGAGTCAATCATTGCAGTTGTTAGGTAATCTGGTTTACCCCATTGACTTTGCTTGTCAGAAGCCATCTGGGAAGGTCACAAATGATGATCATAAGACCCCAGCAAATGGCAACTGGCTCAATTTAACCAATGAAATCCTTTGTGGCCTATATTGACACATTAATTTACTCCAAAGTCTATCAATATGAATAAAATAAAATAGGTATTTTGGGGTGGGTTCATAAGGAAAAAAATAGGAAAAAAGATATCAAACTAATAATATCATAATTGCATGATATAGATTTAAGTAATTTGAAATCAGAAATTCAGACAAATACCTACTTACTCTGGGTGTATGAGATAATAGACTTTTTTCCTTATGATTCTTCCAGTCTCTCATTTATTTGTCACATAGGCTTTGCAAGACAGAACTTCAGCTGTTTTAAACAAAAAAAGAAACCTGGCATTTTTTTCTATCATTAAAAAGAACTGAGTTTCATCTCAGATCAAACTATTGTTTCTGGTTATGGTCCATATGTTTAAATATTTTATTATATAAAAAAAGAAAAAGAAAAGAAAACATATTTTATAATTCAACATACTGTAAACATCAGCAAAATATGCTGTTCCCTATATTGTCATCTTTCTATCTAATGCCACAAGGGGGCATATTGTTCAGTAGCATATCTATCTTCTATTTGTATTATCTAGCGCTATTTAAAAGCTTCAGTAAGAAAGTTTGAAACACAGATTAAAAAAAATTTTCCTCCGCATTTTCTTCAAATATTACATAAACTTCAGTTGAAAACTTTCCATTGGTAAAGCAGGCACATTACTTAGTTTTTGCTTTAACTTTCTTTTGTATATTTTCCACATGATTCTCATACTGACAGGTAATATTGTTACAAGGATTTTATTCTGGCAAGCCCTGATACAGCAAAATTTAGAAGGAATGCAATATATTGACATATTTCAATTGCACAAATATGCCCTGAAAAGCAACAACACCAAGCATAGTTTTAAGTCACCATTTAAAAAAAAAAGGTTAGTATACGATGTCCTTTAATTTTTTAAAATGTTTTTTAATTTGTGAGATGATCGCATAATTTTCCTTGCCATGAACCTTAAATGGCTAAAGTCCAAAAATAGGAAAGTGCAGTAATTGCTCTAGCTTTCTGATCATGCCACATTCAGTTACTTGTAGAGACTCCAATTTCATAATTCTATCCTTCCCAACTACACTTATGAGCCAAATCATGGCAGCTGTTACTATATGGGAAAGTCTTTATAATACCATCATATTAACTGCCTGCTTTAAAAAAGATTCTAAAGTTAAGGGTTATTCCTTACTGGCAGAAAGCATGCAGTTTTTCCCAGGCTAGTAAATAAGTTGGCCTCCTTAACGTTTGATGCTTCTGAATCTGAAAAAGTAAACATAGATCATATGAATTGTACAAACACATGTACATTACACTGAGCCTAACCACTGCTTGATGTAGTTTGATACCATTGACACTGCCTAGCAGTGTTTCAAGGGAAGGTTTTTCAGTGACTAAATTTGGGGCCCTGAAGAAAAAAGTATTTGGGTTCAACTCACACAGAGCAATATTGTGATTTGTTTCTTTTGCGTGTTTGCAACCATTCTGTTTCCTAAACAGTGATTTTGACTTAGAGCATTTCTCAGCCTTGGCAACTAGAAGATGGGTCTTTTATTCTCAAAATTCATTCCCAGAATGTCATGTCACAATGTTGGTACTAGCCTTAAATATTTGCATTCTGTTATCAGGTGAAAGTCAGGGGTGAAATCCACTTACCTTCGCTACCAGTTTGCAAATGTGAGCGTGTGCTTCCTCCACTCATGCACAGAGCCTTCTGCGCATGCGCAGAAGGTCAAAAACAGGATGTGATGATGTCTGGGTGGGTGGGTGGAGCCTCCTGCCGCCGGCGCTACCAGTTCGCCCAAGCCGGATAGAACTGGCTGCATTTCACCACTGGTGTGAGTAGATGACAATGATTAACTCCTCTTTGACCAAGGGGGTAGTTCCTCTGTTTCTTATGAAGGTGGTGATTCACTCCCTCCTTAAGGTCCATCACTAGGCTCCAATATTATGGACAATTGTCATTCAGTTTCCAACGTCCCCTTTCTAGAGAAGATTATAGAAAAGGTGCTTGTGTTGTATACAGAAGGTGGTTAGACTCTGGAAGAAGTGGATTATCTGGACCCTTTTAGTCAGATTTTGGGCATGGGCATGGGCATGGGACTGAGATGGCATTGATTCAGTGGTGGGATTCAGCCAGTTCACACCACTTCGGGAGAACCAGTTGTTAAATTTCTGAACAGTTGGGCAAACTGGTTGTTGGAAGAAATCATTAGGACAGAGAACTGGTTGTTAAATTACTTGAATCCCATCACCGCATTGATTATACTCCTGAATGATCTCTAGTGTAATTAGGATGGGGTGGTGTGTCCATCCTTGTTTTTCTTCACCTATCAGTGACTTTTGACAGCATCAATCATTGTATCATTCCCAAACAGATCTGGGAGTTGGGGGTGGGTAGCAAAATATTGTGCTGGTCTTCTTTCTTTGGAAGAAGTTCTAGTCGATGTTGATAGTGGGGAAGAAATCCTGTCCACAGCCTCTCCTTTATGGGTTCGGTACTCGTTACTCTGTCCCTTTCTGTTTAACATCTACATAAAGTTGCTAGGGGGATCATCTGATGGTTTGGGTGAGATATCATCAATTACACCCTTTCTGGACTGGGTCATCCTGCTCACAGTCACTCCTAGCCTTGCGGCTTCCAGATTGAACTACTGCAGTGTGCTTTATGTGGCCTGCCCTTGAAGAGTATTTAGGAATTTTAACTGATGCAAAATACAGCAATACAATTAGTTACTGATGCCAGTTACTTGACCCATGTAACATAACTGCTGTTTGTTGTATTGATGTTATGCTTCTAGGTGCAATTCATTTAAAGTCCTTCATGACTTAGGACCTGGTTACTTATACAATTGTCTCTCTACAATTGTTTCTATCAGTCCAATCAAATCTGACAGAAAGGGCATTCCCTGGGTACTATCAGCTAGGGAGTGTTGGCTGGTGGAGATTCAGAAGGAGTGTCTTTTCTGTCATAGCACCTATCACTGAATTGGCATCAGAGTGTCCCAACCACTTTCCAGTCCCAACCCAAATTTCCTCACTTCTCTGCTCCTAGGGATGTTTGTAACCTCAACAAAAAACATCACATCACCTCCATGACTCTATGCATGGAAGACAATCCAAACTGCTTAACTTATTTGTTTTTTATTTTTGTACTCCAAAGTCTAAAAAAAAACTTTTTAGTTTTTTTCATAGAAGATCCAACATGTCTTCTATGTCAATATGTCCATATTTGTGTAAAAATGATAAAGCATTAGATTAATTATTGTATCCACAGATAAGAGGTTTAGTTTATAACAGTTGCTTTTTAAACAGCCATCAGAAAAGTAATTTTTGTGGCTTTCTTTTCAGGCATTAAAATATCACAAGTTAATAATCAGATTTTATGTAAAACTTCTAAGTAATGATTTATCCTGTATTATTTTCATAATGTACAATAGTCCTACAATTATTCTATTTTTTACTTTTCTTCCTGTTTATTTTTATTTCTTCTCACTACCAGTGCTCCTCAGCCTTGTCCTAAACTCATTACTGCCATGGCAACACATTTTCTATGAGACCTTGTGCTAGAAAGCCCAGCAACCATAGAGCCTTCTCAGTACAGAAGCCAAAACATATGACTGGAAATCTTATGAGGAGAATCAACAGGATTAAGTGAACTTTATTCAATGTATCCTAATGAAAGCCTAATTTTTATCCTTTCTATGTCTTACATTTATCATTTGTAATAGGGGGACAGATCTACTAATTTTAATAGTACCCAGTTTAACTTTGATGATGAGGAAAAAGATTTCAGATTACTGAATAATTCAGGCCTTAAATAGAATTTTAATTAAGAATTTCAATTACAGTAGTAAAAACTAATACAAACTAAACTTAGAAAAAGAGAAATAGAAATAAAAAATAGTGCAGAAAAAGAAAGAAATTATATATATATTATCTGGGAGGAGTTCGATCCTGTGACTCCCGAGGACGTGGACAGGATTCTGGGACGGCTGAACGCGACCACATGTTTATTGGACCCGTGTCCCTCCTGGTTAGTGCTGGCTTCCCGGGAGGTTACACGAGGCTGGCTCCAGAGGATTATTAACGCTTCTTTGAGTGAGGGTGCCCTGCTGGTTGCTTTGAAAGAAGCGGTGGTGAGGCCCCTCCTCAAGAAGCCCTCTCTGGACCCGGCTGTTTTGGCCAACTATCGTCCAGTCTCCAACCTTCATTTTATTGCGAAGGTTGTTGAGAGTGTGGTGGCGCAGCAGCTTCCACAGTACCTGGATGAAGCTGTCTATCTAGACCCGCTCCAGTCCGGCTTCAGGCCTGGGCACAGCACGGAAACGGCATTGGTCGCATTGGTTGATGATTTCTGGAGGGCTCGGGATAGGGGTTGCTCCTCTATCCTGGTCCTATTAGATCTCTCAGCGGCTTTTGATACCATCGACCATGGTATCATGTTGCGCCGGTTGGAGGGGCTGGGGTGGGGGGCACCGTTTTGCGGTGGTTCTTCTCCTACCTCTCCGACCCGTTACAATCAGTGTTGGCAGGGGGGCAGCGGTCGACCCCGAGGTGCCTCGCTTGTGGGGTACCGCAGGGATCGGTCCTCTCGCCCCTCCTGTTCAACATTTATGTAAAGCCTCTGGGTGAGATCATCCGTGGCTTTGGGGTGGAATTCCACCAGTACGCTGGTGATATTCAGCTGTACATCTCCACCCCAGGCCACCCCAACGATGCCCTTGAAGTGATGTCCCAGTGCCTGGAGGCCGTGCGGGCCTGGATGGGGAGGAACAGGCTTCGTCTCAACCCTTCCAAGACCGAGTGGCTGTGGCTTCCGGCGTCCCGATATAACCAGCTGGTGCCATCGCTGGTTATTGGGGGTGAATCATTGGCCCCCAAGGAGAGGGCTCACAATTTGGGCGTCCTCCTGGATGCACGGCTGTCTTTAGAAGAGCATATGACGGCCGTGGCCAGGGGGGCTTTCTATCAGGTTCGCCTGATACGCCAATTGCGTCCCTTTCTGGATCGGGACTCCCTACGCACAGTCACTCAGACACTCGTCACTTCCTGCCTGGACTACTGTAATGCTCTCTACATGGGGCTCCCCTTGAGGTGCATCCGGAGGCTCCAGTTGGTCTGGAATGTGGCTGCGCGGGGGATTATGGGAGCAACGGGATGCTGCCATGTGACACCTCTCCTGCGCGAGCTGCACTGGCTTCCTGTGGTCTTCCGGGTGCGCTTCAAGGTGTTGGTGACCACCTTTAAAGCGCTCCATGGCTTAGGGCCAGGGTACTTACGAGATCGCCTTCTGCCACCAATAGCCTCCCACCGGCCAGTACGTTCACACAGAGAGGGCCTCCTTAGGGTGCCGTCCGCCAGACAATGCCGGCTGGCGACCCCCAGAGGGAGAGCCTTTTCTGTAGCGGCACCTGCCCTGTGGAATGACCTACCCCCAGAGATACGCATGATACCTGACCTCCAGGCTTTCCGTCGAGCCCTGAAAACACATTTATTTCATCTAGCGGGCCTGGCTTGACCCTATTGTTCTGGTTTTAAATTGTAAATTGGTTTTAACTTGGTTGTTTTAAATTGTGGCCAAAACTATTTAATTATTTTAAATTGTCTCTTAATTTTGTATGCTCTGTTTTTATTTTGGCTGTTCACCGCCCTGAGTCCAGCTGGAGAAGGGCGGTATACAAATTAAATAAATATATATATATATATATATATATATATATATATATATATATATATA
>WNWU01000003.1:35950806-35966691 GCA_012654045.1 Ptyas mucosa | reverse complement strand
TCTTTCTTTCTTTCTTTCTTTCTTTCTTTCTTTCTTTCTTTCTTTCTTTCTTTCTTTCTTTCTTTCTTTCTTTCTTTCTTTCTCCCTTTCTCCCTTTCTCCCTTTCTCTTTCACAGAGACTAAGCCTCTCTTGTTTTTCCTGGCTCTGTTGTGAAAATACCGACCAGAGTTTTGGCTTGTACAGTGCGGACATTTGGCCAAAACAATCTGCTGAAAAGCAGTGCAGCAAAATGCTTTTTAACCTACACATTCACCACTCACCATATGAGTAACCACACCCACTGCCCCATTTCGTGGCTTTAAAACAACATGGGTTTGCCCCCAGAACTGTTTGATTTATTTGACAAGGTTTTGCGAGCTGAGTCTATCAACATTGGAAACGTTCTGAGGCTTGGTTTCTGGCAGTGCACGTACAGCTGCACTCTAATCGCTCTCTCTGCCTCTATTAAAGTCGACAAGGTGAATGCATTGTGCCTTCAGTGAGACTTCTTTAAATAAACCATCAGCTTTGCAAAATAAACAGATAGTACTTTGAAACACATTTGTGCAAAAAAAGAGAAAAAAAATCCACCCCAACTCTTTTCCAAACAAATCATGATGCAGAATGAGGACATTTTACTATTATTTTGCAGTGTCCTTTTAAAAAAAAGATACTATTTAATCATTGAGAGGATCTAATAATAAAATATTCCCATATTATTCCTACCAAAGTGATACATTTCATTTAAATGTAAAATTATATGCCTAAAGTAGCCCCATAATGCTGTGTGTCCCTGCATCCTACCCCAGAAAGATAAGAGAGTAGATGGGGATCAAAAACGGGAAAGAAAAACCACTATGACTGACCAGCATGAAGACAGTAGACAAGTGTATAGTGTGCCACTAGTGAACAAATTATGATAAAGAAAAAATTAGTTGTAGAGTAATAACATTCTTCTCTGCCGTGCCACTAGGAATTCATCTGACAGTGACTTTCAGAGACTATTAATCACCCCAAGTACTACCCAATTTCTGTCTTGAGAAAGTGGGGGGGGAATAGCTATGCAAACTTGCTGGCTTCAACTCCTGATTTTTGTTAAGAGTTGGCAGTAACCTGTAATGGTAGATTGATGTTGTGTGTGTGGATTCCCCTATATATATTTCTCTAAGGTATTATAAAATACAAAGCTTCAGCACATGGATGTCTAATATTGGTCCTACTCTTGAAGAACTTGTATATTGCTTCTGAATATCTAAATATGCAAAGAATATTAAAAAAATGTCCATGTGTCAGCCAATTGGCACCTGCTAATTCATAGATATCCTCTAAGAATCAATGGATAAAGCTATCTGTATTTTGAACAATATTTGGTAGAGCTATCTGGATTTGTTGCATTTTGTAATTTCAGTTAAAATGTTAATCAAACATTTGCTCCCCTTATAGAATCCAGTTATAATTTTCGATATCAACATTCCAGTAAAGTGATTTGTTTTGGAATATAGCAGGTTCTTGGAACTTCCAACAATCAGCACATCTCTAGCTTTATCAACATGCACAGAGACCTCTCAGGTATACATTAACATTGTAGCATAATATTATGACAATGCATCCTTCTGATCTGTGAAAGAGACAGTTCTAGGTTTGGCAAAGGATCCTTAGCCCATATCTGAGAGGGAGGTTGAAACTCTCGCAAATCCCAGAAAGCCAAAGCAATTAAAGATTAAGCCAAAAAAGACTTGTTACAACTCAGAGGCTTGGTTGGATCTTTGCCATTTGACCCCTATACTGTGTCTAGAAATATACTCTTAGCTTTGATGTTCTCCTCTTGCAGTTTTCTGACCCTAATTGTTATAAGCAGCTGGCTACTTCTAGCAAGCAGACTGTTTGGTGACCTTACTGGTTCTGTATCAAGATGCCACTCAGCAGGGATCTTCATGACTCCCAAACAACTTGTACACTTGTCTTCAAAATAGGTTCAGTACAAAATAACATAGTTTACGTACACTCTGTATGCCAATAAGAACCAACTCTATAGACTCAAATTTCCTACTACAAGAAGAATTCAAAATGTAAATGAAATGAAACAACAAATATATGCAAACATATCTATGGTAAAAAAAAAAAGAGTTACCTTAAATCTTTTAATTTTGTTCTGTTATTTCTCTTGATGTGTGATTGGGTCCTTCTACAGCTCCATTATTTCAGCCACCTTAAATATTAGTTCATAAAATTCTTATTTTTTTCTCTTGTTCAGTGCCTATAAATTCAACCAAATGTCTTCAATTTAGGCCACGTCAACCTTGAGTTTAAACACAAATGTATTTTTGTTTGAAAAAATAGCTGTTCT
The DNA here is from genome assembly GCA_012654045.1 of Ptyas mucosa. NCBI lineage: Eukaryota > Metazoa > Chordata > Lepidosauria > Squamata > Colubridae > Ptyas > Ptyas mucosa. The sequence continues at coordinate 35,964,364 of WNWU01000003.1, read as the reverse complement.
GTCATAAGCTGCCTGCGAACTGCCTCTATTCAAATGAACAGACTGTATTATGTTTGGAGCAAATTTAAATACCCCACCTGAAATTACCGCTGAAACACACAGCTTGAGCTTCTATGAGTAGTCCAGAAAATGCTCTCCAATATAAAATGAAACCTAAAGGCTTTAGGCCAATTTTTTTTTGGCAATAGTTGCTGTAAGAAACTTTCTAAAATATTTGTAAATATAGGGGACGGGAGGGGGGGTTGTACTTTCTTTCATAAATGAGAATTAAATTCTTTTTCTCTCCAAATCACTTGAAACAAGAATAGAAAATATACAATGACCAAAAGGCCCATTCAAATGCCTTTATTCTTTCTAGTTCACATGAGCACCTGAGTGTAAATAGTGTAACAGGAAGATTCAGCAATGATTCCTATCTCATACTCCATCTAGCATAAAGCATGTGTTTCTTGAACTTGATAACTTCAAGAGATGTGACTCTAAAATTTTGGGAAATCTGGTAATTGAAGTGCACACCTCTTAAAATTTGTTTGAGAAACACTGATGTATATCATAAATAGAAGTCAGATTCCACAGAGAAATCTTCATTTAAGCCACATGAATTTATTTCATGCACTTACAGCTCCTCCAGTTATTTCAGCTAAATTGTCATTTGTAATGAGACAGAAGGACAAAATGCAGAAAAAGTACACATAAAGTATACATAAAGTATAATCATATTTACTGTATTAATCTTAATTTTAATCACAACTGCCAACATTGAATCTGCTATGCTGTGTCTGTCATCTAGAGAGAGCTTGTTGAGACTGCCATCTCTTCTTGAAGTAAACAAGATGTGGATGCGATGACAGATCTTCTTTGTGGTACTCCCTTTTTGGGAAACTCTCTTCTTCCATATATACACTGAACTGTTCTCCTTGCTTTTCTGGTTGCACTGGTTTTGCTGCAGCATTTTGAACAAATTGCTTTGGCCATGTGTTCTCATTGCACAAGCTAAAATGGTTAAATGAATAACATTTTATTTTTGAAACAGCCACATTCACTTCTACTTCTTAGAACCACTTCCTTTGGGGAATGCAACTCCCAGGCCATCATGAAAAGCTAAATGGGATCATTAGTCTGAAAAATATTGCACAACACTGCTCTAATTAGACACACCAGATCTTTCATGAGCCTAATGCCGGAGTCTAGTGTCTGACCAGTGCATGGATGGACTTTAGGTCCCCATTAGTTGTCTTCCATTTTGAATAACTGATTGCTGATTCTTTGATGTCTCTGGCTCAGAATATAGCACTAGAAGAGTAAAAAGAAATGGTTTAGGGTAGCAGCCATATTTTCACTTTTGTATAAATTTACAATAAAGTGTCTTAGTTCATGTTGATCTATTTATATTTATGGCAACAAAAATCCAGTAATGGATTTTATCCAGTGATGATGGCATCTCAGCTGCATATGCCTGTTATGCATTTTATTTGTTTCCCAATGCTATGTTCTGCTAATTATATTTGTGAAAAGATGTTGTAGCTGTGGTAGACATTGTAATCGTTGTCTTTCTTAAAATGAACCAAATATTCCAAGGCTCTTGAGTATGCTCATTCACATATGTATGTAGGTGTATATTTAACTGTTTATGACTTCACTTTGCCTTGACAATCAAATCTTCTTCTGGTGGAAATAAACTCCAGACTCAGTTATGTGATTCCATTTATCTGTTTCGGCTCCCGTGCTGGCACCAGCAAGTATAAATATATCAGCACAATGTATTCCAAAGATGACTTGTTCTCACATATAAATTCTTTTTGCAATTAGCAAACATGAAATCTTATGACAAATGGTTTGTGGATCCTTCTACTCAGGACTGGAAAACTCAGCAGGACTCCAAATCTCTCCCAACATGAGCCATGTTGAACAGCATTCCATTTGTGAGTTTGTCAAGTCCTTCTTTTTAATTGCACTTAAATAAAGAGTATCATGGTGGCAGGAGTTATTTTGGATAAATGTCTTTTGCTTTCTTTTCCAGATGGTTTTGGGTTATGATTAGAGATAGGAGTAATCATTTGTTTTGGAAATTCTGTTATTTGGTTGAAAATAGTTGTATTGCTTTCGTTATGCCATAACGTAACCATAAAGAGGAAAACATGACTCATTTTTACATAAACGGGGAAAGAAAACGGGTTTAATAGTTAACTATCCTTTAACCTATTTATTTATACCAATAGCATAGCTGATTCGCTTATCATTGTTGACTTACTTATAAATATCCAGAATGAAGAAACAAAATAGCCATGGTTCAATACAAGAGTACACTTTTATGTACACTGAGATCAGAGGGTTAAATAAAGTACCCATAGTTCTTTGCTGTATTATGGATAATGTACAAAATGGATGGGTGGATATTTCTCTTGCTTTATGCTTTGTGAATTTAGTAATCATTCTCAGTTTGGTTGCAAAGAAACAGTAGACAAGGAAAACTGGTATTCTGAAAGAAAAGAAAACACAATTCTTTCCAAGATATTCTAAGCGGGCTATACACAGCTGTACACATTTTATTGCTTAACAAGAAAAGAGGCTGTAACTGAATAATTTGACATTGTTGACGATATGAAAACATGAAACAAAAGTACTGATTCAAGAATATGTTGAAGGAAAGAATTCAGGCACTCACCGGTGTACTTTATTATATTTTTAAGGGTACATGAACTGTTTATTGAGGAAAGCTCAATTTGGCACTTTTGCCCTGGCATCTAGGAAAGTGTTATTTGTGTTGTTAATTTTACATCATGCCCACTTTAATTGAATTGGCTGCTAAATAGAGCCAGGAATAATGGCGTTTAAAAAGGGAAATTGCAGTAATCTTCAGAAAGCTGTTCTATAATGGAGGAATCTAATTAATTTAACCCTGCAGCCTTCCATAATGGCAGCACTTTATCATTTCCACAGATGGAAGTTGAAGGAATTAACAAAGGTGTTGTTTCTTTGTTTTGTTTTTTCCTGGCAGCAACAGACATCTCTCCCTATGTTTAGCGCGACTATGAAGCTGTAGCTTTGCCAAGTGCAGCTCTACCACTTTGTTATGGTTGCTCAAAATCCTACAAATTACATATTTCTATTTGCAAAAGAGAATTGTGTCTCAGTATTGGGGAGAGTTTCCTTCTTCAAAAAATAATAATAATAGTAACCAGTGAAACTTTTCCCTTACTTGAGCCTTGTCTCTTCACCACAGTTTCCCCGAGTGACTGTTTTTCCAATTCTATTATTTCTTTTGGGAAGAGCATCCCAGATCACTTTTAACTTTGGTAACATTCACTAAATATAAAGTATGTGGGTTAATTTGGTTCATTTGCCTCTCTCTTATGGGTGGGAAACCTTAGCTTATTAATGGAAACATTTCTATACTGAAAAAAAGGCTGAAAAGAAAATTGGTTTTCTTTTTGATATTTAATATTTCATAGTTTTACTATTGTGATATCAATTTTGCTCTTAAACAGAACTCATTTAAGAGTGATAAAAGGCATGAAGGTGTTGGAACAAAATTTTCTAAATTGGCTTACTCCAGATGTTGGTGGTTCTGAGTACAACTTCTATCACTCTTGATCACTGGAGATCTCAGCTGGAGTCGAATGGAAATTACTCTGGAGTTCATCATGCGAGGAAGCCTGAGAATTTGATTTGCTTTAACCTTATTTTTTTACTTTAAAAAAATGCATGTATTCTAAGCAGAAATTCTGGATACACATATATGCATGCATAGGAAGGAAGTTTTAGAAAATCTTGTTGCTGAATTTTTATTCTGGTAGTCCTTGCGTGCCAGGAATCCCTTGTTGTAGTCTCCATCCAAATACACATGCACACTATCTTTATCTTTCATTGTGGATAGTCATGGTGAAATTAAGAAAGTAAATCTGAATTGCTAAAAAAAAAAATCCATTCAGAGGAGATTGCCGCTTCACTCAAATTATCAGCATTTAACTTTGCTAAACTGCAGTCCAATTAATGGGTTTCCCTACATTAGGTCAATTTTTAAATGTTTTCTAAAATTAAAATTGTAATAATAAAGAAGATGCTTGAATATGTTGGCATACATCACATTAGAGGAAGAGCATGTGAAGATACCTCTAATCTGATGTATAATCATTGGAGCTTGTGATAGTTCTATGGATGTAAATGTGGGCTAGATACCTGGGTTTGTTGCAAGGCCTAATTTTCATGTTTACAGTATCATTCTGTTGTTTCATGTTACTTACGACACTAGTTGCTATCCACATGCAACTACAGTAGTATCTAAGAAACTTCAGTGTTATTGCCAAGTAGCTTATTTGCTCGCTTGCTCTATCTATCTATCTATCTATCTATCTATCTATCTATCTATCTGATTAGGGCTTATTAACATGTTGGAAAGGTAATGCTAGGAACTGTAGGTAAAAAACAGTGGTAAGTTCACATGTAAAGCTAAAAGTGTTTTCACATGCTTTCTTTCGTCATCATCCATTTAAATCCTACATCAGTTTAGCTACTGCATAAGCTGTATAATAAGCTATAACTCATAAAAGGGTATAAAAATAATTTTATATAAAATTTGTTAGGCTGAAAAGTTATTAGAATACTTGTTTTAATTTGGGGTTGCTATAAGCTAACATGGCACTTTTGTTATAATATTGCAATAATAAATATTTCAAAAATTAGTCTGCATGTGTCTAATTTTAATGATTAACAGGCGTAATATTAGTTGACTAGATGCTAACATTACCAATTTTGGAAATTCAAAAATAGTTGTGAAGATCATGATAATAATGGAAGATTAAGCAATCCTATATATTTATGTGTGAGCATGTTATATACTGAATGGATTAGCGTATTTTTTGGAGTATAAGACGCATTTCCTCCCCCTAAAAGTGGGTGGAAATGTCTGTGTGTCTTATACAATGAATGTTGCTGAAATCCCGCCCACCTGCCGGCCCACCGTTCGGCCGTTTTCAACTTCCGTGCGTCACATTTTTGGCCTCTGCACGTCCATTTTAGACCCATTCCAGGCTGTGGGGATCGCCACAGCACATTGCAGCTGCCACTTGTCATGTTTTCAGCTTCCATGCATCACATTTTTGGCCTCCGCACACCCCATTTTAAACCAGTTCCAGGCTGCGGAGATCGCCACAGCAGATCACTGCCGATCATTGCCTCTTTACATTGCATTTTTGGCCTCTGCAAACCGGCCAAAAATGTGATGCACGGAGGCCAAAAATGGGGCACGTGGAGGCCAAAAACGTGATGCACGGAGGCTGAAAATACATGGAGGTGGTGATGGGCTGTGGCGATTCCCGCAGCCTGGAACAGATGATTGGCAGTATTCCGGGAGGCCGATCCAACCGCCAATCAGCTGCTTGTGCTGAATCAGGCTGGGATAACGTGCTGAAGCTGACCAGGCTGTTTGCTGTTTGCTGTAGGGACACTAGCTAAATGAATACTGATGGATGCTGGTAGGCAAAGGCAGAATATTTTTTTTTCTTGTTTTCCTCCCCAAAAACTAATGTGGATCTTATACTCTGGAGTGTCTCATACTCTGAAAAATATGGTAAGAAATAGATGACCTGAGTCTGTTAGTCTCTGAGCCAGGTCATGTGACCTGAGCTAGATTATTGATTGATTGATTGATTGATTGATTGAATTTTTATACTGCCCTTCTCCTTCCGGACTCAGGGCAGTGAACAGCCAACTAAAACAACTGTATGCAAAAGTTAAAATAATTTTTAAATAATTTATAAAAATTGGCCCATAATTTAAAACAATTCAATTAAAATCCATATCAAATGTTAAAACTACATGGAGTCAGGCCAGCCCGGCTAACTGAAAAAAATAGGTTTTAAGTGCCCGACAAAAAGTCCGGAGGTCTGGGATTACTCGTATCTCTGGGGGTAGGTCGTTCCAGAGGGTGGGCGCCACCACAGAGAAGGCTCTCCCCCTGGGGGTCACCAGCCGACATTGTCTGGTGGATGGCACCCTGAGGAGGGCCTCTCTATGGGAGCGAACTGGCCGGTGGGAGGCAATTGGTGGCAGAAGGCGGTCCCGTAAGTACCCCGGCCCTAAGCCATGGAGCGCTTTAAAGGTGGTTACCAACACGTTGAAGCGCACCCGAAAGTCCACTGGAAGCCAATGCAGCTCACGCAGGAGAGGTGTCACATGTGAGCGCCCCGTCGGTCCCATAATACCCTGCGTGGCTGCATTCTGCACCAGTTGGAGCCTCTGGGTGCACCCCAAGGGGAGCCCCATGTAGAGAGCGTTACAGTAGTCCAGACGAGAAGTGATGAGTGCTTGAGTGACTGTGTGTATGGAGTCCTGATCTAGAAAGGGGCGCAACTGGCGTATCAGGTGAACCTGATAGAAAGCCCCCCTGGCCATGGCCATTGTATGCTCTTCTAAAGACAGCTGTGAGTCCAGGAGGATGCCCAAGTTGCGAGCCCTTTCTGTGGGGGCCAATGATTCACCCCCAATAACCAGCGATGGCACCAGCTGGCTATACCGGGACGCTGGCAGCCACAGCCACTCGGTCTTGGACGGGTTGAGTCAAAACCTGTTTCTCCCCATCCAGACCCGCACGGCCTCCAGGCACTAGGACATCATTTCCAAGGCATCGTTGGGATGGTCTGGGGTGGAGATGTACAGCTGGGCATCATCAGCGTACTGATGGAATTCCACCCCAAAACCACGGATGATCTCACCCAGCGGCTTCACATAAATGTTGAACAGGAGGCGCGAGAGGACCGACCCCTTTGGCACCCGACAAACAAGGTGCCTTGGGGTCAACCGCTGCCCCCCTGTCAACACAGATTGCGACCGGTCGGAGAGATAGGAGAACCACTGCAAAATGGTGCCCTCCACCCCCAGTCCCTCCAGCTGGCGCAACATGATACCATGGTCGATGGTATCAAAAGCCGCTGAGAGATCTAACAGGACCAGGATAGAGGAATAACCCCTACCTCGAGCCCTCCAGAGATCATCCACCAACACGAACAATGCCATTTCCGTGCTGTATCCAGGCCTGAAACTGGACTGGCGCGGATCTAGATAGACAGGTACTGGGAAAGCTGTTCTCCAGAACTCCTTTTTATTTATATGTTGGGCTGTTTGTTGGAGCTATAATTCCACTTCTTTTTCATGGACTCAATGTTTCAGTATTACAAATAAATAAATGCCAAGCTTAGTTGATTTAAAACCTAAGTAGGCCTCCAGGGAACTCCAGTGCTGTTTGCTACACTGGAAAATTCAAATGTTCATCCGGAAATCTCTGTGTTAACACTGCCATTTGCCAAGAGAACTATATGGATGCAATTGTCTGGCTTAAGCTCAACCTAACTTTTTTTTTAATTTGTTTAATGCTTCTATTACATTTCTGTAATTAATTCATATTTATAAGTTATTGTGAACAAATTAACTCTTTTAGAGCACAACATGCAAAATCCCAAAGAGTGGTATAGCTTCCACTAATGGTGGAAGTATCAACTTGAATGCCAGAACATGCACTTAATTTATTTTTTCCAGGCTTTATTTTTATTTGTCTAAACTGGAGACATTAAAGTGGCATTAAACCACGAAAAAAAAGGAAAGAAAGCAATGGAAAAATTATCAGTCTTTGATATGCAATCACAGTCACAGATAGGAATGCAAACTCAAACTGTCACATGATAGTTAGAAGCCATCTTAGCTTGTTTGTCATTTTCAACATTTGCATGCTTTCCCCCTTCATCCTAATATTTCAAACCTTGCCTGAAATATCTTAAAGCATGCTGCCTTTGTTCCTAGTGGTGGTTCCATCCCAAGAACTTCACCTGCCTTTACCTGTATATTGAAAATTGTGAAATATTTCTGCCATGTTAGTTCAGAAAGTTATAAGCAGCAACAGAGAGGAAATCCCCCCCCCCATTTGAGTGGAGCCAATCACATGTATCTATAACAACTAAGAAGCATCAGGAATGGATTGGCAACATCCATTGTTTTAATCAGTATCATTTGTTTACTTCAGTATTTATCCACCAAAACCATGTAGACTATCTTAGTGTATGTCTGTGGGTATGTCTGACATTGTGCCAAAATCTATCTTCTAATTTCTTTTGTTATGAGAGTTATGTCTGTTTTCTATCCCAATCTTGTGATCCTTTAGAATTTCTTTAGAATTTTTTTTTCAGAACTGTTTACATCCTTTTCTTTTTGCATAGTGACACAACCTCTGTAATTGCCCACATGCTTCCTGATCTGGAAAAGAGATTCTATATAATTTCTTCCCCAGAGATTTAATTGAAGCATAAAAAAAGGAAGGCTGCAGGCTTGTAAAAAAGTGATTCTTCAATGAAAGTCTGCTCATACAAATTTCATTACTCAAGAAAGTGCATGAATCTTATACCCTTCCCACAAAAATTTCAACAAAATTCTCTTCTCTGGTGGGAAAAAAGTATGACTTTTTTTTTCAATCAATAGATATTCAGCAGAATTCAGCAGTAGCACAGTTCCAATAGAATTTCAATTTATTACAATGAATATTTTAATAATTTGAATTATAGTGTGGCATAACAGTGGGAAACAGCTACAGGATCAGAGAATACTATTTCATTAATCATTATGGTCATCCAGGTCCATGACTCCATTTATATACAGCACATGATTATGTGTTGTGGCTATGAGTGTTGCCAAATGGGATGGAAAGTATATAGCCTCCGCCTGTTCACATAGAGAGACAAACAGACAGCATCAAGGAATGGAATCTCTTGCTGCAGGACTCCTTACTTTAGCACTCTTATTTAATGAACATTGGTAATTCTAATTTCTACAATGTGAAGCGCCATAGCAGCAATTCTATAACATCACAGTTGCAGAATATCATCCCAAAGAATGGGGATCCTGCTGCTGGTGTGGAGAAGAGTCAGAAACACCAGTGAACTGAAAAAGCCAATCATGTCAAGATAATGGAAACCAGCTGGCTTTTAAGAATTAGGTAGTAGACTCATAACTTGCTTTTCATCGTATCCAGATGGAGCAGGGACAATACTGCTGGAACTACATCTGGGAAACTCCTAAGGAAACTAACAGAAAGGAGCCAGACCTCCCCATCTTCTAGCATTAGGCTCTGTAGCTGAGATGGCTGATGTCCAAAGGGGATGACAAGCAGCCTTTGCTCAGACTTAAACAAGCTCTGTCCATCCTATAATTGAAGCTTTGCTAGGATTCAAAATCTTTTCAGGGAAGTTGGCAGTAACCATCTCCTTTTGCAGCTGTCTCTCTACCACACTCCACTTGCCAGTTAGCATTTGTTAGGTTCGCTTTAAGTTAGAAATCTTGCCTTTCACATAGCTGCCTGTTAGGATCAGTGGGATTGTCATTTTGCATCCTGGAAGAACAGGGGAAATGCCAGCTCTTTTTTAAAAACAACAACAACATTTTATGTGAAAGCAATAATCTTATAGGGCAAGAGTATCTTTCTGTATAAGAGGATATTTAGATCTATGAAAATTAATAAGACATTCCATAGCAACTTATTTTTTTAACTACTATATTATTTCTCATTATCCACCTAACTAGAACCCCCACTAGACTTTATGTAGTTTAGGAAAGCCACAGGCATTTTGGCATCACTTATTTTTCTTATTCCAATATATTCATGGATTGGCAATAGACTTACTGGCTCCAAAACTTTTTAAAAGTCTTTGTGAGGACTTTTTTGGTTTTGATACAGGAGAGACAAACCCGAAGCCCTGCCAGATTTGAAAATATGGATTAACACAATGCTTTTGTCTCAATGACATACATTTGCTTGGAGGAAGAGGAGCAAAAAACCCTATTTTCTAATTTTCTCTCTCTTAGAAGTTAGCATTACCTAAGAGGCATTACCTAACTTCTTCAAATGCAGAGGCCATAAACCACATGGGACATTTGATGTAACTTACCACTTTTCTGTGTAGTAGATATCACTGTGCTACAAGTTTGGAACAAAGGAAATCTGAAAATTAAGGGAAAAAACCTTTGAAGATGGGAAATAGGCCTTACTCAAAATTCTAAGTAAAACAAAATCAGATATAATTGTCTTCCTGAATTATTTCAATATTATGTAAATATTGAATATTGAATAATCAGTCTTAAGAGTAAAGAGACAGTCACTTTCAGGGAATTGAAGATCTGATAGAAAGATAGTTTGCTGCATAAAGCCCTCTATTTTTTGTCATTCTTTGTGCCGTTTGTTTCTGATCAAAAGGGGTTTCCACTTTTTGCAGCAATACAATCTATCTTATCAACCATGCAAAAAACCCCACCAAGAATTAAAGTTATCAGCCTTACAATACCAGCTAAAATAAACTATGTCCGTATCTGGATCTATTTGTGATGCCAGTTGGTGGCCTTCATTGGAAAAGGGATTCTTTATTCAATCGATGCTGTGAAGTAACAACACTGGAAATAAACAACAAATGGAGAATTCCAGTCATTTCTAATAAAATTTGATCAATGTAGGTTTTACTTCTGACTGCTAATCCTGGATAAACAGGAAACACTTTGAGCACCATACATGAAAATCCTTGTAGAGTCTTCATATACTATGTTAGAGAGGACTTTATCTAGGAAAAACTAGATCCTACTTTAATGTTATTAAATTCCTTTAATAGCCACATTTTAGGATTCAACTAGAACAGCAAGTTCCTTGTTTTATGTTTACTTTAACTAGGCTTTGTTAACACATTTGATCAAAAACATATTTCAAACTAACCAATGTTTAGGAGATCAAAGCCATCATTCCTATATAACCAGAACATAGAAGGAAAAAGAAATATCACAGAATCTCCCGAGAACTGCTAATCAGCTGATCTTGGACAGCCAATCCTCTTAATCTGCTTCTTGTTCCAAGTGCTGTTCTGCTTCATTAGCTTGGCAAATTGTTGTGAAAAGATGTTTTGAGATGTTACTTGTGCTTGTTTGCTTCAATTATTTTTCAATAAGGATAACTAATCCTGCCAATTTACTTCTTCACACTGCTGATTTTTTAAAAATATTATTCTGGTTATAAAGACATTTTGGAAAGTTCATAATAAACAAATCACACACAATTTTCATGACCTACACAGGCTATTTCAAGCTATTCATATAACATAGATGACCAGATTAATCCTGCCAGCAATGTTGCTCTTAAAGCGAAAGAGAAAAAAGCACAATGAAAGAAGCTGAAAAGCAATAACAATAACAATTAGACTTATATACCTCTTCACAGTGCTTTACAGCCCACTCTAAGCAGTTCAGTGAATTGCCCCCAACAATATGGGCCCTGATTTTATGGGGAAGGATGGAAGGCTGTGTCAACTTTGAGCCGCTCAGAATCGAACTCTTGGAGTGAGCAGTGAATTAGCCTGTAGTACTGCATTCTAACCACTGCACCATCACCAAGACACAAATTTTAGATATGTCCATTAGACAAAGAAGGTAGAGAGACCTGGTTTGGGGGTGTGTGTTGGTTTAAGGATGCTCATCTTTACGCAGCCATATTATTTCAGGAGCAGTTTTTGTTATTTCTCCCCCCTAAAAGATTTCAGTTTGTTTTTCAATTGAATTGGACACCTTACATGTTATACTGAAGATAAGAAAAAATTCTGAAGTGATTTATCTTGGTCTGATTTTTTAAAATTACATCTCAAAAACATAGCAATTTAAACAGTAATATGCAAGCTTTTTATATCCACTGTATTTGTGACATTATCAGATGTTTATAATTTATTTGATACTGCTGATTGGGTCTATATCTGAATAACAGATGTTTGGATATGTCCTTCCCAGAGAAGAAAACAGAGTATACAGTATAATGCCTCCCAATTGTATTTCAAGGGACAGGTTTCCCTTGAATATTTATGAGGCTTCATGCCCCTCACATTTCTATGGGAAATAGAAGTAGTTCCCACATTAAAAATCCATACAGAGATCCATTGATGTGCTTAGACAAGTCCATAGGCTGCAGTGATTCTTAGATTTGCAGACCCATTGCAGCCAAAGAGTACTAGATTAGATAAAACTGCCTAGCATCTAGAAGAAACTGGAAGCTATTTGTTTCACCTTGACACACAAGACTGCCACAAATATAACTAAGACATTTATAAGAAAGTGGGATATTTAAGGGCTAAACTAGTAGACCCAAATTCTCAATATATTGAATTTTTGCATAGCTTCCTGACCACAGTCAGAGTTTTTGTGACGCAGGATTTAGCCAGTAGCACTCACTTTTTCCCTCTTAAACTGACTCAATTTTCACTTAAAATCTGCCTTCCATGTCTGAGCTTTATTGTGGCATTCCAGATTTCCCAGTGATTCTTCCCAATGATCCTGGAAACTTATTTTAAATACCCATGGATGGCTTGGCCTATAATATTAAACAGATGCATTTGTTAGTCTTTCTCTTCCAGCTCAAATAATTTTCTTTGGTCAAAAAGAGCCAAACTTATAGGAAATTGTGGAGTTGATTGCATTTTGCTGAAGCCACTGAATCTTAGAACATGTTACCATTTATAGCACTGCCAAAGGGTGATTCTGTTAAAACACGGACCTGTGCCTGCAAAGACAATTTACATAACTTCAAAGCTCAGACTTGCTGTTAGTGTTGGAAAGGGTTGTATACAAGTGACTGCAATAGCTAGAGGGGATCAGATAAATGTTTTCGACTCTTGTTTGATATGTATTAAGAAGAAATGAGTCATTCTTTGGTTGAAAAGCAGTTTGCACAATTTGTTCTTCATAAGATCTTGCAAAGAAAACTAAAGTAATTTGTGCTTATAGGCATGCATTGGTTTAGGCTCAGAAAAAAATAGCAAAACTACTCCTAAGTTGAGAAGCTCCTTAAAATTAATGACATGGAAATCATAAAAGCATATAACTCAATATTTATTGCAAAATTCTGCTTTTTTTAAATGGTGTGTAATTGGAAAAACTGGATCCATTGGTTACATTTATCCCACTATTGTTTTTAACCTTTGCTGGAATTTTAGTGATGTTTTTCTACATTGTTCTGCAAATCTTAGTAAAAGTGCAAAATGTCTAGTACTAAAATTCACCAAATGATTGATGTTAGAAAACTGCACTTAGAAATAGCAATTCATATAAGACAATTGCAATCTTAGCTACTGAATTTGCACTTTCAAACTGCAGCTTCAGAGCAACTTTTCCCATCCCCTTGTTGTTGTTGTTGTTGTAAATACTAGACTTCACCCCTTTCCCCAAGCTGTAATAAAAGAATTTTAGGATCAAACATTTATGTACTTCTCTCACAAATATAAAGAAATTGCTGGCCTTAGAGATCTGACCTTTTTTTTTTTTGGAATGATGGCAGAAGTTGCAACAATAACAGAAACAACAATGATGTCAAAGCAATAGAATGTGAGAGTCTTACACCCCACCCAGAAGAATAACCTTAAGGGCTGGCTATCCTTTGCAGAAATTTAGACACATTACCCCCAAGACGTATTGTATTGTAATGTATTGTATTGTATTGTATTGTATTGTATTCTATTCTATTCTATTCTATTCTATTCTATTCTATTCTATTCTA
>WNWU01000003.1:35886796-35950796 GCA_012654045.1 Ptyas mucosa | reverse complement strand
TATTCTATTCTATTCTATTCTATTCTATTCTATTCTATTCTATTCTATTCTATTCTATTCTTCTCCACCATGTAGGACTATCAAAAATACTAAGGGAGCTGAGTGAGATTAGTTTTGTTAAGAAGCAATTGTTTTAAATATTTTATACATTTCTAACCTGATCCAGTAAGATGCACTCCAGCAGTGAACAACCTCACAAGATAAAAATTGCATGACACAGTGTAAACAAATATAATAAATACAGTTCATTCCTAGAATAATTCCTCACTCCTGAAAGGCTAAAAGCATAATGGAATAGGCTGCTTGTTTCCAAATGCAAGGAGGATGCTGCTACTTGCACCTCCAAAACTGAGGGCTCTATTGGTGACTGCACTAGAGGTACAGGTCCAATTCTAGGAAGTCCTTGAGGGAAAAAAAAACTAAAGTATTTCAATTAGGCCAAGCAAAGGGCCAAAGGTGCTTTTTCCAAAAGGCAACTAAACTTTCTTGTTTTTTCTTCTTTGAAAACATTTTACTTCAATTGAAGCTTCTTAGATGAGAAGTGAAATGTTTTCAAAGAAAGAAAAACAAAAAAAATCCAGTTGTCTTTTAGAAAAAGTACCTTTGGGTCAGCCGTGATCTGGATGATTGAGAATTTCCATATTTAGCCCAAATAAAGTCATACCAAATCATCACAACAATACTTTATCATGCAAGTAGATTTCAGTAAAAATGGATATTATCAATTAAAATGTAATTTTGGAATCTATTAGCTTGTGTGGGAGTTAAGTCTTCAGATATGCATGCTAAGTATGAAGAGATATAGATAAGTGTGGCAATCAAAATTCTTCCGTAATTGGCAGAAGAGTAGAAACAAGCAAAAGGTTATAATTCTCTATTTTTGGAAATATAAATTCCAAGTGTGGTGAGCTCTTTAGGCTTGAAAGCACGAAGCCGAGAACACCAGCCTGAAGATGACGAATGAGACTTCGTCGAAACGTCGCCAAGACACTTCCAATTTTATGTGGGAGAAAACCCGAATAACCAAAGACCTACATACAAACACCCGCGAAAACCTCAGAAAACATACATACACACACACACACACACACACACACACACACCATTTGCAACCACGGTATAGTTAATTGACCAATTGTACGAATGCACAATTATATTTTTGCTACCAATGTGAAGGTTGCTTAAAAAGTAATGGGAAATTATTTTCCATTAACATTTGCAACAATGTATTTAACACTAACCATTACTACAGTGGTTCCTGCCAAGAAACACATTTGTTTGAGTATTTGTGTCACAGAAAATGGACTGAATACTGTGAAATGAAGTTTGTTTTAAAATATTAAACTAAATATTTACAGAGATCTTACAGAGGATTTATTCCACTTTGTTCAATATACCATATCAAATCTTTGAAATATACTATAATCACTAGCAAGAAATTATTTTAAAATGTTTCCTCTTTTTCTTCTGCTTCTTTACATGAGAAGAAATGAAAGAAGTTAATAACCTCTGAAGATGAAAAGGATAGTGTACTAATAATATTCATTCTGTCGTCTAGTAATGTAGCCACTCCATCAACCTTTTGCTGAAGCTGTGTGTTCAGCCCCTCCCCAGATTTCAGACAGGTTTCAACTTTTGAAATTCCAAGGATATTATATCATATCATATATCAATGTTTCTCAACCTTAGCAACTTTAAGATACATGGACTTCAGCTCCAAGAATTCTCCAGTCAGCTGGCTGGGGAATTCTGGGAACTGAAGTCCACATATCTTAAAGTTGCTAAGGATGAGAAACACTGTCATATATCATATCATGCACACATATGTGCATACACGCATGCACACACACACAAGGGTAGAAATCCCTTTGTGAACCTGAGGAAGGGTTATTGGAAGACTGTAGGGATTGTTTTTCCACCAGATGGAATAGGGTAGATGTATCATAGTTGGTAAATTGAAGATGTGTAGCAAGCAGTGGTAAAGGAAAGCCAGAATAGTGTATGAATGGACTGTAGGACTCCTTGAGAAGGAGAGAAAGATTTAGTAGTTATACTGGAAAACAAATTGAATATATTTGGGGATCCCATTAGTGAGAGGTAAAGAAGATATGGTGGGGGACATAACATACTATAGGTTCAGATCAGCCTGTAGTAAGACTTTGTTCAAACATAATTGGATGGTAAATGAACAAGCAGGCTTGGTGTATATGTTGCCTCTCAGAAAATTGCTTTTTCAGGTTTCAGGTTCAGCAGCAGCCTCAGTAACATCTCTCTGAGATTTTGTCAATGTGAAAGTTGGACTTTAAAAAACAGGATAGGAAGAGAATTGACACCGTTGAACTTGGAGAAGTTCAAAGTTCTTGGAGAAGTTCTTGGAGAAGACTCCTGAGAATACTATGGACAGCCAAGAAAACAAATCAATGGATCATTGAACAAATCAACCCAGATTTCTCACTTGAGATGCAAATGACTAGGCTTAAATTATCTTACTTTGGATACATTATCTAAGATCCAGTTCTTTGAGAAAGGCTCTAAAATTGGGAAATGTGGAAAGGGAGAGAAGAAAATGACAACTAGCAAGAAGGTGGATGGGTTCAGTTATTGTAGTAATATATCCCCTCCCTACACTCTCATAAAAGAAGCCACTGAAGCAGCAGCATTCAGAGTATAATTATGGCTCTCAAGTTCATTGGGACTATTATTATTTATGTGTTCAGCAATGTTCAGCAAGGAAAAGGCTCAAACACCTATGATCTACCACAAAACCAAGCTAAAAATTGCAGCCTAATTCTTGACTGTAATAATGTGGTTTATTTTTATTTGTTTTGATATGCCCAAAGATAGTGATTTGTAAATCATGGTTTTTGGCTTACTGAATTGTATAAACTCACTACTGCACCTTACATAAATCATAATTAAAGCAAGCCATGGTTTAATGCAAAGCAAGCCTTATTGAATAGAAAGGTATATGAAGGTAGTTTCCTACTGTTTACATATTTAAATAGGCTAAAGATAATAATGCATTTCAACTAGTATCTGGAATAAATTAGCGTGAAAGATCTGGCTTCTTATACTTCCCGTACAGAGAGCTAAATCTGAATCCTTTATGCCCAACCTTGTTTTTAATAAGGAAAGGCCTGCCACTTGTAATAGATACCAATCCATCCACAACCCACAGAACTCACTAGTTGCTTCTTTGAGGGGATGTAGTAACAAATTAGTTTCAGTATTTCAGACTATAATTAAATCAGTCATTATTTTATAAATCATGATTTATGGATTGTGAGTTAAATGAACTAGTTGACATTTATAGAATAAAACATGATTAAACAAATCATAGCTTAATGTATTTATAAACATAATATTAAGGCTACTAGTTCTGGCAGACAAAAATCTGCCAGATTGGATAGACGATAGATAGTTGGATAGATGATAATAAAAACACAACTTTTATTTAGTAATTGTCTGGAATTGTTTAACCTCGATGTGATAGCCCAAATAGTAGATTCTCTCTTTTTAAAAAAAATTTTTATTAAAGATTCTAATTACTAAAAACAAATAGAAATAAATAAATTTATAGAGAGAAGGAGAAATAGAAAGAAAGAATAAAAAGTGCAAAGAAAGAAAAATATATAAAGAAGTGATTTTCAATATCCCTTAAAAATATCAACAAATGTAACTCTTCATCCAATAAGGTTGCAAAGAAATATCTCTTCCTCTTATAACCCAAGCGTAATCCATAAATCATCGATTTTTTTCAGTCCTGGTGTCAGCAAAAAGTCTGTAAAGGATTATCAGAACTTTGTAAAAAAAAAATGGGGGGGCTTACTTAACCTTGCTCAAACAAACCAATTTCATATTCCTTCCTTTTACTTCCGACAATCTTGATCTTTAATTGATTCAGAGGTTGTAGGATTTTTTTTTCCTATCCCAAAGTCTTCTTCCAAGCTTTAGCAAACCTCTCTTGCAAAACCAGTAAAAATCATTATCCAGGTTTATCATTTGTATTTCCACTTTGATTTTCAAATCTTTAACCGACTTATTTCATATATACAGTAGAAAGTTTTTTTCAGAATCATTCTCTGGCTTGTAATTTGATGGTAATCATGAAACAGAGAGTCATTCTGAGGATCATCTATCTAAGCCTTGATTCCATGAACATGGTTTTAATCAGTTAAGGAAAAAAACCTCTGTTGCATCTCTCAAACACTCACAAAGTGGTTCACATTTTAGGAGGAATGTCAAAGATTTCTGTGAGCTGAATAAAAGTTGAAAGAGATGGATTTATAAGATAAAAAAATATTCTAGCTCATGTAATAAAATATAAGCATGCTTGTTCTGCAAGCTAGGAATGAAAGAGATTCAAATATTAAAATAAGAAAAAAAATGTGTCCTTTTAATCTGGGATGTATAGAGTGTTCAGCACTATTGAGGAAATAATGTCAATGCTGAATGGTCAATTCCTTGATGGTCTAAACCTCTTTGTTAAAAACATCATTGCTTCTCTCAACTAGAAATAGTTCCCTTGAAAGTAATGTGCAGAGGACAGGACTACAGTAGACAACTAAGGAAAAGATGAGATAAAATGATAGAAGATGAAAAATTAATGTCTGTTTAAAAGAGCTTTGTGGGGCTTTCCATTCCCATTTCCATGGAATGCCCTTCTTTGTAAAACAAGTAAATAGCACTTTCAGAACAAAAGCAGGAATGAATTTATAGTAAAAACATAGATACTCCACACACATGTACTCAATTATGTACAAATTGGATAATGGAAGATTTTCAGAACAAAATAGATTCTACTTTAGCTGGATCCTTCTGAATTGCTTCAGGAAATATGGTGACCCAAATCGCGGGGGGGGCTCAAAATCAATCACAACTGGTTTGCTTGTGGGTGTGGGTGTGTTCATAGGCATGTGCATGTGATGCTTCTGCGTATGCGGAGCCTCCCGCCGCTGCCGCTACCGCTTCACCCGATCCGGGGCGAACTGGTAGCAACCCACCACTGACCCAACTAGTTCAATAGGTCAAATGACCCAAAGGTACTTTTTCAAGAGGCAACTGGACATTCTGTTTTTTCTTTGCAGATGTTTCACTTCTCATCCAAGAAGCTTCTTCAGCTCACGTCTTCAAAGAAAAACAAGAAAGTCCAGTTGCTTCTTGAAAAAGAACCTTTGGGACAACCATGACCTAAATGACTGAGAATCTCCATAGACAGATCAAATGAGGGTTTTTTAGTTCAGCATAGAAGCTTAATTACAATTATATGCAAGAGCTTAACATGCTGGCCACCAATTCATTTCTCATTTATCTGTTAAGACAATAAACTCCTCACCAGAAGCATGAGAAAGACTGGGAAAAAAATTATGTCTTAGGAAACTTGAAGATAAATTGGATTCTAAATTTGAAGCAATCCAGAGATGTATTCTTTTCCTATCCTTTCTAAAAATGGAGTCAGATCCCTGACAGAAGGTTGAAGAAGTTGAATGGCTGAAGAAATTTTGTGTGAAATAGAAAATGTTCTTGACACCAGAATCTGCTGAGGCTCTTCAAATGGATCCATAGGGACAACAAAAATGACTAGATGCCAACGTATAATATCTGGTCTTAATTCTGGTTGCCTACCCTCTGAAATGTTTAGAGCAGATGTTTGCAAAATGTTTCCCAATTATGACATTCTTTAAATGCTTTGTATAATGGGACTTAGCAGGACACTAATATATGAAACGACCAGATTTCCCACAATTTAGATATCTTTTATGTGCCAGTACTCTTTTTTGTTGGCATAATACAACTCTGCTAGTTCTTTGGACGGGGACAGCAAAGAACAAAAGAAGATGGCATCCTCTCTTTCCTCCTGTATTCTGCTACAATTCCTTAAGTTGCTTCTGATTACTGTGTAATTTGCTGTTGATTGTCTTACTTGTACCCCTTTACTTCCCAATTTTTGCACAATCTGTTTTTTCAGTGGTAGCTTTTTGCCTGGTAGTGCCTTTTTGTTCCTACTATTTTCATTTTTTTCCCTCTCCTTTCCTCTCCTTTCCCTTCATTTTACTTTCATTTTTGTCTGTTTGCTCCACTATCTCTTGTCTTCCTACTTTCCTTCTCAGCTCAACTCTTAGAATTTTATTTTTCAAAAAACCCATCTAACTAGGCTTATGAAGGTGAGAGATAATTTCAAGCACGTTCTATGGGACAATGTCTTTTTAAATGAAAAATAAAGTTTATTCACTGAATAATAAATTACTTTATAATTTTACAGAATATTTGTCAGAATAATCTTTATTTTGTGTAGTGTCCTTCTTTATGCTGAACTTAGTTTGTTTTTGGTAAAAGAAATGGAAATGTAAAATGTATAAGACATAATATAAACTTTCAGAAATTTAGAACATTTTTCTCTAAATCATAGTGTTTCTTTTTTTAAAAAAAGGTCTAAACCTTCCTTCCTCCCTCACTCCCTCACTCCCTCCCTGTAATATCCATGTAAATGTTAGACACTCAAGAAAAGAGCAGTGTTTTTTTAAAAGGCAGAGAGAGAGACAAAGAGAGGCAGAAAGACAGAGACAGAGAGACAGAGAAGCTGCCTTCCTTTGCCTCTTTAGCCAGAGCAATAATTAGGAAAAACATTGTGCTGCCTCCTTTTTCACTTCAGCTGCAACTAAAAACCTGTTTTCCTACCAAAGCAGCATATTTGTTTTAAAGATCAGCCTAGTACATTGAAGATAAACACTCCTGACATATGTATAGATGTTTCTCTGTGGAAATTTTCACATATAACAGCCTGCTCTTAATTTTATACCGGCTAATTATACAACCATATATTGCCGATTATTCCAGGTGTTCCTGTGTTGGGACTGTTTGAAAAATATTGCATCTTTACAGCCAACATAACTTGGAAGAAGATCTCTTCAATAGAATACCCCCAGGGGATAAATGGAGAGTCTGTAAGTAAACAGCATGTCATCCCAGAGGAAAGAATTATTGCCATTAAAGCAGTAATTATTTTTGTCATAACTGAGTGGTTGGAAATTCCTTAAAGCACAGCCCTACTTTTAAATGATCTTGAGAAATGGATTTATTACACTACTAAAGGTTAAAGGCCACCTCAAATCTAAACTGCAAATGTATTTAATTTTAGAGTTATTGCTTTATCCTTGGTATAAATGTCATAGGAAAAATCCACTGTGCTTGTAAATTAGCCAATTTTAGTCTGAAAATGGGTTAAGTTGTTAATTAGTTTTGTTACCTCTGCTCAGTTTATCTGGCTGAAGGGTGCTTCAGTGACAACCTGTAATGGGGCTGTTGGTAGCACCTGAAATTCCTATACCATGAACCAAAATAACTGAAACTGATATCCAAAATAACTGCAAGAAATCTACCAAACCTGGTAAGTCTGCCATAAATACTTATGAGCCAGGATCACTTTTGCAGATACACAGAGTAAGTACCAAAATAGTGAAGGATATAGATTTGAAAATGTGGATTTTAGTAATAGTTCATAATTGGTTTATTTTAAATATATATAAACTATTGTTCTCAAGGACAATGCAATGTTCAAATAAAATGGCATTTCAGGACTCACTTGAAAGCAATCCCTGAAAGAGCCAAATATAAATTTCGCAGAAGAGAGGATTTCTCTACCAAAAAGACTTACGTCTCAAACAGTTTTCTAAATTCAAATAGTCCATCTGCAAATAGTCTTGAAAAAGATCTCGTGGTTCAGTATAATTCATGCTGCATGTGATTCTAGATTCTAAAGAACCAGTTTGGTGCAATTGTTAAGGTGCTGGACTAGAAACCGAGATACTGAATTCTGAGCTTTTCCCCTTAGGCATGAAAACCAGGTGGGTGACTCTAGATTAGTTACCTTCTCTTAGCCAATGTTCCTCACAGGATTCTTCTGGAGAAAGTAGCAGGTGGGAACCTTTCAGTAAGTACTGTACCTTGAGTTGCCCCAAATAAAGACAGGGTATCACTCTAACAATATATTCTTCAATTATTGTATTATAAACAATTAAAAGACGAAAGTCAATTACATTTTAAGTTTAACCAGTGCAAAAGATTTAAGTATGGGTAGAAATTCCAAAAATATAGCTATAACTTGTCTAATACTGGCTAGTGATGAATATGCATAGCAAAATGGCAGTTGAAAACTTCTATGTGGCATAATTACTTTCTAGAATTAAAAAAAAACATTCTAAAGAGTTATTCATGGGCAATGAATTCTACTTAGGCAGTTTGCAATAAGTGACACATTACTGACACATTAGATTAAAATTAACACACATTGGTTTCTTGGTACAACAAAGTTATGAAGTAATTATTTCATTGATGTAAATGCATACAAATCGAAGTATATGACATGGAAAATTCCATCACTTCTCATTTACAAGCACCCCAGAATCACCTGGTTGGCCATTGCGAGAAACAAAATGCTAAATTAAGGTAGACCTTGATCTGATTTAGCAGAGCTATTCTAAGAATTGTGTTTTTAAACTGGCATTTTCCATCCAAGTTTTAAATTTTACATTAATTTTGTTTGTTTTGTGCATCATAGGATGAAAAACAAGACATACATAACTTATGAAGTAGCTGTGATCAAGAATTGGTGTTGGTGACCACCTTTAAAGCGTTCCATGGGTTAGGGCCGGGGTATCTACGAGACCGCCTGCTGCTACCAATAGCCTCCCACCGGCCAATACATTCACACAGAGAGGGCCTCCTCAGGGTGCCATCCACCAGACAATGTCGGCTGACGACCCTCAGGGAGAGAGCCTTCTCTGTGGCGGCATCCACCCTTTGGAATGACCTACCCCGAGAGATTTGCACGATATCAGACTTTTCGCCGAGCGCTGAAAACAAATTTATTCCGTCTAGCTGGGCTGGCTTGACCCCATCTGTTTTGGTTTTTAATTGGAACTTAGTTTTAATGGGTTTTTAAATTAGGCCAAAAATTATTTAATTATCTTAAATTGTTTTTTAAATTTTGTAATGTTCTGTTTTATTCCGGCTGTTCACTGCCCTGAGTCCTGCCAGGAGAAGGGCGGTATACAAATTTAATAAAATAAAAATAAAATAAATAAAATAAATTGTTAAATACTATCAAAACAATAAATAGCACGTAATTTCTAGAGGGAAAAATGTTGCATCAGACTAAAACAAAGATCTTATTATTCATACACATGGGTTGTCTATGCCTGCATTACCACTGGTGCAAAGGTTCATCTTTCTATTCTATCCTTCCCCTGTATTATGCAGTTTCAACTAAAGACTAACCATTACAGGTAGTCCTTGACTTACAGTAGTTCTTTTAGTGACCATTCAAAGTTACAATGACACTAAAAATGTGACATGGCCATTTTTCACACCAACAACCATTGCAGCATCCACTTGGTCACATGATCAGAAATGATATGGTGCTTGACAACTGGCTCGTATTTATGACGGTTGCAGTGTCACAGGGTCACGTGATCCTCCTTTGTGACCTTCTGACAATCAAAGTCAATCAGGAAGCCAGATTCACTTAACCATGTTACTAACTTAACAACTGTAATGATTAACTTAACAACTGTGGTAAGAAAGGTCATAAAATGGGGCAAAACTTAACAAATGGTTCACTTAGCAACAGAAATTTTGGGCTCAATTGTCAGAAGTCGAGGACTATCTGTATTAGTCTTACACTGTGTGTGTTAGACTAACAACTCGCAACTGATATATTCCAGATATGCTCGGTCTTCATCTCCCCAGTATTCTAATTTTTTATGTGCTACGTCTAGAAAGCACCAGGTTAAAAAAGTAAGAGTTGGACTATAAGCACAACACATTGTGTTTGGGCCAAAAGGTTAGATGAGCTGTGTGGTTTTTCATGATTAGGACTTATTTTTTTACCTTAAGCATCATGGCTTATCGGACTGTTATTTTAACTCTTATACGCCATTCAGAGTAATTGTCATGAAATGGGTGGGTATATTAAATAAACATATTAAAAACCAAACTTGTTTCAAAAAGCTGAAATTAAGCATAAAGAATCAAGTCCATTCATATAAGTAAATTTTAATTATTTGTTTTGTCACCACATCTATTTTTCTGCACTTGTTAAAAATCCAGGGGGATAGAAGGAAGACGTCTGATTATAGCTTATTTACAGATTGGCTAGTAACATTTCAAGATATATTTTCTGCTTTTAAGTTTTTTGTTTTGAATTTTGTGTAGGTATACCAATATTATATATGTCACTTGGGACCTGGATAATGTAAGAGATTGATTAAAAATGGCGGAAAGAAAGTTTATGCCCCATATCTTTTAGATTGAAATATTTTTTCTCCAGATGTGGCTATACTTGAGGTAGCAATATAGGCTGTAAGTGCCTGATTTAAAATAGTTTAAGAGTAGTAATATAAGATTAGACAGTCTGCCATGAGCTTTCCAGCAGTCATGGGAACGTAGAGCATATGCTGCTGTTGTTTTTACCTTTCCTGTAAAGTCTTGATAAAGTTGTAGCTTAACTCTTAACAGCAAAAAACAAACAGCTAGCAAAGTTTATTTTCCTTTTGACTGAGTTTTGGGCCCATTGTTCCGCTTGAGGACCCGTGTTTGTTAGTTTTGGCTCACAAATTCCTCCTCTTCCTTAAGGATAAACTATCCTTAGGCACTTGTACAACTATGCATTAAATGACTGCATAGACGTTTATTCACAACCCTGAACTCCAGCAGAATTCAACTGTGTGACTTCCTGGCTTAAGCAGGGGTGCATCCGTAATGTAAATACCTAGTTGATTTTGTGGAAAACTAGGACATTTGTTTGTTCTTGAAAAATATTCTTGCTGGAAGCTTTCCTTTAAAGTTGGCAGCATGCCTGCTCAGCTGTGACTAGGGATACTGATCTGATTTCTATGCTTTCATGGACCTTTTTTAAAATACCTTTTTTAAAAAAAATAATAATTCAACATTAGTTTTGCTTACAAGGGACATGGCAGAATAAAATCACATTACAAACATTGTAGTATTAGATTTTATCACCATTTATTTCTTTTAGTCTGCCCAGGGATTTCTACATGTTCAGTAGAACTAATTTGCAGTCAGACACTGAGGTCTTCTAGAAGGCCAGCAGGCTCCACAAATTAATTTATCCAAATAACCAATCCCTCCTAGGCCAACCTTCGAAAGACACCAGAACGGACTAAGCACGCAAGGCAACCTTTTGAAGTCTGGAATGTTTTGACTGACTTGAAACAGGCGGCTGGAATGAAAGGATAATTTTCAATGACCCATGGGGATTTTTCTTTCTTTTTTTCCCTGCCATTTGCAAAACGTAGGTAAACCAAAGAGAAAATGCTTTGGTCTAATTTAGAAAGATTAGCAATCCAGAATATGGCCAGGCATAAAGAATCACAAGATGAGACACACACCAGAAAATGCTTTAATTTTACAATAATTCCAACATTAATTATAATAGTTCTTTGTCCAATTTTTTTTTTAAATTGACATTTATATTACTTATCAGAATGTTGAGAAATCACAACAATGCTTTAAGCCATTGCATTTGTTTTTTAATCTATTTTCAACAAATGGAGGCATGCTCTTAAAAGCCAGCCCTGCTTGGTTTTGAATTTCAAGCTATTGTAACAATAATATTTTAGCAGTTTTATTTCTGCCAATTTCATGTTATATTTTAATTTGCTGCATATTGATTTAGTATAGTGGATATATAGATAAGTAAGTAGATACAAATCCTGCAGATGGAAGTAAATTGGTGCTCTGCAGAGGAACCCACATGCAAGCATACTAATGTATATGTAGATTGCTTTCAGTGCATCTGTTTTCCATTTTGTATTTCTGAGTTTCTATAGCAGAAGAATAAAATATAAATTATTTGTTACAGAGTAGTTCTATCTAAATTTATAAAAATGCACCACTTGGCCTGACAACCTGTGTAAATCCAGGCATTCTGGCTTGTATACCATATCTTATAACAGAGTTGTAAGGGACCTTGGAATATTCTAATCCAACCTCCTGTTCAAGGAGAAGAACCTATACAATTTCAAACAAATGGCTGTCCATTATTGCTTATTGTGTTGTGCAAGCCCAGCATATTGTAACTTATTCACTTATTCCATAGTTAAACAAACCATTGCTTAGTGCAATATATGAACCCAGAGTGATCAATTTGATAGCAAATCATGTTTTTGCTCTGGTTGGGACTGTGACTATAGTTCATGTTATCAGCTACTGATAATAGCTCAAATTATCCTAGCATTGGCTTAACATTGAAGTTCTTTGAGCATATGGGGCAATTCAGGTGGAACCCTTTGGCTGATGGATGTTTGAAACCAGACTCTAACTTACCCCCTGCCATCTGACTAATTTTTTAAAGAATTCTTTTAAGAAAATTAAATGAAGGTTGTCATGCTACATAGCAACGTTATAATCACTAACACCATCTATATTTTAAAAACAGTTCTTAATTCTTGATATCAAAATCAGGCTGCTAGCATTTTTTCCAACTAACAAATGTTATTACAAAAGCTTTTTTCTTTTTAATAAAATGTGTTAGTTGCAAAAGATGCTATCATATTCCTTCTGATTTTTTTTGCCAGGATAAGCTAATAGGGTTCCCATCCTGCAATGTCTTAATTCCATATAAGTTCCATAGTTATTCTTCGAAAATAAAAAAGTGGATAGTATCTAACTAGTACTTTGACTGCAGGAGCGACTCCATACCTTAGAAAAAAGCTGAGTGGGGACTAGAGATGGGATAGTATTGAACAACATCAATTTTCCTTCTGATAAAGAAATGTTTCGTGACATGGAAAGATTTTGAAAATTGACAATGGCAGACATTTTATGATAGTGCCAATGAATATCTATGTTAATTTCATGAGCTGATGAACTTAGAACAGTGAAAATGTATTTGGAAGGCAAAGTATTGAAAATATATTTTATTCATTTCAATTAAACTTTTCTTTTGATTCAAAATTCAATCTTACCAGAAGAACCTAAGGAACTGTCCAATATTATAGATAAGGTGGAGCTGTCCAATAAGAATAATATATATCACTCAAGATACTCATTAAGAATACTGTAATAAAAAAAATATTCCAGTGTTTTAACAATATGGGAATGGTTGGACAAGTAATACTGACTGCTTATAGAAATGTACTGTAAAGTAAGAAAGAAACAACCAACAGTTATTTTAGGTACTAAGAAATGGGTTTCAGTATTGTTTTCAGTAGAGAGCATAGAATCCAATATTCAAATATGGGCATGGTAATCTTAAACTACAATTAATTTGTCATCAAAAATAGACTGCTGTCAGGAGCGCTTTATCTCTGAAATGATGACCTGCATGGTGAACCATTAAAAATTCTGGAAGATGCTTTTCAGTAAGGCCAAGGGACAGGCAATTAGAAAAAAGTCACAAAATGTTGTTTTTATACATGACAACTGCAGCGAGACTATTATATGCTCAAAATGTTTGACACTACTACAATGGAAGAATGGTTGATAAAGATGCTAGAACTTACAGAGCTGGCTAAAATAACTTCCTTGGTCAGAGAAAAAACAATATTTATATTTATGGATGACTAGAAATCCCTTTCAGACTTTCTGCATGAAATAGAAAAAAATTGCACTTATAACTTATGGTTTAATTAGAAAAAATGTATAATAGAAAAAATTGACCTTTTTGTAATCATAGAGTAAGAGATAACTTTGTAATTGTATTTGTTGCAAAAGAAATCTGAAGCTTTTTTCTTTTATTCTTTATGTATGCACTTTTGTTTTTGTTTTCTTTTTTTCTGTGTTCTGTATTAGTTTGTGTTACTTTTTCTTTCTCTTAACATTTTAATAAAATTAATATATAAAAACAAGACAGTGGATACAATAACAGAATGTTTCCCTATACCTTCTCCTCCTTCTTATGCTACTGTTAATTAGGGACGTGTCTATACAAATAGGAAGGTGTCTCCTTATTTACAATGTTAGCATGTTGCTCTGGATTTTTAAAACTGCTTCAGTCCCTTCTGCCTAGACTACGGCTCCTGTGTATCTCCATCAAGATCATCTTATTCTTTATGGTTCCTCTGATATAAGGCAATTTCCTCTGCCTTCATTGGAAATCACATTTCTTATCATTTTGTTCAAACTGGATTAAAGAGATTTAAATCTTTAGATTTTAAACTGGTCCATCCTAGCATTCGCCCAGGCCTTCCGAAAGGAATAATTTTCAACTGCCCTGTTTGTATGTGCATTTGTTTTTTATTCAGCAAAGTTATATCATTTTCACAAATGAGAATGGTTCTGCTGTTATTTACAGCTGGTGCTTTTTGTGAATGAAGAGATAGGATCTCCATTCTAGCCTTCCTGCATCAGCTATTAGTAATTTATTACATGAAGGGTTATTGAGTTAGTTTTATGAATCAATGTACAGGCAGAATCTTAACTGTCTCTCTCATGGCAGCTGTTTCTTTACTTACACTGCCATGGCTGGCATGCAAGGTTCCAAACAGAATGTGGAGCAGAATGCGGGTAATATATTTAGTTCTCGGCAGCCGACAGCGTCAGGCACCAGTGGGTCTTGCTCCAAAGGAGGGGTCAGCTACTTTAACTGCGGCGCAAAACTTGGCTCAATATAACTTTTTCTTTAGGGTAGCTTTGTAAAAGAACCGTCATGCCATTGTTATGTTACTGTATGGTATAATGCAAAGTGATTTGAATGAGAAAAATAAACAGGCTTAAAAGTGAAAATAAATAAATCTGAAACAAAAACAGGATGCATCTTTATTCTTTTTATTTCACTATGAGTTCTTTTTTCTTTTTTTGTTCTGAAGCATGAATGCAGCTGGAAGGGAAAACAGTATTTCTGCAAGTGAAATGAGCCTCTAATCCTGGCAATAGTAGCCAGAGATTCCTCAGAGGATCATCCAAGACTTAGACATACTGTATCTATAAGAAATTGCAGCTGTCAAACCGCTATTATTATTACCATTCTGACAAAGCACCATATCAATTCACACACAAAATTTCTATGTGGAATAGATGATAAATGTTCTTATATTTGATCCTAAACATTATTAACCACAGCATAGTGTATATAATTATATTTTGTGTATAATGTTCAATAAGCACTATGCACATATTTTTGAATAATTGTCCCACTTAGATGCTTATAAACATCAAATATTTCCTTTTCAGCTCTAGTGGTACAAAGATATTCCTAAAAGAAATCCAAAGTGTCTGCCTTTTTCATCTTGGAATCAAACTATACCCAAGGCTTGGTACTTTAATAATATTAAAACTTTAGTATGGGGAGCTATTGTCTCATGAGAACACTTGTATTTGATTAGAGTCTGTTGTATATGAAACTGCTACAAATAAGTGTTTCATAAATGCCAGACCCTGATGTCCTATTTAATTTCTGCCTAACTACAAAAAGAGAGAGTTAACTCCTGATTTTTCAGATAGAGAGTTCCTATTTTTAAACAAAGTCTTTGAAGAACTAAACTTGCAATGCAACCTGCTTCCAATCTGTTGCCTAGCTTCTATCAGTTCAGGCTGTGAGTAGCCATTCTTTAAGAAATCTTGGAAAAAGTATGATTAAAGTGAGATGGAAAGGGAAATCCAGCTTGTTAGAAAATGTGGGTTCTAAAAGAAAAAAAAATCCTTGTGACAGTGTGGGTAATGTGTTACTAGCAGTGCAGAACTGCTGTAAGCCTGTGTCAAATTTGGCCAATTTCATACACAATGCTAAGCCAAAGTTTGCTTAACCACTGATTGGTGAATAAACCACAGTTGGTTGTGTTCATACATTGTGCAAAGCCAAATGGCATGGTTTGAAAAACAGCAATGGCTGGGTGCATATAACTCATTAAGCCACAAACAAGCATACCGCATTATAGCTTAGCAATGCCTGGCATGGGAAGTTAGTTCATTACTTTTCCCATTTTGTTCATTATGCAGGGTAGGCTCTCATCACTTTGTCAGTTCTCAGCCTTGGCATGACCACTGGGCTGCAGTAAGCAAATATTATGCGGATAACGTAAAATGACAGAGAGGGGTAAATATCAATTGGCAGCAACTAAGGGAAATGCCAAAATTACCTTTTCCTTTTTTTCCCCCCATCTGGCTCATAAGGCTGTTATCATTTGACTTTGATATTTATAAGTTTTTCATCTCTGATTCATCCAGAGGAGACTGTGGACTATAATTAGTTTGAGTATTTATGTTCAACTTTTACACAATGAGTTATTCAGCATTTATATTGCTGTTAACCAAACACATTTTTGTGTTAGCATTTTCCCTGAACTGTGCAGCATGTAATTTTATAGTGCTTTGTTTTGATTTTATTGCCTGAATAAGCACAGCAATGTTTTAGCTGATGAGTGAAAGTATAAAAAGAATTATAGGGAATACTATTTCCTTCTGATTTAAGTGGAGTTATCTAATATCCTGCTCTGCATTGAAACAAATGGTAGAGCCAAGGGAGGCATTAAGCTTAGCATCCCTCTCCCTTTCCCATTTGCTTATTCAATCAATATGGGTTATGGGATTCAGTATATGCATCCAGATATGCACAATAAAGCTTTTCCACATGAAGGGAGTTGAAAAAGACTTAGGCTATTCTCCATTTAATATTATTTATGAGATTTAGCCAAGACCTCAAGGTAGCTATATTAATATATTTTTTTCATTTTATCCCTTCAACAACAACAACAACCTGTGAGGAAAGCTAGCTGAAAATGTGAGACTGTTTCCAAGTACTCACTAGGTTTTTATGACTGTGGGTTGAACTTGATTCTCAGTCTCAGCCCAAGACATAACCATTGGGCCACCCTTCTATACCCAGGAGCCTCTTTTATTTTTACATGCACTCATAGAGGCTCCTTCTTGCACAATGCACATAAACATTGAGAGTAGTGAACTCAGCGGGAGATTTAAGCTTTATCTGAAGTACAGAGCTACTGTACTAATCATTCTTTCCAGTGTTTTAGCTATTACTTTGATAGCAGAAACAGAGCATTCCTTCAGGACTATGACTTGAGTAATTTTACTTGTCAGATGACTAATTCCTGCATGGAAAAAATATATGGAGCACACAGATAATTTAATTTCTGAAAATTCTAAAGGTACTGGTAATTCAAGACTGGACAGAAGACAAAATGCCTAGATCTGCAGTTCAGATGCTATTGAAACTTTTGAATGAATGCTCAGTATTTACTGAGATCATTTTAGAAGTAGCAAAATGCTGGCAGCAAGAAGCCAGGGACTATCAGCTGCAAGAATCTGAACATCTACTAGGTAGCATAAACAAAATCACTACTTAGATTGCTACCCCAAAGAAACCTGCAAAGAGTATATTAACAGAAGATTCTTGAGAGCACAGAGAATTGAAAAGTGGAAAAGTAATAATGTCCAAGCAATCATGAAATACTTCGTTGTTTGGCTTAAGCAAACATTGAAAATGATTTGAAACATAAAAGATATCATATAAGCACAGAATGTCTCATTAAAGAATCCATAACCTTATTCAGGTTTGAGGGAACTGCTGAAAAAGGTACTGCTTGAAAAAGATTATGAATGCCTAAATCACTTATATTCAGGCAAAATCAAAAGCAATTCTTCCAAATAGTTCTGGAAGAGATTCAGCTCTGACTGCTATGGTTGATAGCTAAAGCAGATAGCATCAAAAAAAGAATAAAGTACTGGCACTTACATTCAGATGCCTTACAAAGATTAAAATAATGCAACCAACAACTATCCCTGTGGCATTCTATGGATTGGAAATTTGAACTTTTAAAAGAGACAGAAAGAGAATTAATGCTTTTATATTTTGATATTGGATAAAACTCATGAGAATATCATGGATACCCAAGAAAACAAAGAAATGGTCATATGCCAATTTGATCAGGGTAAAATTATCATATTTTGGACACATTATGCAAATACCCAGCTACATTTTGAAGTTAATAATATGGGAGGGGGAATAGCTAGCAAGAAAAGACAACAACCTATCATAAATGGGTGGACTCAATTACATTGGTAGAGGGTGCGTCATTGAAAGACTTGAAGGTTGGGGAGAGAGCATATTGGAGAAAGTATCTGTAAGGATGTCAAACTAATCAAGGTGGCAGCTCTGCTCCAATTTATGTGCATCAAAAGTGTAATGCATGTTTAAAAGGATCCAAGCTTTGACTGCACATTTGTGCGTCCATTTGGCCTTTCTCCTCCAGAGGGGCTTCTATATATAAGAAGTTCTATCTGAAAAAAATGTTATGGGATATATAACAGAATAGTTTTCTTTCCTAAAGGAAGGTTTAGGATAGTTACACACCTATGATTTTGAAAGAAGTACCACAGCTGGATTTGGGTCTGACAATCACAGCAACCAGTGAAGAATTCTCTGCAATGTTAAATGTTAATGGGTCATGATTCTATGAAAAATGTTAATGTTAATGGGTCATGATTCTATGAAAAACTGTACTATTGTTTTGTGAATAAAAAAAGTCATGGAATTCAAGGATACAATGTAAGTTTAAGGCAAGTTTTTGCAAATGAAATATGAATTTCATATTATTATACTGGCATTACTATTTGATTTAGAGGAGCAGACCTAAGAATTTAAAATGAATTCAACATTGAAATACATGCTTTTAAGAAAGGAATGAATGCGCTTTGAAAACACAAATAGAAAAAAATATGCATATGTATCATAATTCAGAATAAACCACTCCGTCAAAAAAATGAGTCAGCTTACAAATTATAGAACAACTTGCCAAGTGATTTTTTTTTGTGAAGTTGGAAGCCTTTTTCTTCATTATTATGAATTACCTTGAGGCAAACATTTTTCAATCAGAACTGATTTGCATAACATTTGTCAGGAGGAAAGTGAAGCAAAATAACTTTATTTAAAGATTTCCCTTTGTTTTAAGTGTCATTAGCAGTTCTGACTAATCAGATTTTTACAATCTCATCAGGCACTTTTAGAATATATCTATGAACTCATCTGGAAGGATACATTTATTCCTGAGTGTCCTGTATTGCATTACAGCCTAGTAACGAGTCAGCCTGCTGCAGATGTTTATGTGAAATGCAATTAACACTCTGCCAATTTACTTTTTATAGGGATACAATCAATTTTTATTCATTTTAGAACCAGAATGCTTTCTTTTATTGTGTGTGGCCTCTGCTCTGATTATATCGCTAAACAAATTATTTCTCCGTTTGTTGTAAATGGTTATGTTTAGTCGTTAGGGTGTCATATTATAAATGGATCACATAAATCAAACGTTGACTATAAGTGTTATCAAAGTATGCCTATGAAATTAGTGTTATAGAGCTTTCTTTTAAAAATATCCAGAAGTGTCAGTAAAAGCAGTTTCATTGGAAGGCCCACTTAATCTATAGTTCTTGAATTAGAAATAAATGAATTGTAAGATTTTACATGAAGCTTTCCATGAATTCAGGAAGAGATAGAATATGAACTCTACTATGCATATTAATTGGACTTGGGTAATGAGTCTTTGTGAGTGTCTTGGTATTAAAATACAGCAAATAAGTAAATCAAAAACCATCAACTGTAATTGTTTCTTAAGCCACCTTTAGTTTAGGACAATCAGTTTTTTCACAATAATCATACATGCGCTTTCAGTTGGCTATGGAATGTCATATGCAAACAGGTGTTCTATGCGTATAGTTCCCTCCCTGGTCTAATCTAAGTGGATATAGCATAATAGGAAAGGCATATGGTCTTAAGCCATGCAACTGCCTAATGAATTTCTTCATAGACAGCTGTGAAGGAGAAGCCATAACAAAGTTGTGAGCACATATTTGATTCTTGAAGCCTTTACTTAAGAGTTGTAGAAAGGGGAGCTAGGATGAGAAGTACCATATTTTTCGAAGTATAAGACGCACCGGACTATAAGGCGCACCTACCTTTTTTGGTGAGGAAAAGAAGAAAAAGAACTCTGCCTCTGCCTCTGCCTCTGAGCAATTTTGCCTCGTTGCAGCAAACAGCAAACAGCCTGCTTTACTTTCATTTTTGTTTTCAGCATAGCTTGATTATCACAAGGAAAAAAAAATCTGCTCCAGCAATTTACCTCCTTGCAGCAAGCGGCAGAGCCCTGTGCAAAACAGCTGAGAACAAAACAGCTGAGGGTCGGGATGCCAATCCAATCAACTTGTGCTAATTAGGCTGTGCTAAAGCTGAAAGGAGCTGTTTTTTCTTGGTGTTTGCTGCAAGGTAACTGCTGGGAGGCAGAGACCAAAGGGTGGGAGCCAATGGGTGGGTGGGGCTACATTCAGTGCATAAGATGCACCTAAATTCCCCCCCCCCTTTTTTTAGGGGGAAAAAGGTGCATCTTATACTCCGAAAAAATACAGTAGTTTGTTCTAGTGATTAAGGCATCAGGTTAGAAACAGGGAGGCTGTGAATTCTAGTCCCATTTTAGGCATAAGAACTACCTGGGTGATTTTGGACCAGGCGCTCGCCCTCTCTCTCTCTCTCTCTCTCTCTCTCTCTCTCTCTCTCTCTCTCTCTCTCCTCAATTCACCTGTCAGGATTGTTGTTATGAGGGAAATAGAAGGAAGAAGGAGTATTAGATATATTCGCCACCTTAGATTATTTATATATTTTAAAGAAGCTTGAATAAAAAAATATTTTAAAAAGAAAAAAAATGAAAGCTACCCTTGCTTGATACCAATAGACAGAGCCATAATCTTATTTTGTCTAAGATAACTTCAGATGTGCTATTATCAGAGCTAAGCATTTTATCACCCAGTTAAAAATGTATTTAAAATCAGGACCCTGGCTTTAATTCTTTTGTCCTAAAATTATCTTAGTAGGAGCTAATGCCTCCTACTAAGGCAGCATTTAACATCCAGTTGCCTGCAATTACTGTAAGTTCGAATCTCACCAGGCTCAAGGTTGAGTCAGCCTTCCATCCTTTCTAAGGTGGGTAAAATGAGGACCTGGTTTGTGGGGGCAATAAGCTGACTTTGTATAAAATATACAAAAGTATGAAGGCTATTGCTTAATGCATTGTAAGCCTCCCATAGTCTCCGGAGAAGGGCGGCATATAAATAAGAAAATAAATAAATAAATAAAAATATCTCACCAAAGAAATTGTCAATTGTACACAATAGCCATGTGCACAAGTGCTAAATCTACACCTGTGTAGTTTTGATTCAAGTATTAAATGCAATGAGCTATGTAACTTCTTATCTGAAGTTGGGAAAGACCTACCAGCACGCTCAATCTGCTCATCAAACTGTGTCTGATTGTGGCTGCAATCTTATACCTACTCTCCTGGATAAAGTCACATTAAATTCAATTGAGTTATTTCCATATGATTGTTGTAAACATTCTATGTATGGGCTGTACAATATGTATAATTGATTTTCTAATGTGATTTCTGGATAACGTGGCTTTTGGAAATGAAGTTATCAAGAGCATTTCTGTGTGTCTCACAAAGTTGCTGTAGCACTCAGTTGGCAGAACTGGGCTGCCAAAACTAATAAAATTATTAGACAGCAGTAAAGAGTTACAGTTATCCATATCTCTTCACTGCAATCTGATGCCCAAAGTTTTGCAGCTCTGATATGGCAGGCCTGTCAAGTACACTGCTTACTGATAGCATGACCATCTATTGTGCAAATATGCTTACATGCTTTCCAGGATTAGGGTTTGAAATAAAAACTTATTACATCAATGCAAAGAGGAACAAGAGTGAAATATAAATTGCCTAATTGAAATCTCTCTTAACTATTAATGCATTGCCATTTTTAGAAATCCATGAAATCCATGAATTAATAAACTTAAGTGTATAAGTTTAAAGATTAAGTGTATAATCATGTCATCTTTTCCATACTGGTGTTGCACTACCTATTTGATACAACAACTTAAGCTCCTATTTATGAACAGCAATAGCCCTTGATCTGATGCTCTCCAAATGTGTAAGGATGCTGCAATTCTTGACCAGTACAGCTAATTGTCCCATTACTTATGGAAGACTGAAATGTTGTATATAAATGGAAAAGGGAATATTGTATTGTCAAGTTTGCTTCTTTTACAACTTTTTTTTAAAACTCTTAAATTCCATCCCTTCCATTTGTACAGTCATTAAAAAGTTTGGTAAATCTTAAAGAATTTAAAGAAAATCTTATTGCATTTATCTTCTTCAGCAAAGGAGCATTATTTCTAACATGTTGAGTGCTTTAAGCTGTCCTCACCTGCAGTGTCAATATTTAACAATGGAGAAATCTTCCCTTGGTAAATTAATAAATATATAAGTGGCATAATTTTCTTTTTCTTGGAAAGTGCATTCAGATATTCACATTGAATGCAGGACTTTTTTTCCCCTTGCAATTGGAAAATTGAAAACAAAAAATTCTGACAACAGATTTCTGAATAGGCATCTGCACATAGAGGTCTGAAATTTAAATGAACAGTGAACTATAATGATGTCCCCCCCAACATAAATTTGTGTACTTTGCGTAACAAGACACAAAGAAAGAAAAGGTTGGATTGTTACAGAAATAAGAGAATGAGTTCAAAGTGATATTGCGATGTAGGAAAAGAAAGTATTGACACTAAAAATACATTTTTAAAAAGGGAAGGATTTGGAATAGAAAGCTCCTAATCTTCTATTAAATTAGCAACTGCTGTTATTAACTATATCAGTATTTCCACTATAAAATACTCTTTTCCATCTCCTAGAAACAAATAACTGCTTTACAATTATCTGGTTTTTTTTTATAAAATAAAAAAAATTAACTGAAAAAATCCATTTCCAATTTACTATAAAGGAAACTTACAAAAGTAATCCTTTGTAACAACTTTATTAGTTTATGTTTTGTGTTTTTTATAATTTAGTGAATAAACTATTTGAGGGCTGATCATTTATGGAAGAGGACCGATAAAAATTTCAGTTATCATTTACTTATTCCAATTTCATATTGCTTGCTGAGAATTAACCACACCTTGTTATGAAAGGTGCTATTACTAATACTTTAAAAAATTGAGACTTTACTTTGCCTTCGTGCAAATGACAAAGGACATTTGCTTCAACTTTTACACTAACATGCAGTTTTTATTTAACATCTAAGTCTCTTTCCTCAAGGGTGATGGTGTGCCTTCTCTGTATCTGCCCTGGCCCTTTGGAATAGGCTCCACCTGAGTTGGAGGATAGGATTCCTCTTTCAAATCTTCTGAAAGTCCATGAAACACTGGCTCTTCTTCCAAGTATTGGGCTAGGAAGAGGTTGGATGGGGGAGGGGGGAGGGGTCAACAATATGAATGGTTCTCACACCTTGTGTGAAGGATATAATGTGTTTTATGGTGTTGTTTCTACTGGGTGCTGTGAGTTGCCTAGTTTCACTGTGTGAACTGGCAGCCATATAAATTCTTTAACTAAATAAACAAAACCTTCACAAGTATATGTGAAGAAAACAAGTCACCTTGGAGATCCCCCTGCCCTTTTCCCTCCAAAAAAGATCAATAATAGAAACAGTTCTAAACAATTTAGGAAACTGTAGGAAATCTGATAAAAATGCATTGTACATTAGCTTTGTTGCTCCCTTGGAAGAAAGGCACTGCCGTTTTGATAAGGCTTCATTGTTGTGCTTGTAACTATATATTATGTCAGATACAGTAGACTACAATTTCCATAGTTCCGTGTCAGGATGGAAAAAGTCTAATACATCTCTAAGGTACTAAGATAGGTTGTGCTAGAATATTAAAATGGCTGATCCTAGTAAATAATAGACATTATCTGCCCTTAGAGCTTTAATGGTTGTTAAAGACATCAAAAATAGAAAATGTGTATATTTATTAGCTTTAGTAGGTTGGTTTTTGCTTGGATTAAACTAATTTCTTTAGAAAACAAAACAAGATAATTCTAGCCTTTTTTATACATCCCAGTGCCCAGTGTTTTATATCCAAATAGTGGTACTGGAAAGAGCAGAAGTAAGATAGCAAAATGGAACTGAGTTTAGGAGAAGAAGCATGTGAAATCATTTACTTGCCCAAATCCTAGTTTAGGTATACTATGATATGAAAATTATTCCAAAATGAATTTTAAGTAGCAATTTGGGCAAAGTGAGAGAATTGCTCATAAAGGTATTTTTAGAGAAAGTCCCAGACATACTGTAAGGAAACACATGGAAAGAAAACCCTTTTATCAAGGGTTGATAAAAGAATAAGAGAATGAGTTCAGAGTGATATTTATTTATTAATTAATTAATTTATTTGTTTGTTTATTTATTTATTGGTTCGATTTATATGCCGCCCTTCTCCGGAGACTCAGGGCGGCTTACAATGCGTTAAGCAATATTGTTGTGTAACCAAAGGAAAGTTCGGATGTTTTGACATAAGAGCTGAGAGATAAGGGAAAAATCTGGGACTGATACGAAACCAGCTAAAGATTTGACGAGAGAATTTTATGATGCAATTTAAAGTTAAATACGAATAATGTATATACCTTGTAAATCAGGTGTAGCTCAATTTTTCATTTATTTTAATCTATGACATAGATATGGTTTAGATATAAAAATTACAATGCATACACCTTTAGAAAAATGGAAAAACCACACACACTTTTAGTATTATATTAATGAATTAATGTATTTGGATTAACTTTTTCCAGGGCAGAATTATCTAAATCAAATAATAAGCTAATGCCCAGTTAAGAAAAATACAGTATTATTAAGAAGTCAAACGTAGATAGAATATTCAAATTGTTTCACGAGAATAACTTTTTGAGGCTGATTATTGTCAATTGGGAAATGTCAATCTTATTGATTATTTTCCTTCACCTTGAATTATTACCTGCTTCATTCCATTAATTAATTCTAGTGCTTGGAATCTATACTTGAGAAAGAGTTGTCAAAAAGAAAAAAATTCACAATTTTGAAGTAAAATCTAAAACTGATAAACTTAACCATCACGTATTTTTAAAGGCTGGGATTTTGGATTGTTAGGGGGGGATTGAAGATTATCATGGTAGATAACATGGAACTCTAATCATCTGGCACTATTAATATCAATATCAAGGTAATCAAAGGTCCAATAGGCTGCCAAACCAGAATGTTTTGAAATACCTGACAGGAAATAATGCATAATAAAGCAGTCCCAAATGTGAAGACTTTCAATTATGCCAGTTCACTTTCTTTGTTCTGTGCTAATATCTAAAACAATATTTCTTTTTATGTTTCCTTCTAATTTACCAAATACATAATAAATGAGAATCAATTATATTTTTATTATGATATAATACAAAAATCAAATTCTAGTGTAAGTTTTTGTCCAACAATAAAAACAGTAGAGTAGTAAATCATATGATGTTATGATGATACCCAATTACACATCTCACAGAGGTCCAACTAAATGTCAAACAAACTTATTTTACACATTTACTTCTAGAAACAAAACTAAAACTACTTTTTAATCCAATCTTAGAAGTAGTTTGATATTACAGTTTGATATTCTGCAGTTGTCCCAAAAAATTCAATTTTCGATTTATTTGACTTCAAATCAGCAGATATATTTTTTGCATAAACTGAATCAAGGATTTGTCTGTTAAGTGAAGATTTTACCTCAAATGATGTCATTTATGTTTTGCAAATGGCATAAAATTCATTCTTTAGACTTTTGGATTAACTCATTTTCTAACTGTGATGCTAACTCAGACTATTAATGTCCCAAAGATGCTTTTTCAAAAGACAACTGGACTTTGTGTTTCCTTGACAATGTTTCACTTGTCATCCAAGAAGCTTCTTCAATTCTGACAACCTGAATGACTGAGAATCTCCATAGATATTCAGAATATTAATTTTGAATGGGCAAAGTTACAAGATTGTATGGTTTGTTTTAAACTGTCCTACATAACAGTGGTGGAACTCCTGGCTAAAGTGGCGGACTAAAGAGATATACCTGCATGGAGTTGGACAGACACGTCATAGATTAGACTAGTGAAACCTTATCTACTAGTTCCCAAAGGATGCAGCCCGCTGGTGAGACTTTTGAGAAAAAAGGTGATTAACAACAAAGAAACTGCTTTGGCCTATTTATAAAGTTGTTCTAGTTCCTTGCAACTGACATAATTGTTTAAATGCTATAGAATGAGGATCGAAAAAGATATGCTTAATATGGTGCTTTTGAACTCAGCTTGAAAGTTGTGAAATTTTCAAAATACAAATTTTGGCTAACATAAATAATCAAAGAAATTAGGAAAAAATAATTGGAATTGTAAATTGAATATGTTAACTATCAGTAATAATTAAACAACCAATTATTCCAATTAAAAATTGAGTGATATAGAACTTTCTTCTTTCTAACAATTACTGTATGGACACATCTGTGTTTGCATACTTTTCTATGTTGTGATGGTGATGCAACATTCCTGAAAATGAAAGTTTACATCTATGCTAGATCTGCTTTTTGACATATGCACACATACAAAATGACAAAGCTTATTTTTTTTTGTTGCAATGGCCTTTAGCAATATGAATAAAGAAATATATGATATCTTCTAAAGATTTGATAGCATAACTAAAACAGATGATGGAACATAGCTTCCCAACAGGGTATATACAGCCCAGGGGTGAAATGCTCCCAGTTTGGACCGGATCACCCGATCCGGTAGTGATGGTGGCGGGTGATTCAGAGAACCGGTAGCAAAAATCCCTGCACCCCTCCCCTACCATGCCCAGCTGAGCCGCACGATCATCAGAGGCTTTTTTTTTTACTTTTAAAATCATTTTTTCTACAACCTCTTCCAACAAAAAAATGCTTTTAAAAGTTTTAAAAAAAAAGTCTCTGATGATCGTGCGGCTCAGCTGGGATCGTCCAAAGCTTTTCAAAGCATTTTTTCCTGCAACCTCTTGGCCGAAGAGGTGGTACAAAAAATGCTTTGAAAAGTCTCAGACGATCCCAGTTGAGTTGCCAGATCATGAGAGAGGCTTTTCAAAGCATTTTTTAAAAAGCCTCCCTGACAATCCCAGTTGAGTTGCCTGATCGGCAGAGAGGCATTTTTTAAAAAGCCTCTCTGACGATCCCAGCTGAATTGCCTGATCGGCAGAGAGGCTTTTCAAAGCATTAGAAAAAATGCTTTGAAAAGTTAAAAAAAAAAAAGTTGGCCACGCCCACCCAGTCACATTCCCCCACACACACCAAGCCACACCCACAGAAACGGTAGTAACAAATTTTACATTTCACCCCTGATACAGCCTCTCTGATATATTTAAAAACTCCTTTTTATAGGAGTTTTTAAAATATTCATACATTCTCACAGTCTTCCAGAAAATTTGCAGTTTATTGTTGGGTAATCAGAGACATTTTCAAAAAACTTTGTTCCTGATTTATGATATTCCAGTGCAAAAGCCATTACCGTATTTCAGTTTCCTCTTATGTTTCTGGTTTCCTTTCTTGAACTTTTATCTGAAACAAATCGCCCTAGCTATATTCATTCACATGCAGTAAACGTATGCTTGTAGTCTACAGAAATCTACCACTATTTTTATTTATGCACAAACTTTGTGGTTGCATTTCTAGTTATATAATTAAGCAATTAATTCAGTCTGGGTCACTTCCTTTACATTTTATGAGTTTGTATTTTGATCATAATTGTTCACAGAATTTTTTCCCCCTCATCCTCAGACACACATTTTGCCCTTCATGTTAATTCATAACTGATCACCTGCAAGACAACTACTTAGTCTGTATGGATTGAAAAATCTAGTATAGATAAGTGCTTCTGGAGACACAACCCCAAACTCTGCCCACTGAAAAAGCTTGTTAATGGGTCCCACATGACATAGCTCTCCGTTTTTAGTATCATATATACATGATGCAGCCATTATAATTTCACTTAGAGCTAACTGTCCAGGAGCTTATAAGGTTTTGTTTTTATTTTCATTCTGACATGGAGACAAATTTTTTATAATATAATAATATAACAAAATGAAGCATCTGAGAAGAAAAGAATGAGTAAATGACAGTAAAAGAAAAAGTCCTCCCTTATAAGAGACTGCAGACTTGTTCTTTTTGAACATTTACCAATTTGTTTAAATGTGCTTTGTAAGCAATGATAACTTGTCATTTTATCATTGATCTGTCCTTCTATCTTGGAGGGATTCATTAAATAATGCATGCACCTCTGTGAATTACCCTTCTTCACTCTAGCATCCCCAGACCATTAGCCAAATATAGCAACATGAGCATCTTTCAACCCATAGAAACCCTTTGGCTTTCATTTAATTAAATTATCCCATTATGAAAACTCTTATAATGAGATTAAATTTAATTATTTAGTAGACACTTATTTGCACTAGGGAGCCTATCAATTATGCATGGTTGTGCTAAACATTTTTCAATCCATCACCTTTTCTTTTCAAGGAAGGTGCAATTTATTAACTGCGACTCAAGTACGATGACAGTGAATGTTCCTCAACGTACTACAGACTGTTACAAATACAATGTGGAACTTTATGTAAGAAAATGTTGATTATTATTTTTATTGATGCATACAATTTTGTCTAGTCCATTCATGTGCAAATGTAGTGAAGGGATGGATTGAAATCAAAAAGTATGATTAATATGATTAATGATGGTGAAAACTTAAGAGCGTTCCTAACGAATAGAAAGATAAGATCTGAGTGTTGGACAGGCCATGTCTAGAATTGATCTTGGATAAAAATAGACCTGGAAGAAGGGAAATAGGAAGAACAAGAATAAATGTAGAACAACTTCAGGAAGAGAAAGTATAGGTTCTGTATGAAAGTGGAAAATAGATTTAATCAGCCAATAAAAGGCAAAGAAAATGGATATAAAGAAAGACATGGAAGCTGCTTGGGGCAGACTGAGAAGTTTCTATATCAATGTATAGGAATTTAGGAAAGTCTGGCTTTGAGAATGAGATAAGAGAGATGAAAGACCCTTGGGGGCGCAGCAGACTAAAGTGCTGTTAAGTAGCACCAGCTGCCTGCAATTACTGCAAGTTCAAAACTCACCAGGCTCAAGGTTGACTCAGCCTTCCATCCTTTCGAGGTAGGTAAAATGAGGACCTGGATTGTGGGGGCAATAAGCTGACTTTGTATAACAAAGAACACCGCTTTTGGGGGGGGGGCGAAAGCCCTACTAAGCAGGTATATACAAAAGGATGAAGGCTATTGCTTAACGCATTGTAACTCACCCTGAGTCTCCGGAGAAGGTCGGTATATAAATTGAACCAATAAATAAATAAATAAATAAATAATTGCTGAGTTCTGGGAAGTAGAAAACATAATAAAGAACCTCAAAACAGCCCATGTTAAATTTGTTGTTCCTAAAAAGAAACAGTCAGGTGGTCAGCCTTTCAAGATTCTGTTAATACACTCTGCAATAATAAAAGTATTTCTGGAAGCTTTGTGCTATCTATTTCTGGATTTGCTCTATCTCAAAGGGCTAGCAATTACAGAATACCCAGATAGCATGTGGAATTAGGCTAACAGGAATTATGAAAAATGTTGCTTGTGTAATGCTTGAGGAAAAGAGCTAATGGATAAAAATATAAATATAAGAGAGTAACGGTCTTCTATGTCCCATTTTACACAGAGACAACCAGCCTCTACTAGCAAACTTAATAGTGGTTATAGTTGCACTTGTATACAGGTAGTCCTTGATTTATAACCACAATTGAGCTCAAAATGTAGGTTGCTAAGCAAGACAGTTAAGTGAATTTTGTCCCATTTTATGACCTTTCTTGCTACAGATATTAAGTGAATCACTGCATGTTGTTAAGTGAATCTGCCTTCCCCAATAACTTTGCTTGTCAGAAAGTTACAAAACGGGATCACAGGACCGCAGGACACTACAACTGTCATAAATAAGAATCAGTTACCAAGCACCTGAATTTGTATTATGGAGATACTGCAACAGTTGTAAGTGTGAAAAACGGTCATAAGTCACTTTTTTGCCATTGTAACTTTTAAAGGTTATAAGTCGAAGACTACCTGCATCTGTAACAGCTACAAGTTAAAACTTTTGTCAAGGAAACCATAGATATAAAAGCTGATTTTCCTCAGAGACTCTCAAGTTCAAGAGGGTCCAAAAATAATTTCCAAAGACCAAAGTTCTAAGTAATACAACACAGCATACTGACAAACTTGTGGATAAGGAAGTAGAACATTATTTGTCACAATGACCCAGGCGAAGTGTTGCCTTTTTTATAGCTCTGACTTGATTCATTTCTTAAATGAATCCCACTTCTTTTTTTCTTTGCACAGTAAAGTACCAAGTTGTAAAGTGTAAAGTAAAGTGTAAACTTGTTTCTTTCAAGTAGATGGCTTGACCATCTTCTCGTCATATACAACATGTTGCTGGCTCAG
This sequence comes from Ptyas mucosa, assembly GCA_012654045.1. NCBI lineage: Eukaryota > Metazoa > Chordata > Lepidosauria > Squamata > Colubridae > Ptyas > Ptyas mucosa. Next base: position 35,920,439 of record WNWU01000003.1, on the reverse strand, counting down.
GGTCTTGCTTCACTCAGGCCAAGGCAATGGCTCAGTCCGTATTTATTTATTTATTAATCAAATGGGTCCATCTTATGTATCTATGTTTCTTCAATTGACTTTTCCACTTAGTGCACTTTCTTCTGTTCATTCTTGTGGTGTTCATGGATGCTTGTCATTCTGGACAAGTTGTTCAGCTCTGAATCTGAAGAATCTCTCTGTTTCTGATGCAAAAAAAAAACAGGATTAGAGAAAGTGATGGTCTAACTGGCTGCAGTAAGAAAAAAAACAGTCAAATCAGGTAAGCAACAGTAAAGCAGGATTAAAGGTTAATCCTTAATTAACATTTAAACAGTGTTTTCAATCAAACAATGAATTGATTCTATATTTTTATTAGGATGTTTTTGTGAAAGCTTTGATCTTTCTGGAGGCAACGTAACATAAATGTTCAATTTTTTTAAAAAATTGTTATTTATATGCTGCCCTTCTTTGGAGACTCAGGGCGGCTTACAATGCGTTAAGCAATAGCCTTCATATTTTTGTATATTTTATACAAAGTCAGCTTATTGCCCCCACAACCGGGTCCTCATTTTACCCACCTTAGAAAGGATGGAAGGCTGAGTCAACCTTGAGCCTGGTGAGAATTGAACTCGCAGTAATTGCAGGCAGCTGGATGTTAAATGATGCCTTAGTAGGAGGCATTAGTCTCCTATGCCACTCAGGCTTATCAATTAATAATTAACACAAGGACAATGCTTCTTTTGAGGTGAGCATCCAATAGTGTTGCTGGGCATAGAGGAACCCAGTCTTTGCTTCTGGAGGCAATCTTGCTGATCTCTTCCTTCTGCCTGCAGCTCATGGGAAGTACAATTTTGAAAAGAACTACAAATCTGCCTCCTAAAGAAAATGAGGTTCTTTCCTTCTTGTGTACCAGTTTCTGCAACCAATTATATCTGGCTCTTTGTTCTGTAATTATGACCACAGTTCATGTGATTTATATGATTGGAAGACAAACTAGACAATAAATATTAAAATCAGGGGATTGAAAAATGCTATCACAAAATTTCAATTTTTCAAAAAATACTCAACGCAATCCAGCGCTAGACCTTATAGTGCCATGAAGGCTTGTAAAGGATAGGTGTCACTAATAAAACATACAAAAAATGTATAGTGCAACACTGATAGTAAAATATTCAACTATTTGGAGTAGTGTCTTTTTATTATAAAAATGAGAAGATAGACCAATGTTACTGTATGCTCTAAATTTAATCATTGATAAAACACTAGGATAGTTATGTGCTAATAGTATATGGCTCTTTTTCAGTTTTAATATTTTAATCCTAATCATGTATTATTTTTTAAATAATAAGTCACAAAGTATTTATTTTATTCTATTTGATGTTGTTATTTATACTGGTAGAATCCATTTTTGATCTACCATTAATTTATTCGTAGGTAAGAATATGCAAGTTTCTGTTATGCTGACTTCAAATAAAGTTCTTTGCCTATTTACTTTTATAAAATGAATATATTATAGTAGCCACTTTACTTTGACTTGAATGTATGCAAGGTAATTCATAACAATATACTCAAAACATAAATGTATGCATAATTTTCCAGGAGAAACATACTCAAAGCAATGGATGCCATCTTTTGAAACCAAGATCTCTGGCTCTTCCACTGAATAATGACCACTTTCCTGATAATCTAGGCAGGAATCATTGCTGAAGCAAATAACTTTGAAATGGACCATTAGGCCTACCAGCAGAAACTGAACTATCATACATATCATATTACAGATTAATTCAATATATAACTTCAATTAATACAGAGACTTATATTGAAAATTATAGGCCCATAATTACTGAGCAATATAAAGTGGTATATAAGTCTAAGTGCTATTGCTATTGCTAATATAGGGAACTAGATAAGTATTGTGTCAAGTTTCTGGCTAACTCCCAAGCAGGATTTGTGAAATATCACTCTCTGAGGACCAGAGAAAGCAACTGCATCATATTTATCCTGCCTATCTCTAAATTTAGTCGTATAGCAGTCTGTATTCTTAAGCTTGTGTTCATGTCCCTAAGGAAATAGAAAATTAATTCCAACAGAAATAATTAGAATTTAATATGGGTTTATATCTTCTGGGGCCTCAGCATCAAAGAAGATTGTTCCCTTGCACCCTAAACATCAATTCCATCGAGAAATAAATAAAGGAGAAAAAGCTATTCCATCAGGAAATATGTATGTGGATGTTTGCCTTCTGCTCATTTTCGTGTAACTTTGCCCTTATCTGTATGAGCAAATCCAGAGAACTCTGCCTACCAGATAAGTTCTGATCTGTTCAATCAACAATTTCCAGCAAATTATTTCAGATTGTATCCCTATTTTTCAGGATTATGAAAAGAATTCATAATGATCTAAGTGCTAAAGCCCACTGTGACAACATCTCCAAAAAGGCATTAAGTTGTAAACCTAATCTTGCATAGCTTCTTCTCTGGTAATATTACACTACTAACCAGAGCATACAAAACATTTGCTAGACCAATTCTCGAATGCAGCTCATCTGTCTGGAACCCGCACTGCATATTGGACATTAATACAATTGAGCGTGTCCAGAAATATTTCACAAGAAGAGTCCTCCACTCCTCTGCTTGCAACAAAATACCTTATGCCACCAGAGTTGAAATTCTGGGGTTAGAAAACTTAGAACTACGCCGTCTTCAGTGTGACCTAAGCGTAGCTCATAAAATCATCTGCTACAATGTCCTACCTGTCAATGACTATTTCAGCTTCAACCACAACAATATACAAGCAAACAATAGATACAAACTTAAAGTGAACCGCTCAAAACTTGATTGCAGAAAATATGACTTCAGCAACTGAGTGGTCAATGCCTGGAATACACTACCTGACTCTGTGGTTTCATCCCAACCCGCACAAAATTTTAACCTAAGACTGTCTACTGTTGACCTCACCCATTCCTAAGAGGTCTGTAAGGGGCGTGCATATGAGCACCAGCGTGCCTATTGTCCCTGTCCTAATATTCCCTTTATTTGTATTAATTTTATGTATTCAATTCGTGCTTATACTTATATATATTATCTAATACATACTTGACAAACAAACAAAACAAAACAAAATAAAAATAATTGCCTTGAGTGGTGAGTTATTGCTCAAGGAGTCATCCCTTTGTGATCCTTCATATCATCCCTTTATATCACTGAGACATGAAAGTGATGGCATGTCTCCCCTTCCTAATATATAAAAATATCTTGGCCCACTGCTATGATATCTTGGCCCACTGCTTAAAGTCTATTCACCATCTAATGGTTTTAGGGTCAGATGAGTTATAAAGTGGAATGGAGAGCATGAGATGGGATAAATGACCAGTATGTTTTAGCAGGTTTTTTAATATATTCTGAGAACTCTAGTTTTTCTTTAAAATGGTTGGATTTTTCATACTATTTTTCTAGATTTTCTTCAGCTTCTTAAGCTTAGTGGTAGCAAAAAAGGGGTCCTGCTATCTTTATGATACGTTATGATAATGAAAATAAATCAACCCATTAGTAGATAAGAGGTAGTAAACAACTGTTCTTCCTTCCTAAAAGATCCATTCATAGCAACATATCGGTCTAAACTGCTTATACTATATCTGACCAAAAAAATGATTTCTACAATATGATCTATAAATTAGTTATAGAAGAAAATGATCACCTAGCTGGTGTGGTTAAAACTTTGTGGTAGTTGTGTGTGTTGGGTGAGGAGGGATTCGTATGTCAGTAGCTCAATATTCAAATTTTAAACACTGCATTATGAATCATGGCAGGATAATCACTGATAAACCACTTTATCTTTTTAAAAAAGTGATATTCACTTAAGAATTAGGTCATATTAAGGCTTTACGTTTCAACAAGTTGGATTATCCAAGTTCTTCATTCCTTTTACAAGATGAAATAATGGCATTTTTCTATACTGTTCAGATATGTCTGTAGTTCTGTGTGTCATATTGTAAAACTGTCATTGACAGATTGAAATGTAGCCATGGAAAGAGAACAAGAATAGTACTGCATCTAAACACCAACTCCTAGGAGGAAATCTAGAGTTAGGTTTATTTCTTATGTCTACAAATTAATTGGTGGTCCCTTATTATTACATTCATTAAATAATACTTAGCTCTAATTATTTGTATCACATGTCCAGTCAAAATGTGTATATGTATATTGGATTCATAAAAACAAGCTGCAAGATAAAGAAACAGATGTCCGAAACATGAGATTGGAGAACTGCTCTTCAAAATCAAGAGTGCTGAGTTATGATCTGAGAGAATTCATTTTGTCTCCCAAACTATTCAAAATATATGTGAATTGGAATTGCTTTAGAATTGGTGCTTTGGAATTGGTTGCCATCAACATACTGGTAATGCTTGGTTCTTGCTATCCAAGTCTAAAAACTGACCATATGAGGGTGAGCAATCTGAAATTAAATGCAGGTAAAACTACTATTGGTCAATAAGAAATCAGATTCAGTTATTGTAGTTTAGTCCATTTGGAATAGGCTTGAATTCCTCTCAAAATATGCAAGTGCGTAGTCTATTGGATGCTGCAAATGCGTAGTCTGATTGGATGCTGCCAATCAGATTTAATGGTAATTGAACATTTTTATATTTATGCCCAATGTACTCTTCATGAGATAGGGAAAAAGTTTTGTGCTGATTTCAAATAGCAAGGTTCCCAGCTCCCAGGTAGCAAGACTTTGTCTTAAGTGACAGGAATAACTATTAAACAGAATGTCAATCAATGAATCAACTTATTTTTTTAAGGGGACTAAATGAAGATGAAGTTCAAGGAAAAAAATGATACATTTTTCAGTTTCTGCTGGGTTCAGATCCATCAGTGTTCCATGTGAAAGGCAAATGTTATAACTTTAGCAGCACTATTCTGAAAAGTCATACTGAAAGATATTAAGAGTCCAAATGAAACAAACAAAAGGTTAAAAAGTTATGATATTTATGTAGTTACTTACATCTAAATTAAGTTACTTACATCTAAATATCTTTACAATCCACAAGGTATGTCACAACTTTTGAGCATGTTTCGAAATTGAAAGTTGAAAAATGTGACATGCCCTAGGACCCCATAGCAATCATGGAACTAGTTGAGGGGGGCAATCTTACCTTTGCAAAGTAACCAAAGTAAAGGAATTGGCTTAAAAAAAACCAGGCAAAACAGCAGCACCAGTTTAAGCAACTGAAGCCTCAAAACAATACTTAGAAAATGCAGCAGAAAATCACCCCTAGAGGTAGCTTTGACAGTGGGTGAGGGGTGAGTAGAGAATGATGTCACCATACTGAAACAGTTGAGCACCAGTAGAGGCGCAAACAGGTAATGCTGATAAATGCAAGGTCAGAATAGCCTGAAACCGGATTAGCCTGTTACTGAAACAAAGGACAGTTGGAAACTATTCTTCCAACACTTCTGCAAAACATAGATAGGATTAAAAAGGGACAAGAATTTAAACCTTAACTTCAGTATAAATAGGGTTTGCATCTGATATACAGCACGTATACAACTATTTTTCAATGACTTCATTTTTTAAAACACTAAATTTGCTTATCAGAGATTTGCATCCTTGAATGCCTGATTGTGCCTGTTTGGAGGTGCATTGCTTTTGAGAAAAGCCTGACAATCAGGTTTTTCCAGTAGCAGAAGCTGCATTTGGTGCAAAATGCTACAGAAAAACTGCTAACAGGCAAGCAATCTCATATCACTGATATTGGAAGATCTACGCTGGATGTCGACTGTTCAGTTGTTAAATTTAAGATGTTGGTCATAACTTTTAAAGTTTTAAATAGTTTGGGGTTAAGTCATTGAAGACACAACCAGTATCTTAATTTATTTGGTAATTAAGATCAATATAAGTTATTCCTTTGAGGACACCTCTAGTTACAAAGGCCAATTTATTGTACTTACAGGAAAACAGTCGTCTCATGTATGGGTTCCAAAATGTGAAATCTCTTCTCATGACATTCCAGAAAGGAATTTAAGACACGCTTCTTTATTCTGTTTTTTAAGAATTGTTAATAGTTGATTTTAACAATATTTATATTGTTTAATGTTAAATAATGTCATTTATTGCATTTTGTACTATTATTTTGTCTCATATTTTATATATTAGATTCTAGATTCTTTTGATTCCAGAACAAAACAAGAAATTGAACAAGTCTCTTAAAAAGAATATTGTTATAAAAGTATACATAATAAAGATATCTTAGATGTAGACAAAGATGTATAACACCAGGTTTTGATTTTTTCCCCCTTGTTCCCATGAATTATTTTTATCGTGTTCTCTGCCTATTCAGTTCTGTTTTATTTACCATTCTATACTCCAATTATGTATAATTCTTAATACTAAATACACTACTCTGTAATATTTTTCTACAATATTTATTTATTTATTTAAACAAGCACAAACTATTTTCCTTTTAAATTCTTTTAAATCATTCTACTTGAACGATTTCTCTTTAGACTTTTCCAATGATTTGCATGGCCCCAAGCAGACTGGGTATTGAGTTTCCCTTGTTTCTTGAAGGCCCTAGCTGCTGTTGACAAGGAATTGGCTTTCTTGAAAATTGGTGGTTGTGACTTTGTCAGGATTCCTTCCATTTCTTCACCTTGCCAGCTCTTGGCCTCTAGGGTTTTGTGCTTCCTGAATCTTCTCCTTTTCCACCACCATTTCTGTGTTATGAGATTCCTGAAGTTACAGCACCACTGGTGTTATAGGGGCCGTTTGTGCTTCTGGGTCTGCCGGTGCATGCTATCCAGCTTCTCTCATCAGGAATGTTCTTCTTTCTGATGGGTAGGATATAATTATTCAACTGCAGCTTCCTCCCTTCCCAAGGTGTTACTGAGGCTCTCAGTGTGGCTTCAGCTCTTATTTATGGATTGATTAAATATATATATATATATAGTTGGAGATCTCACATTTGCAACTCTGAGTAGTGCCTACAGGATTAAAATCAGCAAAAGAGAACACAATATACCATAACAAAAATTTAAGGAAAGTAACAGTAACAGGAAAAACTCAACTAGGGTCATAAGAAAGACAAACATAGTGACAGAATCAACTAATCTCTAGCCCTCATACTCAAGGACTTCCAGAATATTAGCAGGTTCAAGATTCCACAAATCTCAGGTGGGTAGGGTGCTCCAGGAAGGGACTGCAGCCAAGAAGACATGCTTCCTCTGTACAATTAGTAGTCATTTTTAAGAGATGGGAACTTCTTAAACTGGCCTTCTTCCTTTTTATTGCTACTTAATGTTCCAGGGCCAAAGAACTGCCAAGTTGTTCAGTTCAATTCTGTTTCTTTTTCTCTTTTTGAGATCACCTTTTTATGGTGGTTCTTTGTAAAGTTCTGGTGACTTGTGCTTCTTCAGCTGAACTCTGGCTTTAACTGCTGATTCTCTTCCAGTGATTCAACCCAACTACTTCTGGTCCTGATCTGTCCTATCTTGTCCTTTTCTGTCTCTTGGGGAAAGCATGAAACACACAGGAGCATGCCATATGCTCATTGTTTCATTCTGGTACTATGAGTACAAACAAACAAACAAATAAATCTTCCTAGTAATAAATAATCTTCCCCGGAGACAAATTCCTTGTTTGTCCAATCACACTTGGCCAATAAAGACAATGTATTATATGGTATTGTACTCCCCACAGTCTTATTATATCAGTCTGTGGTTAGTCAGGCATATTTTTTATAATTAGTTGCTATAATATCCATCACAAGTGTAACAGTACCTGGGCTAATTTCATCCTTCAGCTTGTCAAATAAATAATAGTGTATTGTGTAAAACAAAATTACAAAAAATATTCTTAAATAAGTTTTACATTTAAAATTGTATATCTATAAGAGCATTTGGTAGTCACTTCCCCCACCCAATCTATAGCCTCTGTCAGGAAAAACTTCATCTCTGATTGACAAGGAAAGAAAAATGATTGACTTTCTGATTAGCTCTCAGCTAATTGGAATTCTATTGATGAGCCAGCAAGATTTGACATGATAGTAGCATGTGATTATCACTTCACAGTAACTTCTTTTCTTGAAAGTAACATGAATCTTAGGCAATCGCTATCCCACACAGTGGTGTCTTTTGTTTTAGAGAAAATGTTCTAATTTTCAAATTCAGTCTCATTTATTTACAATACTGTACTGAAGACAAAATTTCCTGAGATTTATATGATGTTTCCTGAATTAAGTTTGATGAAAAGATAACCAACATTTTCTATACTTATGGTGAAACTTTATTTAATTTTACATACATATGGACTGCCTGATTGGGCTTAACACAGATACCTGGAAACTGTTTTCACATTAGATGAGAAATGTGCTTAACTATTAATTACTATGTTCAATTGTTACTAACCTGAAAGTGTCTAAAGCCCAATAATAGTTAAAACTTTATTTGTATCTTGTCTGAAAAAGATATCTCTTCTGAGTATTAGATAAGCAAACCAAAGCTGCTGTTTTGATTAGCCTATACACAGTTTGGTTTTCTTCACTTTCAGAGCATAAAGTCAAATTCAGTAGGATGAAGCAACTCGGTTTCCTGCAACTATCAGCCAAGTAAACTTTAAGCTTTATAATGTTGAAAAAAGCCTGTCCAGATTGTACAGTTATTGACATTGCTTAAAAATATCTAGAATACGGGTGCTCTTTCGTGTGTTTCCAATAGCAATGTGATTACAGAGTTCTGTGTATTAAGTTACCACAGACTTTGAATTCTGACCTTCAGTCTAAAACAGCTTTAGAGGTTACTCTTTTTCCGATTTGTGAGACTGCAAAAAAGGAGCTAATGCTCCTGAAAGGAAGGGGGAGGGCAAAATCTTTGAAGCTGCTAGATTCCCTGGTCACATTGCTTCTGCAAATATAACTGCTTGGGCTTTAAGTATTTCTAAAAGTAAAATAGGAAGTTCTGTGTCTATCATTACTACTTTGATTCTAATATGTTATCCTGCCTGGTTTCAAAGTGATGAGTGCAATCTATGGCAGACTAGTGCTACTTATACATAGCACAAAATTAAATATATTGTATGAAGGATCCAAACAAATCATGTTAGTTAACTAAAGTTAATTGATGTTAGGTAGGTATGTCTTTTACATAGGTCACAGAAGAGCTTAACAACCGATGTAGTCCATGCTACATTGAAAAATCAGTGGTGAAATTCCCAATGATGTACTATAGATATTAATGTGAGAAACAAAGATAAGATTATAAATGCTGGATCTGGATTGCTTCCAATGGTCAATACTCTAAACAAAATTAATAGAAAATAATGATAAAACAGATAGATAGCTTTTAATAGATAAAGGTTATTGCAATGCATTTATGTGGATGCAATCTGAGAACCAGTTTGGCCTAGTAGTTAAGGGACCAGGCTAGAAACCAGGAAAATGTGAATTAGTCCCATTTTAAGTATGAAAGCCACCTGAGTGGCTTTGGGGCTGTCACACTCTCACACAATGCCATGCTTGGGCAACTAATGTGGATACAATGCTCGCAGATAATGAAATATGGAAAATTGTTTAATGCACTGAAAAGAAAACAAAGGACATATCTTATTTTATACAATAACACATTGTAGAAATACAGATGGAGACAATAGGTGGGGTGAATCATATAAGATGATGGCGTTGAAATAACTGGCAGCCCTTTTGAATGAATATATATTCAGACGTGTTATGCAAAGACCTAGCTCTCTGGAAAAGCTCTCCTAACTCGTAAAAGGTAGAAGGAGCAGAAGAGAATGACCAGCAGCAGGGTGGACAGACTCGGTTACAGTAGCAATAAATACACCATTGGAAAGCCTAAAAGAACAGATTAGGAATAGATTGCCATGGGAAAAAAATCTATTTGTGGCTAGGACTCAAAAACTACTACTTGATGTCACATAATTAATCAATGAATATTATTAGGGGATTGAAGTAAGAAAGAGAAGGCCTCATAAAATTCCAGCTCAACCATGGCAGCTTATTTTGTGCCATGGCCAATTATTCTTAGCCAAATCACTGCCAAATGCATTTACAAAGTTATTATTGTGACAAAAAATATCTGGAGGAAATAGTACCGAGTTAATAGAGAAAAAGGTTGGATGTAAATCTAATAAATAATAAATAGTAAATGGAATTAAAGGTTTTACATTCTTTTTAGCTGCAATGACAATTAAGGACTTGCGTTATCTTTCTCACTGAAATCAATAGCCGAGATCTATTTTAAATGTTCTTAGATTTCATAAGATCTCATCCACTGCTAACTGTACCATACCCTATTAAAGATGAAATATGTTTTTTATTTTTCTTTTGGAATATTTTAAAAAACTTCAGGATGCTAATCACATGGATGCTAATCTTTTGTCTTTTTCATAAAAGTCCATGAACTGTCTCATAGCCATAATATAATATATTATGGGTATATATTTAATTGACAATGTTGTCAATTAAATATATACCCATAATAATTATGATCAGTCATGAAAAACTAGTATTGTCTGTGTTGAGTGGTTTATTAAAATGAATTATTGACAATCTACCTCGCAAATGACCATGATATTCTGTTCTTTCTCTTAGTTTAGGGAGTACATTTTTTTCCCTATTTTTTCCTATTTGTGCACAATGTTTTGCAGAAAACTTATAAAGTTCCTGTGCGATTTTATCTTGACCTTCTGGGCAATAAAGTGTTGAAACTGCTTGTTTCATATGTTTTAAACCTCAGAGGAATTATGCATGAGAAAGAAACTAATTTTAACAGCTAGAAATTCTAAATCTTATTTTACTATTTGTTACATATCAGTGTAACTGAAACATGTTGTTTTGGAAACAATTTATATTTTAAAAGTTCTTGATAGATAAAATTGAATTACACTTGCATCGCCTATAAACTCCAATAGGGTATGACTTTAATGTAACATGATGTTATAGAACCACAATGGCAAAAGTAATGGCTTTTTCAGTTTCAAAGGGTTAGGGTTGAAAATATAATTCAGTTATGAAAATATAATTCAAGATGTCAGGCACTTTTTAGTTCTGCAAGTTTTATTAAGCAAACACAATCTCATCAATTTTTCCTCAAAACAAGCAAAGAAGTCATAACTGTCAAATATATCCTAATAGTAACTATAGGTGCAGGTAAGAACTATGAGAAGTTTGGGATGCTTAAAAAGTGTCAGGAATGAGATCTAAATGATATATGTGGATCCATCCTACCAGTATTATATTTATATTGGTAGGTATACTGGGTACGTTTGTTGGTGGCTTGTTATTCATATCTTTTTCCTGATTGAATGTTGTTATTTTTTAATTGAAAGCAAGCCATTCTGAAAGTACTTTGAAGAGAATGAAGAAAAAATATAATCTATCTATCTGTCTGTCTATCTATCTATCTAAAGAATTTGCATCCTGATTCCTGTTCTAGAAGTAACTATAACCATAAGGACTGGTGATCTTTGGAAGGATCTTCACACTGCAAAGATATGAGTAAGATTTGCAATTGGTTCATTTTTTTTTCTTTATAAACATTCATTAAATTATTTGTTATTTGTATTAAAAACAGTGGAAAGAGCTTGAGAGTACAATAAAATCTAGTGGAAATGAAAGAAAACACTCCTTTTATCTCTTAAAATTTGGGGTTCAGATGCTTTTTACAACATCACGTGTGGTTAAAAATAATATCTGTTGAATTTGGCCAGAATGTATGAGTAATATCATTCAAATTGAGCATTCTGAATAACACCCTCCTGAAATTTATGCATTTCTTCATAACTGGAGTAAATGGAACTTGAGATTTTCAAAAGTTAGAAAACAGAAATAGCAGATTTGTCCTTCTCTACAGTAGATTTTGTCTACTTGTTTACTCAAGGCATATACTGGTATCTCCACTTAAACTATCACTTGAAGCAATTAAGCTTTTTTTAAAAATAAATGTATCAATAAGTGCATATTTGTGCTACTATGCCTAAAAAGAATTGCTGGTTCAATATAGGTAACTTTAGAATCCAATAGAATTGAAATAACTCTGAAATTAAAATAATTTTCTTAATCATTTATCTTCAGATTTGATCTGGTATACATTTTTATCAGAACTTCCGAGTACTGCATCTGCTTGAGGGTACTGGCAGTATGTCAGTTCCATATATCTCCTGTACAAATTCACAAACAGAAGCATCATGTTTTGAAACTTCACAGCATTTCAGAAGCAGTTTTGTGATATATCACTAGGGACAGCTGTTCAAAACTATTTCATTGAATACAGTACTGTCAATGCTTGAATGTGCCGAAACTAGTTTTTATACGAACTTCTATTTTAAGGAGAGAAAAGGAGTACTGTCTTAATACTTCTTCTAATATTCTTCGTGTGTTCACAATATAAATATTGTAGGCCATGCCATAATATATCCTAATATTTCCATATATGTACAGTATTGCTAGTGCAACATCTGCATCCCAGCAAATGATTCCCATTCAGTATTAAAGTTACTTATGAAGTAAATTGCTATTTTAAAAAATCAAAGATAGCAAGATATTATCTGAAGTTGCCTTATGCTAACCATCTTTGGCCTTTGTTTCAATATTTGAAATGTAAGAGATTCCAGATTGTTTGGCTTTGGACATCATAAGCAGAGATCTATATCCCAATATTCCATATGCAGATTGGGAAGAATACCAGACAGACCATTCTCTCTTCATCTCTGAAAGTTACCCTAGAGACCAGGCTGCATTGTCCCCTTATGATATTTACAGTACTAGCAAGCAAACAAAAAGCTTTTGGTTTAGTCCAGCAGCATAGAACGACTTCTGAATTTTTAATAGCATTTTCTTGCACTGTATCTTAGTGATACTTGCTGATTTACTCAAAAAAGATAGTGTAAACTTTCCCAAAATATTTGAATGGAAGTATACCATCCTTGAAAGCAAATAAAATGTACCCTTTATTATAGTTTTATGGCATTCTGCATTGTCCTGGGAAGAAAGCAACTGTTTAAACATATTCAGAATAACTACAGTGGGCCTATGCAAGTTCATAAACTAAAGCACTTAAGTGTGGTTCAACTGTTTTAGTGGTCAAAGAAGTTCACTGAAGTATGATACCCTGATTTTAAATACATTAAGTCACCCTCATTGATTTCAGTAGAATTTGCTACCAAATATGTTATGCATAAGTACTATAATTTGAGAGTGTGGATTGGATATTCAGGGACAAAGAGGAGGAATCAATGAGAAGTAATAGTTAACACTCCTCCCACAAAAGAATACACAGTCAAATTATAAAAAGTCACTAAGCGCAAGAGCTTCATCTACTATGAAGACAAGATGAAATCAAATACTCAAAATTCTGTTCCCCTCAGATAATGATATTATAGCTGATTAACTGCTGAAAAGCACTGTATTAAAACAAATGTTAGCATAAAACACATTTTCTGATGCTACTACCAAATTTAACACTTGGTTAAATATTTGCTAGCACAGAAGTATAATTGCTTAGCAGTATGTTAGCTGTAGTCAAGAATATAATAAGCATACAACATTGTTTTACTAAATAATGCAAATCAAAAGCAAATCATTATTTCTAGATCCATATGCACCTGTCTTATTTGAGATAGCTTATATGTTAATCATTAATCATATATGAATAGACATGATTTAAATAGAGTACATAAAGTTACTATTGATTTGTAACACTGAAAAATGCAAAATGTCTAACTAATATTGTATTGTCATTGGTAAGATAATATTTTCAAATATCTTCTAAAAGAATTTGATTTCAATCTTACACTCATTTTCTTGGGTATAACTCTCAGTAAACTGAATTGGCCAGAATAGGACTGCACTGTTAAAAAGTGTGGTTACTTCAAGTCCAGTGTTTGCCATACTGCCTTGTATTCTCTTCTTTTGCCTTTTAGAAAAAAAATCATAGTGTTTGAAAATAAATATAAAACCACTTTTTCGAATCAAGTTTCCTTAAGTATCCTTAAGAAATAAGACATTACTTTATATATTACTACAAATTAGTTAAATATATTACTTATGAAAAGAACTCCCAAAATAAGGAGCATTCTATGTCTTCCCAAAAGTATTTTACCTTAGTAAAGTGTTTCAATGAAATTAAAATATTGCATATTATTTTATTGGCAATGTAGTTTAATATAACATACAAATTCCACTTTGAACGTACGAATTAAAAGAGGGGATATTTTGTGAATATATGTGTCATGCTACAGAGGCAGACCTAACAGGCATATGTGGATTTTGACCTTAACCTTCCATATATGGAAGTGTCTATCATGATTTTTTGCCTTCACTAAGCAACCAGATTCTGTTCAAGGCTGTCATGGCACAATTTCCTTCCCTTGTGGAAAGTTTACCCAATGTATTTTTTTATGAAAATATGTAAGCTGGATATTGCACAATATTTTTGTAAACTATGTTGAGGTTATAAGTTTTTATTTATAACAAACATTATTTGAAGCTAACTTTGTACAGTATTCCAATATTCAACTACCTACTCATATTACTTCATGTTGCAATACATTCAGGCACAACTATACCCTTCATTCAAAAACAGTTTTTACAGATATTTTAACATGTTGTAACAAACAATCTTACTATCTTTGATAGTACATTGTTTGTACTGGAATTGGACCAGTATTAATTTAGAAATGGGTGTGTGTTCTCAGATTGGTTAAATTTTTCAAAGCAACATATATTAGCTATCTGGATTTTAGATAGTTGTCTTATCTAAGAATTAGCTTTAAAAACTGTCTCTAAAGTATTCTCATTCAACGTTAATATTTAACATACGCAAAGGCAACTATATAAACAAATATTAAGAGTCGTTGTGCAGAAAAAAAATGAGTAGAAATAAGGATAATGCAGAATTACTTTCACCCACCCCCCAAAAAAAGATTGAATCCAAGTATTTTGGATTTATTTATTTTTTTTGCCCACCATCGTTTTAATCCCAACATTATAAACAGTTGAAAGGTTGCTGGTTATTCTGTCAAATTGCTGGAGGTTGGCACGGGTGAGGGGTTTAGCGTTTAACCTTCTTGTTCTCTTTCGTATTTTTGCCTCTTTAAGGAACAACCAGGAACAAAAATCCGATACGCATCCAAACAAGTGCAGACGCGGGAGTTGGTATTGCTGGGTCGCCCTCTTTAGCTGTACTTAAAGCAGATCTGGAGTGTGCCGCGAACGCCGTTCTTGGTCGCCTGCTTTGGGGATCGGGCCAAGGCTTTTAAGTCCATCCGCACCTCTCCCATCCCCCAGCTTTGCTCCCGGCTAAGGAACCCGACGCCGGGCTAGCCCGCTCGGAAGGTGCAGAGGGGGCTTTTCCGCGCCGCCCGCTCTGCGAAGCTCTACGTGGCTCGGTAGCGCCGCAGCAGAAAGCCAGCCCGTCGGCCCGCTTCTTGACAGGGCGCGCTCAGCTGCATCTCTTCCCCCACCGCCATCACCACCCACAGCTGTTTATGCACATGCCGCAGGATCCTTCATTTGCATACCAAAATTGCTTGCCAGCAAAGGTGGCCTCCGACCAGCCAGCCCAAGGCTGACTTCGATTGTTCGCCTGTTCAAACCAATAAAGACTAAGCGGTGGTTTGCATTAGGAATAAACAAAAGGGGACGAGTCCCAAGGAGGGTGTGTTGTTGGGGAGGTGGGGGTGGGAGGAAGGCGGAAAAGCCTCCGGGCTAGATTGGGGCAGACCTCCAAGCCTGGGCCAAGGTAGAGGCAACGAGCGAGCGCCGACGAGGCTTCGGCTGTTCCTTTGTCTGCTCTTCAGAGATCCTATCTGCGGCCGCGTTTGCAGAGAGCCGAAGAGCGAGCGAGCGAGCGCCTTGGTTTGCTCAGAGAGGATTTGAGCGGGAACTTAGGCGCGCGCCGATTTGGGAACTGGGTGCTGCTGCAGACGGACCCCTCAGTGCCACTTCCGACTTTAAGCCTTCCTGGGAAAGTCCTCGTTGGCTGTTTTCAATTTCGCTCTGGAGACCCGAAGGCCCCCCCTCCCTCCCCGCCCCCTCCCGCCGCCGCCGCCGCCACCTCACTCTCTCTCTCCTTTTGCCTCACACAGACGCTTGGCAAGCACAGCCCGCGGCGGCGGCGGCAGCAGAAGTCACCCTCACCCCGCTACTCGCCCTAAACGCGAAATTGTCCTCCAGAGCGAGCGGCGCTTCTAGGCTGCGCTTGGAGAGGGTCGGTGGGGGGGGTTCCTGGTTTGTTTTGTTGTTGTTGTTGTTTCAATCAGCAAAGGCTGTTGAGCTTTTAAAGAATAAAACGATGTGAGCAACACTGGTTGGTTCACGTGAAGGGAGTCCCTAACCCGGGTGGATGCTGCAAAGCCGTTCGCTGTAAGTACAAACCTGTCTGTTTCGAAAACTGCATGGATTTGACAACTGTCCCTTCTTGTAAAATGGTGAGAACACCCCCCCGCCCCATACACACACACACACACACACACTTTTTTTTGGCCCGGCTGAAGTTTTATAAGGAAGTCACCCGCAAGAATGCTCTATGTTGCAAAAACAAGTTTTCCAAGCAACTAAGTGATCCCCCACCGAGGGATCATATGCACGTTTCTTCTGCCCCCCCCCCCCGCCCCCAATTCCTGTTAATACCTAATATACGTCACAAAAAATTTTTGCAGTAAAATTTGGCTGGGCTTCCTCTTTATGTAGATGTCTTTCAAGTCATATGTTCTGTGCTTCTAAAGTATTTATTGTGTTAAATTTGGTTGATATGACTGTTTAGTTTTCTCAAGTGTTCGCGGGTCACTGAAAATAAATAACCCAGTGATGAGCGATTTAAAAAGGATCCTTGAATTGGTGAAAGACAATTCAGAAGGAAAGAAAATAAATTTGGAGGAAGGATGTGTGGCAGAAATTTTGACAGCTTACTCTGAAGGAGGAAATCCTGGAAAAATTGCTGAGCATTAAAGGATGACTTTATCAAGCTACCTGACATAATTATAATGTAAAACCTTTGGTGTTTCTGGAAACTAAATGCTTACAATTAACTAGCATTAATACACCACTGTATTTATATGAAGCTTCTGAATTTCATCATTCATAAAAAATGTAAGTTTCATTTTTGACCTATTTTATAAATGCCACCAGATGTTTAAAACACCCAAACCATAATCATGTTAAATTAGCCTCAGATAATAGTGTAAGTGCACTTTGCAAGGAAAATGATAAAATCTGAATTCAGAATTTGAATAATATTTAAACCAGCTAAATATATTTTTCTGCAAAAGAAAAGTTAAACAAATTTTAAGAATAGTATTCTAGAAATTAGAGTGTTTTATTTATATTTACATTTTTCTTTAAAGCATACCCAATCTATGCATCTCATTGCTCATTTTTTTCTTGTTTTTCTGAAAGGATTATAGTTTTTGTTAATCCATGTCACAATATTTGTTTAAAACAAATGTATGTATTATTCAAATCTTGATACTATTTGGGTTGTAGCAGTCCCTTTAAATGACCTGTCTTATACTTTTGGAAGCTGAATCCCTGCACAGTGACAGATTTATAAAACAAGCCATTGTTTCATTTTTCCTAAATACAGCACGGAAGTACATGATTCCAAATCATGGAGAAAAAATGGAAGAATGGCTTGTTGTTGATGTTTTTGGGATTATTCATAGAATTAAAAAAGATCCCTGATTCAAGAGCAAGATTGTATATATATTTATCAAAAGAAAGATCCATTTTGTACAAATCAAATCAAAATATTTTATTTTGACTTCCATGTCTATTTAAGAAGACCTAGTCTTTAGTTTTATGTTTGAGTCATATGTCAATATATTTCATTAGTAATGCCAATATCAGTTGGGTAAAGATCCAATGCTAATTAAAACTAGTTTTAATAATTCATGCACTTTTGATACATGCATTATAAAGTAACTTTTAAGTAACTCCATGTTTGAAACCGGCAACATTTGTGACTCTTGTAAGTCAACTTCTTTTTTTAAAAGGGGGGTTGAAAAAAAGTAACTAAAACAACTCTTGGGGGGGGTTAGATTATAACTGGCTGAATATAATTTATTAATTCAAATATAAACTTTAGAGTATTTTTACTTCAAAGAAATTCCTTTTGGTTAGAAGAAATGTTTTAAATTATAAATTCCTTTTTATAAGAATTGCTTCTAGCAATTTTTTAAAAAGTCTGGAAAACTAATCATTTAGACAAGTACCTTCACTTTACTTGCTCTGTGCTGCTGAGATTTAGAAACCCTTCCCATTTACAGTTTACTTTTCACGGAACATTATTAAATTTCTGGCTTCATACATGATTTTCTGTCAGATGCTTTTGATTTGTAATTTACCAAAGTATAATAAACAGTGCAAAAGTCATGAATTTTCTTCTGCATCCTGAGCTCTGTGGTAGGGAAAATGTGATAAAATGTGTACCTTAAGTTCTGTTTGATGAACTCTTAAAGCAAGTTTGCCTTCTGGAAATAATTTCTGGGGTTGAAGAGCATGGTATTAACAGATTTAATGTGGCTATTCATTGGATTGTTGGAGTACTATGTGAGGTTTAACAAAATGAGAGAGACAAATTGAATATCAACAAAACCTACATCTGTGAAGAATTATGAAGTTAATTAGAAAAAAAAGACCAACTGAAAAGATTTTATAAGATGGTCACAATTTGGTATTATTTGTGAAGATATTTAACAGTGCACTTTTATCCAGGCCTGCTCACAAGTAAACTTTACAGAGCTGCAGTGTCTATTCTCACCATCCTAATTGTCACTGTAATCATATAATGATTATATGGCAAAGAAGTTCCAGATTTTGTCTTTTTAAAACTTATTGATCTGATTTCACAACTTGATTTTTGCATATTGCAATAATCCTATCTTCCATTTTGAGTGCATCAATTCTTCAGTTGATTCGAATTATTGCTACAAACTTCTGTTCTGTGGAATGATTTGAGTAGTAAAGCTATGATTTACACTTTATGAGTAAAATTTTAAGCTACAGTAGATATATATTAATTAAAGTACTAATAAGTATCGTTCATCAATGTGTTATTCTCTGTAAAATGGTCATCATACTGCAATTACTCAGTATAGTGTAGTTTTGTATCCCCCATAGTCCTCCAAAAACATATGAAGTATAGCATTTTGTAAATTATTACTAATGTCACCAACATCTGTGTCTAATTGTTGCTTGCATTTGCATTCTTGAGTGTAGATTTATTTTTCCTGCACCACTATGTGGATTCATTTGACCAATCTAATAGGAGATTAGTAGTTTTAAAGTTATTTTGATTAAAGAATTATTTTTAAATAGTATAATGAATAACACATGGCTTAAATAATCCTTAATAGGCAAAGGATTGCAACTGAAGTATAACACAAAAATGAAGGTCTTGCAAATGAACTCTCACAGCTTCTATAATATTGAAAGATATGCAAATATTTGTATTATATATCGTATCATATGTAATTCTAGTGTACAAAAGACACATATATTGTATTATTGTACATGGTTAGCACATTATATTATATATATATATTAAATATAATACAAATAATATAAAATATAAATATATATTATAGCAGTTAGTTTAAAATACTAAAATATCTGTATACTTAAGAACAGATAGTTTTAAGCATGCTACTTTTCCACCTATAATTTATTCAAAGTGTATTCAAGAAGCGTGAGGGAACATATCCTAAAAGCGCAGTTTTGAGTATTAGAGTAAAATGTTTCCATTTAACACTTAACGTCTTTTTAAAAAATCTTGAAAGAATATGGTTTAGTTGTTGCAAACATACACTTGATAGTTTGAATTAGCTTTTTATGGTCTCTTAAAAATACACTATGCGGCATTTTAAAACAACACAAGAAAAATATTGTAGTTGTTCTATGTCTGTTACAGCATGCTTTTTGCCCTTATGTGTAACATTATATGTTGTCTGGCTGCTTATAGGAGTGGTGTGTGCTTTCTAAAGTAGTAATTCTGTCTAAGATTAAAAATAACAAAAACTACAAACACATCAGTGAGATTTGCTTAGATGACTTTTATGGCACTTAAAATGCCTCATCTCTCTTGTCTTTGTTCTGTGATCATGTAGGAAATGTCAGTTCAGGTTGGGTGGAATCCTGAATTCAGGTTTTTTAGGATAATATATGCCATAGCTGAAAAAGTTGTGTTTGTACTTTTAAGCTAGCAGTGGATCTTCACCTGAGATATGTATATCACCTGCTCTTAGAAACACATTTTCTGTCAAGTTTGTTCTTAAATACAGATTATTTACAGGTTATTTTGAAATTTAAAAGCTACTCTACATTATATAAGTCTGAAAAGATTCTGATTTTTTTTAAAGAAAAGGTTAATTGTCTTGAAGGCTAATACTGATTGAGAACATAGAGTAGCTTATTTAGCAATACCATTTTTATATGTGGGATTCATATTTTAAGAAAGACTGCATAAAGTTCATTTTTTCTGAGGCATGTATGGTTATTTTTAGCTTAATTTAAATTAGTAGAGGAGGGCACAGATCGAAGGCTACGGAATCTCTGGCCCAGTTAGACATGAAGAAACTTCACAGTTGATTTATAGAAGTATAACATAGCTGAATTTTACATGCTTAGCACTGACTTGAAATCTTTTTAAATTATCTGGAGTCTGAACTTTAAAACATAAATTGGGAGAAAAGATAAAAATTAACTTGCTAGGCATAAAAGACTGTAAAGAGTTAAAGAGTGGGAGGGAGATATATTTCAGTTAGTGATAATAAAAGCTGGCTGATAGATCTTTAGAGGGTGTTGGAGTGTTAGAGCGTCTTTCCTTAAAATTGCTTGCTCTGTTAATAGCTTCCTTACCTAGGCACTTCTTCCTAAACTACTCTAGGAAGACAGCTTTACATGTTGATTGGGGGAGGGGTAATGCAGTGTGCAGCTGTCATAGACAAGTGATGAATCACTATCCCGTCATTTGGCTGCCTTCCCCATGACATGGGCAGGAGGGGGATAGACCTGCTGGAGGAAACAACAGTTGAAGCTTCAATTTAAAGACAATATGTCTTTCACTGAAGTACTGTCCCCCTCCTCTTTAGGTTAAAAAACAGCATTATGATCCCCAGGAAGATTTCTTTGTTTAGTTAGATTAAGACCTGACATGAACATAGGATAACATAGATTTCTGTTTGTGTCCCTGGTTTGCAGGTGTAAAAATCCCAAGTCAGTTCAGATGTTGCTGCTTCATCCTTTCGCAGGTAAGGTTAAAGTGAAAGTCGCTTCTCTATGGAAAGAAAAGCTTAGAATGAAGTTGTGTTTGTTTACTTCAAGTGACAAATATACAAATGAGATTTGTTTCTTAAGTTTAAACTGGAGAAATGTTTTCACGCTCTGAAAAATACTTTAAATATTCTGAAATGATTATTTTAAAAAATACTTTTCTGAATTAGAAAAATATTCTGTTGCTTGGAATTTTTTAATCACAGTGATACAGAGCCTTGTATATAAGTTGGAAAACTAGTTCATTTTTAAATATAGATTTGATAAACAGAGCCATTGTCAAAATAATTTATTACAAGAAAGCAGTTATCAGTATTGAAAACTAAATACATTATAATGAATTTTGAAAAATATGCTTCTTTGCATGGGTTTCAATATGAGGTAAGTCTGGAAAGATTCAGTTTAGTTGCTTATTGAACTTTGTCTACCTGTAAGTATAATTTCAGATAGTATTTTAGAAAAAAAATCCTCCAAGCAAATTTGAAAATCCTAACTAGTAAGTTTATTAGCATTTTGGAAAGTCTAGAATTGATACCAATGATGTTTTCATATTGTAAAAATGAATAAAGTATTATAGCGCTATTTCTTTATTCAAAAATCATTTTTATTTCATAATATATGTTTTGACTATTGCACTAACATATTTATTATACAAAGCACAAATGGAAATTTATTATAAAAACTGGTATATGTAAGAATGCCAGTATTTTACTAAAGCATAGTTAAAGAAGAAAACATTGGTAATTTTTTACTTAGCTCAGTTTTTATTTTCTTTAAGTGACAGTTCAAGTACCGCAAAGTGCTAAGGTATATTAATGCTAGAACCATTCATTGTGCATTGGTCTTATCCCTTTTCAGTGGGGCACACTTTATGTAATCCACAAAACAAACAAAGAAGAGACATAATAATATTTAATGCTGCATTTGTTTCAATAGAAACAGAGGAACAATTAAGTAGTTTGCTAGAGTAAACACATACATCAGGAATATCTCATTCCTTGTCAGTAGACTGTAGGTTCAACGATTGCTTCAAGTGTTTTCTTTGGTTTGGAGGCCCATTAAATTGCAATGGGGTGGTAAATTATATGCAAGCAAGCAGTGTTAATTTTTAATGTGCTATTATTGTCTCTGACACAATAATTTATACATGGATATATTATAAGAAGTAACTTGTTTTTGCTATGTTAAGGTTCTAATTAGACATTAATGCATTGTGTATGGAAAGGTGCAAAACTCCTTACCTGGGAATAAGATCCATTGGATTTTATTTCTCACAGATTTTCCAAAGCTATAAATATATGTAGATTTGCACTTACAGAAATGAGATTATGCGTTTGACGTAGAAAAATTAATTGTAGACATAGCATGTGAAAAGTGTTGAACTGTTTTTCTATAGTTATATTTCTTCCTTTCTTTAGGTCTATGGAAATGCAGGATTTAGCCAGCCCACATAGCCGTCTGAGTGCTGGCAGTGAGTCTCCTAATGGTCCAAAACTTGATAATTCTCACCTAAATAATAATTCCATGACACCCAATGGCACAGAAGGTTAGTTTCTGATCGTGTATGTTGCCTATTTTGTATACATATACCCTGTTTCTCCCAAAATAAGACATCCTCTAATAATAAGCCCAATCATGCTTTTCAGTGCATGGCAATAAGGCCAAGAGCTTATTTCAGGGTTCAAAATATATATATATATATAAGACAGGGTCTTATTTTTGGGAAAACACGGTAAAAACATCATTATGTAATTTACAAACAATATGAAATTTTATATAAGGTCTTACCCATTACTATTTGAATGAAAGTGGAGAATATATGCTGGAATGTTTCTCCAGTTCTCTGCATAAAGGCTAGGGATGACTAACCTTTTCATCTAGCTGTTTGTTTGTTGCTGATTTTAAGTAGCAGCTTTGTTTTGGCATCTGAAAGTTTCTATCATGACTTTCAGGTTTAGCATCTTGGAAACCAGACTTCTCTAGTAGATATGCAAGAATGCTTAACTAGATAAATTTTGCTACTGTATACATTTTAATGAATGTAAGGTGGTGCTAGGAACCAATTATAATTAGTTAGTAGTTTATTTATAGATGTTTTGAAGCTTGCTGTTGGTAATGTTTCAGGATTTTTTTAAATCTTGCATGTTCATTTACCTGGTTAATTTGCCACTAAATGAAATGTTGTGATATAAAGAAAGTAATACGGACTACTCTGTTGCTATCTTTAGTTTAGGTATATATTTAAAAATATTATTTAGTATGAAAATGTGCAAATTAGCAATTTAATATGTTAAAATGCATAAGCACATGGTGCTATAGGAGATGCAAATGTAAAGGACTTGTTAGCGTTCAATATGCATTGAATAAGGCTATTAGCACAGCAATATTTTAAGGAAACAACACATACAATATGCTGTGTAGGATAAATTAACAATTTCCTTTGAAATATGAAAAAAAGTTAACAGGAAAATTTAACTTTTTTATAAGAAAGTTTACTATATTAAAAGAAAAAAGGTTTTGTTTCACTTGTACATATACTGCATTCCTTTAATAGAATAGATGGAATAGAATAGTGGATAGAACCCATTCACTGACCATTGTCATCCCCTTTCTCCCAACTATCTTTACTCTCAGTTTTAATTAAAAATTACTTGGAGATACATAGAAGGACATCTAAAATGGGAGAGGTGGCGCTACTTTAAATCTTTTGGTTTGGTATATACTGTATAGGTATATGTATGATGAGTATAAGTATGATGATAACTATTATATTCTGGAGTTAACAACTTTAACTAATTCAACCCATAAGGGTTATTCTTCTTTCTAAACAAACCTATCAGGGTGTTAAGTTAAAATTATTTTAATGCAACAATTCCAAGTAATTGAGAGAAGGAACAGAACTTAAAATGCCTTACCAATTTAAAAGAAATAAAACTTTTCTGATGGATATTATATACATGTGATTCTGTGACATATATGGAAAAACTACTAGCGTTTTATTTTCTTTGCAATTTTCCTTTAGGTGACATGACTCTGCTCAGCACTGCAGACTGGTTGTTAAATGTTAATACACAGACCACTGCAGGTTTGTGTAGCTCAGATGAATGCAAAATTGCTAGCATGGATTTTAAGATTTGCAAAGTTGTAAGATTCTGACACTTGTTTGTTAGTGGTGTTAGTTAACTTTATTGAAAGGTAATTAATTCACAGTACTATGTACACGTACTTAAAGTAAGCTTCATTGATTGCTATAGGATTTTCATGTGTGTCTATATAGAAAAACATAGGATGGGAGAGAGTGAGAGTTGCTTTATCTCCTTAAAATGAATTCGATATTTGTTAAAAGGAGTTTCCTTTCCTTACTTTGATTATTTTGATGAGGATTTGGAGATACTCAGTTTTTTTAAGACAGACAGATTATATTCATTTTTAAATAATAATGTTGGATTTTAACAAAGCATTTGTGGAAATGCAGTCCAAATTTTGTTCTTACATGCTTCATGTGAATTTATAATGTAAGGGTTAGGGTTAAATAAATAGGGTTAAACCTATTTAGTTTACATGAAAAATAATAAAGGTAAAGTGTTCCTTGACACAAATTCAACTCTTGATTACTATATCTCTCTAATTTTTCTTATCCACACAATATTCAAATGTTTTCCATTCCTTTTTTCCACAATATTTCTTCCAATTCTCTGCCTATAATCTTGTGCATTCTTGGTGGTGTCCCATCCAAGTACTAGTTTGGTCCAACCATACTTAGCTTTCAAGAGTTAGCTAAAATGTTTGCATTCTGCTATAGATAAAATAAGAAGACTGATTGAATAATCAGGTCATTGCTAGTTAATAATAAGTAAACAATTTATGTAATGTCTTAATAGAAATACAATAATGTTACAGTATATGGAAGAAACAAATTTGTGTTTCTATAGGGACTTTTTTGCATGTTATAAAACTGATCTCAAAGCAAAATTATATTGCTGTTGAATATATTTGAATTTTATGCAATCCAAAGTGCTTTAAGTGATTTAATAGACAAGTATGAAACTGCTCTGTTTCAACCCTGTATCAGTGGTGGGTTTCATTTACCTTTGCTACCGGTTTGCTCATGCGCCGCTTCTGCGCATGCGCAGAGAGTATTTGATGAGATCCAGGCAGGTGGGCGGAGCCTTCCGCCACCGCTACTACTGGTTCGCCCAAACCAGGGCGAACCGGTAGCAACCCACCACTGCCCTGTATTCTTTCAATCCTTTCAAATGTACTGCAATATATTATTTTCTGTTATCCTTTTTATACCAAGGTATTATGAGTTAGGTGGAAGAAAAAAAAATACTTTGTTATAGTCCAATTTATTCCTGTAACATTCTTAGGAAACTGAGGCTACAATATATAGTATATACTGCCTTGGGGATAAACTCACAGGACTCAATCAGACTCATTTGTGCAGAGGACTTTAGAATAAATCATAGTATCTGAATGTCATATGCAAAGATGGGTTCCATTTACCGTTACTATCGGTCCGCAGCAGGAGCGTGCACTTATGCGCATGTGTAGAAGCTTCTGCGCAAGCACAGATTAGCCATGATGACGTTGTGGCGGGTTGGCAGAGCCTCCCGCCGGTTTGACTACCAGTTCTATAAAACCAGACCGAACCAGGAGCAACCCACCACTGGTCATATGGCAACATGCAGAGAACATTTTCTTAACCTGTGCGTAAATATGTTTATTCAGAAGAAAGTCAAGAACAAATTGATAGGACTTGACATAAATTGCTTCAGTATTACTTATGTTTGAGACATCATTTTATGCATTTATATATTTGTAAGTTACTTCAATTTGAAGTAATTGAAACGTTCATACTTTAATCACTGAGAATTTATTGTATATCAGATCTACGCTCCTTTATTTGGATTTAGAACTTTGGTTTATTACTTGTATATTTTTTAAGAGTGTATATTTTTTCCTTCTCATATATTTTCCCAAGTTAAAATGTACTATAGAAAACTAAAGCTTAATTAAAAGTTGGCAGTGGTACTTAGATTCCTCACAAGAAATAAAATATTCAAGTGCAATTTTCTATATACAGTGTGATACTATGATTGGTATAGAAAACCTTAACTATTTAAGTAGTTAGAGTTTCAGTGCAGCAGTTGGTATGAGAGATATGACTGGCAGGTTATCCTAAGTACAGTGGGAATTATGCATCCTGCATTTTGAGTCTGAATTTATAATGTAAAAGCATTTGAGGATCACAGCAGACTCCACTTCCACTGTTATGAAAGGAGAAGCACACTAAAGATTTCTTTTACCCTCTCTAGAGTGTATCAATTTTCTTCAAAGGCAAACTTGTTCATAGTAAAGATTTAAAATGATTATAATATTGAAGTTAACTAGCTACATTAGATACTGATTTTGGATTACTGTAACAAAAATGATGATTGCATATGGTATTGTATCAGTTGTAGTATTTAGTGATTTAAATGTTGCAATTGCACCATAGCATTGGTATTATTCTTTTTATTGTGCACCTGCTTACGTAGCATTGTTCTTAGAAATACCATACACCATCTAACAGTGGAAGTAGATAGGGCAAGTACAGTACCCCAAAAGTCCAGCATTATGGATTCTTTTCAGCAACAAGTGCTGTTTACAGAGGAGCCAATTTTAAAACAGGGATTTTGCTTTAGGGCAAATTATCCAGAACAACTAGGTGATTTGGGCCTTCAGTCCAAAAATATGTAATATGCATGCGTAGGTGACTTTTTTTTGTGAAGAAAAGATGTAATGAATGGTTACGCAGAAACAGCCTTTTGGTAAGAAATATGTTAGTGGAGAAAAGTAGCCGTTTTAGAACAATAGCATTCTGATTTAAGTGTATTGGATAAGGTTATAAAGGCCATATGGGCAGTTTCTGCAGGTGAAACACCAGTTCACTCTATTGCCTAGAAGGCCTATAGTTCATTTGGAAGTGGGCAAAAAATGGATTGCAATTATTGTTGTTACTATTTTTTGCATTTTTCATCTTTCTTATATTGAATACCGAAGTATTCTGCTATTAAACATTAGCAATAATTATTTAAAGTGTATGTTAACTTTAAGCTATTATGGTTCATTTTGAACCTGGATAAACAGTTTTATTATAAGCAAGAAATGCATCTTGAATTCTTAGCTAAAGGTACATGGGATGCACTTCATTGCATATTTTAGAAATTGGAATATTGATATTTGTTCTATTTATTGATGAAAGTAGGCTTTTGAAGTTAGTTTTTCTAAATATGGATATATTTATTATCTCTTCTTGTTTCCAATTGTCCAGTACAGAACCATTTGCTGAAATTAAAATTATAATTATATATTTGGTCATACTATTCATATCAATAATTAAATCACCTTGATAATATAATGGATAAATAAAAGTCTCCTTAATTTATTACATTTTTATTACATTTCTGCTATAACAGTTTTATAAAAGAATTCATAGAAAATAAGTTGCAGCTGTGAATTATTTACAGATGAAGCACAGTATTAATGACATTGTGGCAATACAACCATCAACAAAACTTTTCAAAATTATATCCTTAAATAAAATGCAAACAATACAGTATACAATAAAGTATACAGATTTTCTAATAATAAACCAAACCAAAATTGCTGAATGTGACTTTTTTTTTGGAGAATTGGTTCCACTTATATATTTATTTATTAATTCATGAAAGAAAAAAATAATTTACAGAGTGTTAGATGTGCTAGCAAGCTGTAACCAGTAACTTCATATCATTATAAAGAATAAGTTTATTATATCTGAAACTTTTGATAGATCATGTATGAGAAGTTGTTGAGGGGAGGAAAAGAGAGGCAAATGGAAAAATAAGAAATGAAAATAGATGATTATTATTTATAGATGATGATTATAAGCAAAACTATAATGATGTGTGAAACAGATATTACTGACTTACAAGAATTTGAATATACATTTTAACATAAACAGTGCTGACTGATGAAACCAATATGCAGGTTTTACTGAGTATTTTGAATTTGAGTCCAAATCTCAAGGCTTAGTATCCATTTGGAGCCTTTCTGGTTTGTAACATATTGCTATTGCTTGCTGGGGGTACATTTTTCTCTGGGACTTCAGAATTACATACAGTACATGGAAATAATCCCTTATTTTATCCTAATTATGATAATCCTATGAAGAAGATTGGGTTGAAAGTGAAACTGAATGACCTCAAATCACCCAATGAGTTTCAGTGACTAGGATGACCTGTGTCTCAGTCCTCGATATCTAACACTAAATAGTGTAACAATATTACACTGTTTGATATAGTTTATGTATTTGTACTGTCATACCAGTTCCATTGTCCACATTTTGCCAACATTGGAATGTTATTCTTGGATGTATCATTCAAATATCTGTACATCTATATGAAAATACAATGTTGTCTTTGCCCTGCACAAGTCAAGTAATGTTAAAATGAGGTCTGTCTGGTCCTCTTCAAGAACCTAACTGCAGAAATATAATAAAATACTATAGTTTAAGGTATACTTAATGCCCTAGAAGTAAACCAAAAGAAAATTTGGAAATATTTCTTTAGAACTTTTCAATGGATGGATGGAAGGAAGGAGGAAGGGACAGAGAGAGGGAGGGAATATAAATATATAGATTCACTTACATATCTAATATGATTCAGTGACAGTTGTCTGCCAGGATTCATAGGTTTTGACAGGGAAAAATATTGCCTATTTATAATAGGTATTGCCTACTTACAGACCTGTTTCTTCTGGAAGTTAAAGCCATCTGCTTTAAACCTGCTCCCTAATTTAAAACTATTACAGAATGATAAAATACTGATACTAGAGATTTGTTTTTATCACTCCTCTGAAATTATTGAAATCTTGTTTAATAATTCACAGCATTTTAATGCATTAAGTATATAGCAGATAAATAACCTGAGATGTTCCATGTCAGATATGTTACTTTTTAAAGTGACAAGATCCTTTGCCTTTAATAAAAGTAATAAATGTCTATGATACCATATTTTTTTGCTTTTACCATTAATAATAATGTTACTTACGATTATGATAGCATTGAAAAAATTCTGCTAGAGTTTTAGACTTTGCATAGCTGTCTAATGACAAAAGCAAGAACTGCAGTTCTCCCTGGCTCTTTGATTTCAAAGCTGACTGAATTTTTCAGCTTCACTAAGCTTCAGCTAATTCCATCAAAAATCCTTATTTTTATGACTATTCACAGACTTTGTTTTCTATATATTAAAATATAACAACATTCTAAATTTAGCAAATTAAATGGATTAAAGAAATATTTGATCCTATCTGTTATTTAAGTGATGAATAATTCATTCTGAAACAGGAAAAAAATACTAGTGCCACCAAAACAAAATAAATGCGATATTTACATAGTGAAACAGACATCATAACAATCTATATATTTCAATCTGGATACATTCAATACTTTTTATGAAGAGTCATCTGGTGGGGTTACACATGGTACTCTATTATACATTGTTTTGGATTGATCTTAAATTTAAAAATATAATTTACTTATTTTGATGACTTTCACATGTCATATTATAGACAGTTAGGCATACAATCTGCTCATCAAGATACCATGCCACACAACTTATTTTTAAATAGTCTTTAACTCCTCTATTTTTGTGTGTACATAATCACTAACAATGAGAAGAATGAACAAAAACATCTTTCCAGTACCAACTATTTTACCTACAGACAAGAAAATATTAAAAATAACATCAGTGAAGTGATTCTTCCAAGGTACTATTACAATTCCCAGAGGACAACACTATAGGGCATGGGGATGAGATCTCTCTCTCTCTCTCTCTTTTTTGCTTTTAATTCTTGATTGAGGATTTACATATGTGTTAAATGCACTGCTTGAATGATAGAAAGCTGAATATTCCATATTTTAATCTTTTGATCAGTTCCAAAGTGAAGATAAATTCTATTTAAGGGCAAATTCCCTCCATAATATTTAATTCAATTAATTTTTTAAAAAATACTACAAAGGTTTACCAAAACTGATCAAAATCCAAACCTGAAAGGAATTTGGGGACCATAATATTTCTCATATAATATATAAAGCATTATAGTCCCTGAAATTAATATTTTCATGGCAGAAATATGAGAATCTATTGAAAGTATTAGATTATTGTCTCACTATGTGTCAGAATATTTTAAATAAGAGCTTGTCAATTTTATATAGACTGGATTAAAAATAAAAATCCATGTTTTTTATTTGACAGAATCATAAATATTGAATATTTTTATAAAAATAAATAAAATAAATGGCAAATAATAAAGTTAAATATTTAGACTTAATCAACTTTCAACTAAATTAACTTTTTTCTCTAAAACATTTTGTATATTTTATAAAGAGAAGAGTCATGTATTTAAAAGGATTAAGGGTTTTAACTTTTAATTTTATATTAAAATTTATAATCTGTTTAAAGTAAAATCTGAAATTGGTGCAAATCAATTTTTAAGTGTCCTTTTATTAGTTGTATTTTTATTCTAGACCTTTTTTTAAAATTTAAATACTACCTTTCTATTTATGGCTCAAAACTGCTCCTGTTATTATTCTGATGTTTTTTGAAGAGATTACTTTGTAATCAGTACACTTGTTTCAAAATGAATGTTCTGAGAAAATTACTAATCAAAGATGTTTTTAGGTATGAATTTGACAATTATATGTAAGAACTTAATTTCTTTTTAACTTGATAAGAAAGAGAAAACAAACAAAAATGTAGCATATGCATCAGAAAACACTGCTGTTGCACTATATGTGCTATTTTGCAGTACTCATTTGCAGTACTTCATTCAACTGTAAATAGCTAATTTTGCTTGCCTGGTTCTTCATTATTTGCTGTGTTTCTATAAGTGAATGTGCTAATATTGGGAGGAGGGAAGGAAAGAATACAGGCGTAGGTAGGTAGGTAGGTAGGAAGGAAGGAAGGAAGGAAGGAAGGAAGGAAGGAAAGGTAATTTTGTCATTACATTACATTACATTACATTACATTACGGCAATCAAAAGAAGGTAGCTGTACATTTTGTAAGTATATATAATTCCAAAACAAATTCTATATATTTTACTAAATTTACAGAATTCTGTATTATGAATTAAATGCAACAGATGTGCCTTGGGATACAGTTTTATTTTTTCATAAAATAATTTGCAAGTTATAACTTTTTGGGAAGCTACATATAGAACTCACCCACACACCTGCTTTAAAGACATCTGGTTGCTATCTTGGTGCTTAACTATGTGTTACATCATTGTGTAGCATGTGCCCAATCTTCATTTGACTTCCATTTTTATGCACCTCTTGAATATAATAGTCTAGATTTAGATTAGGCCCACACATGTATCTTAAAAACAAGCAGAAATTATGCCTGACAGTTTGTTCTGGGAAAGGGAGCATTTTATTTTGTATTAAAGTATCTTATTCTGGAGGAAATTATGTCTGCAGTGTATTTGCTCTCACCCTAGTCTGATTTAGGTCCTGTTTGCTTAAGAAAACTATTGAATATATAATTAGCATACAGCATAGTTTGATCTTTATCAAATGTTTGTTTGTGTGTGTGTTTGTAAGTGTGCAATGTAATAACCATTGTAACAAAATCAGGATAAAAGGGATAAAATTAAGATAAAGGGAATATAATATTGTAAGATTATGTTATATTTGGAAAGGGGAATAATTGGCAATATAGGAAAAATATAGTCAAAGCTAGGCAAAATTCCTGCAGTGATTGAATAAGGTTTCCATTTGCTCAAATAGTGGAGTTTTTTTAAATGTGGTACAAGTGGTTTTTGTACACATTTGCTGCATTCCAAAGAATATTTTTCTTTAGAATAAAGAATGCATGTTGAAACGACTTACAATATCTTTCTGTTTTCACTCTTGAGACTGCTTTCAGAATATGTCATTTTGCTGCCAAACTTTATAGAGAATTCTTACAAACTCATACTCCTGTATCATACACTTTTAATTGCAGCAATTGTTATGTGCAGGAAAACAATTTTGCATCTGTTTCTTAATGCTTGTGTATGCTAAAGAATCTAAAAAGCAATAATGTATATATATATATTGTGTTTGTTTAATTGAATTTGATTTTTTTCCATTTGCCTTCATGATGTTTGGTGGTTAAAGCTTTCCTTAATAGTAGGAAAAGTTGAATATAGAAAAGCCCAGCTTCATATTTTACAAAGTAAAGTGTCATATTCTGTTCTCTTCACTTTCTTAGCTCAGTTTGGCATTTGTAGAAATAAAGTAACTACTGTTTCTTCTACATTATATACTATCAAAAACAGTGCAAATTATTTAATATTTTATAGGTGCTTGAAGCCTATAAAAGAACTTTTATCATATCATGCATGTGATGGAGGAAAACTCTTCTAAATAAGTTAAATTCTTAAGGAGATTGGCTTCGTTTGTCACTTCCCATAAGTATTTGGATCCTTGACAATCAATAAAGCTATAAAAACAATTCCTCGGAATTGAATAAAACATTTTCTAACCAGCCAGTAGAAATAGGAGATTTCATGCTAAGAGAAAGTACAATATATACTTTAGTAACTCAAAAAGGAGAGAAAGATAACTATAGTTAACACTATTTATGTACAGAGAAAATAGCTACAGCTTTTCTCTTGAAAAAAGGCATCTTTATAAATTCTTACCTTTATACTGATTTCCACATTGATAACACATCCTATCCAACTATCCAATTGGCTTTTTTGTATATTTTCTTTATATATGCAACAACTTTTAATGTAAGATAATGACAACATCTATTTTTTAATGTATTTTAGTTTTAATAACTAAATAAATGAGCTTGTCTTGTCACAATAGAAACTACACTACAGTTAAGAGAAGAACTTTAAAACAGGAATAAAGAATAGAATAGAAATGTTTGTGTGTGACCTCCTTTTGACATTGGGTCATGGAGAATTTCTAGACTGTATTTAATTGCCATTATCGCCTTCATCTTGGTTCATCTAAACAAGGAATGTAGGGTGCTGGAGCTACAGTGAAGACAAGGATTGGCTAGGCTGCTCATAAACATTAGGGAACTGGGCTCAACAGTCTGACAAATGTATGCACCTCTGCATGCAGAAAGCACACAAGTGTGCCAGGTCCTCTCCATGCTTTTCCTATTTGGAGCTCTTTATTATCCCAGCAGATATGGAAAGTGATGGGTACTGCCTAGGATGCTGAGGGATGCCTGGCAGACTTTTCCACCAGTATACAGATGTTCTTTAGTAAAATTATACCATATGTAGAATAGAATAGAATAGAATAGAATAGAATAGAATAGAATAGAATA
>WNWU01000003.1:35866882-35886786 GCA_012654045.1 Ptyas mucosa | reverse complement strand
TAGAATAGAATAGAATAGAATAGAATAGAATAGAATAGAATAGAATAGAATAGAATAGAATAGAATAGAATAGAATAGAGTTGGAAGGGACTTTGGAGGTCTTCTAATCGTCTAAGGTCCTTCCTTTAACTGATGCTATCACCTCATAGAATAGGGAAGGTTCTTGTCTGAAATCCTTAAAAGCACCTGTTGATCAATACATAATATTGAATAGACAAATGGTCTGAAATTGCTTGTATTCAGCAAGGGGAGTATATAAGAAGCCTGCAGCATATAAAGAATTAAAGTAGTCTGGTTTCTAATTACAATGTAATATATGTTCAATATGATAAAACATGGCAAAGAGGTTAAAAGGATGAAAAATAAAATTACACAATTGGATGGATTTATTAATATTGTTCAGATTTGAGAATATTGACTATCTCTTTTATGTTCATCACTTTTGATATTTCTCTAGAAAAATTATATATCATTTAACTGATTATTAATGAATTACTTACTCATTTTTAACTTAAGCACTTCTGAAATTGTATTCTATAAATGCACTTGTTGAGATTTGTGATGTGTTGCATTTTTGTATGTTATCCCACTGGATGGTTACAGTATATACGTGTTTTGCATGTATGCATGGGTTTGTGCACAAATAATAGGGTATATAGAACACATGTTATTTGTGGTTTCTTTTTTTTAGTTAAAACAGAGCCAATGAGCAGCAGTGAAATTGCTACTACTACAACAGACGGGTCTTTAGAGAATTTCTCAGGATCAGGTAAAAAATAAAATATTTTCACTGTATCTAAATGTCTGCGTTATAAATAAAAAAATAATGCTTTTAATACTTACTTAACAACTTGTTTCCATGGGAGAAGATTATATAGCAATAGCAATAGCACTTAAACTTATATACCATATGTAGTGCATTACAGCATTTCTGAGCAGTTTAGAATTAACATATTGCTCCCAACAATCTGGGTCCTCATTTTACTAACCTCGAAGGATGGAAGACTAAGTCAACTAGGATCAAACTCCAGGCTATGGGCAGAGTTAGCAATACTGCATTCTAGCTTCCCTCTCTTTCTCTCTCTCTCTCTCTCTCTCTCTCTCTCTCTCTCTCTCTCTCTCTCTCTGTGTGTGTGTGTGTGTGTGTGTGTGTGACAGATTTATTACTGCGGGATCATTAGGAAAAGAATAAAATTGAAATCTGCCAGTTTTGTAATAGTTTTAAATCATACTGATGTACTAACCATTGCTATTGAAAAAGATTAACACAGAACTGGAAAAGTTGCAGAACAGAATTAGATGCAAGGAAAGTACAAGAAAGACATGTAGGACATGCATTGTGTATAGTATGAAAAGAATCTCTCACCCTTTCTCATAATATTTTCAGAACAAATAACAGGATTTGTTTTTACATAATGAAGTATATAGCTAAATTCTGGAAGCTAATTCTAGAAAATAAGTTTCGCCAACATGGACAGCCCTAAACAGTTATTAGACAAATTTATAGAAGATAAATATATTAATGAACGTTATTTTTAATATAGATTAGATCTAGTAAAAGGGTTATGTTTTTTTACTGTCAGTTGCTGGTGAGATAAGTTGGTATCATTTGTTTATCTCACTTAGGAACTTCTCATAAACATTTATTTATCCATAGTACAGTAGGAGCAGAAGACTGGAATAGAAAAAGGTTTTATCTGATCCAGCTTAACTCTGAATCTCCCATGACAGAAATTGTGAAATAATCACCTGCCAGTCTAATTCAGATGGAATATGGAAATAGTTTTCCTGAACCTTTTGATATTCATAGAATAAAGAATAAAATAGAGTGAGTCCCAGATATTCCAGAGAATGATTTCTTATTAATTTCATGAGCAGCTTGTGTAGTCTGCTGCTTCTGCATATTTTGGGAGGACTAAGTATTCTTCCTTTGAAAATATATTGCTCACATCTTTTCAATCTGAATATTCTTACATTTTAAGATTCTGTTGGCACTGAACTTTCTTTGAAGATAATATGTGTAGCTTCTTGATACTCTGCATATCTTTCTGCATTTCAGTAGAAAAATGTGTAGACTGGGCCCATATTTAATCTTTAGATCTTTACATGTCATTGAGAAGAACCATTGTCATCCTGGGAGGCTACTGTCAAATAGTGTGCAATACAAGTGGAAAACCTCAAATACTGTTCGCTAGGCTTCTAAGTCATTAGTTCTTCAGTAGCAAATCAGCAAAGTATGAATAGAGATCCTGCTTGGGAAATTAATTCATCCACTTTCTTGCTATCTCAAAAGCTAAATAGAAGATGTAGGAAACTGAAATACTGCTATATTCATAGCTGAATTTGCTCTGTTTAAAAATTGTATTATTTTGTTGCTATCCAGTCCTCTATAACAATTTCTACACTGTGTGCCAATCTGTTTATATAAAAACCACTGCTGCCAATTTGTGATTCAAAGAAAATTTGAGTATGTGAGTATCAAGCTGGTGTCAGTAAATACATAGATGGATGTATTTCACCAGGATGATGTGTCTCCAGCCTAACCCTTCAGGTTTTCCAGAGGTGCACTCATAGCTCGTATAATTGATTGCACCTATCCTGCTGCTGGTTGTCATCTTCTTCTCTATCCTTTCACAGCATTACAGACTTGCTAGGAGAACTGAGTCTCATATATTGTGCCTAAAATAAAGTAATTTGAACCTAGTCATTTGTGCTTTGAATGGGAACCCTGACTGATGAGTTCTATGATCCATCTGAAGAAGATTAAACACAACAAACATGGCCCTTAGGTGAAAAATATTCCTCAGCTTTGGTTTAGATAGTAATGGATTAAAAATCTGCACTGATATAAAGAACATTCTGAGTTGTATACATTTGTTGAAGTCAAGATTTTAAAGATACCATTTATTTACATGAATAAGTGTTTAATATAGGTTTTTAGTGTGTGAGGGAGAAAGAGGAAGACAGATTGTTAGTTAAAGATCATTAGCTTCTGATTGAAATATCACTCATATAAAATGTAGGGTATTAAGGAAGTTGAAAGAAAAAAAGTAACTTTAACATTAATTAAATAGAGCCAAGTTTGACAGGAAGCAAAAGTTATGAATGATCCCTTAGGAGCAATTGAAAAAATGTAATTTGCAATTAAGATACAGGGAGTCATCGTGCTAGTCTGACTTTAATAAATTATTACTTGACATTAGTTTAATAAACATTGTTAAATGTCTAAAGTTTCCTAACAAAAATAATATTTAGATTAGATATGTTCTGTGTATGTGCTTACACTTCCATGTGCTTTTTCTCCCCTTCCCTATAGCAATTGGGAGCAGTGGCTTCAGCCCAAGACAAACTCACCCGTTTTCCCCACCCCAGATATATCCTTCCAAGTAAGATATCTTTACTTTAAAGAGAAAAAAGAAGAAGAAAAGTTATACCCAGCTTTTTATCACTGTTATTGACTCCACCTGTTTAATTGTAGTTAAAATCAATTTCCTGTTGCAAAAGAATGAACTTCAAAATAATAAAATAAATCTTTAGCTATAGAACTATATTAATGTATTTGCATAACACTAAAATGTTTAGATTGTGCCATGCACTTTTACCAATATGTCGTTCTATTGTTTTAATGCAATTTTTTTTTCTATTTTCTATCATTTTGCATGTAACAGCAGACCATACCCACACATTCTCCCTACCCCTTCTTCGCAAACTATGGCTGCATATGGGCAGACACAGTTTACCACTGGAATGCAACAAGCTTCTGCTTATTCAACATACCCACAGCCTGGTCAACACTATGGAATCCCATCATATGGTGAGTGAAAGTGGAAAATGGCAACAGGTTTCCCTGTTACAGAGGGATAAGCAAAAACATTATTTAAGCAGCTAACAGAATTTGCAAATACTGTTTTAAAAGTGCAAAAAGAACTTGACATTAAAAAAAAATAACTGTAAAAGATTTTACAGTTTTAAAAAGATTTTACTTAGGCTTGAGTATTTGAAACCTGTACATTGAATCAAGTTATGGTGCTAAATTGAAGTAATCACTAGAGCGGTATACATCGTTCAAAAGAAGTGGTTTGGAAGAAACAGGTGCACATGCATGCATTTTTGAATTGTTAAAGCAGCTGCATCTTTTTCTAAAAAGTTGATTCCAGTTCTTTTTGCATACATAGAGATAGGGACCATATGACAGCCCAGTTGTGCAAATCTGTCAAAAGATGCAACTGTTTTAACATTTCAAAAAGAGGGATTTGTACATCTGAAAGGTTTATACAACCCCAATTCTATTTGTTTAGTTATGAATTTATAATCTGCTACAGCCAAGGCTGTGCTAAATGGTGAACAAAAGCCACCTTCAATGTAAGAACATCAATAATATGCAATAAGAGAAGTACAAAGTGAAATGTATATAATTATTCCTTGCTACCTTTTTTCTAAATAGCTTACTAAAATTCAGATTTCTTTTTTAAAATGATAGAAAGATTTTGAGATTTTAAAATGTAATAAATGCAAAGCAGATTTTTCCTAGTTAATCTTGAACTGCAAACTTTTTTTGCAATTGGCCTCCAATAGTGGCAAAGGCTTTAGCAGTTTTATTTAAGCATCATTATCCATCTCAATTAATTGGAATTGATCTATAACCTAAATACATTGAAAGACAGCTGAGTCACGTAAAGTACCTTGGATAATAAATATCGCCAATGGTTCTATGGTAGATATTATATTACCTCTGGATGAAAACAAATTGTATATAGTACAATAATCAAATGAATAAAACTGGGGTTTTTTTAATATACATTTTTGAATACAAAATAAGATGAGTGTAAATCCATAGATAATTTTCTTATTTGGTCATTTGATCAGTTTTGCAATATATAAATTTTACCTATGAGTCTAGGTAAAAGTTTTTTAAAAGATTAGATTCAAACATAAAATTAATTAAATTAACACAAAATAGCAAAAAAGCAGTAAGCTCTTATACCCCTATGTAAAAGCATACATTTTAGAGGCTCAAAGGTTTAGATGAGCAGAAAGGCCCTTTAAAATGTTAGAAATATCACAGAGTTAATAGCAACCACTCTTAAATCTTACATTACGTAGATATCAGCTTACTTAGTATGATGCATTTTTGAATGGACTCCTTTCCATTCTCCCATTATGCAATATAGTGTTGTTAAATGGAAAAAGGTAGTAGAGATGATTGAAATGTATAATATTCTGGTCTATGATGTTTCCACAGCTTCAGCTTTCCTAGCTTCAACATTTTTAATGGAACTTTATTTTATTTGTATTAGGGTTCAATATGTAATATCATTTATATTTTTCCTCTAAAGGTAGAAAAGAGAGTAAAATAATAGGAAAATCATTTGAAATAAAGCTATCCCACAGAATAATAAGATCAAATAAAAATTTACACCAAAGCTGTATATAATATTTCTATAATGTCTGCTTTCCTTTTTCAATAAACCTCAAGGAGAAGATGATTAGCACCAAAGAAGGTCTTAGTTTTCAAGTCTATTCATAACACAAAAATACCTCATATATAGCTTGAAACAATATTGGCATGATCAACTTGATGAGTTTCCTCTGTATGTTAAGTCATTATATTTATTTACTCCAAATAGATTGCTTTTTCAATGCAATACAATGACTTGTGGTATGGAAATCAACCACAAAATGAAAGTCATGTACAATACACATACATGAAGCATTTCCAGGAAGTCTCAAGATAGTGTAACTACTTTCCAGTACAGATTTTTCATGCAGTCCTTAAAGTTAGGAAAAAATAGCCAAATCTTATGGCTAGTTGTTTGGTAATCTAACATCTTAACTTTCTCTACACTGACTGTATAAATAGGATATTTTTTTAAAAAAAAGTCTGTTCGTATGCTGGAGAAAAACGTTTCCAGATTGCATCTCTATATTTGCAAAGAATTTTAATTTAATTAATTAATTTAATTAATCATATTTCTATGCTGCCCAACTCCCATGGGACTCTGGGCGGCTTACAACAGAAATAATACAAACAGTGACATAATTTTTTAAAAAAAACATTATAGAAGCATTTTAAAAACATTAAAAACACATGCACACCATCCATGGCCAAATCTCACAAGATTGAACAGCGAGATCAATGGCCCCAGGCCTGCCGGAAAAGCCAGGTCTTCACCGCTTTCCGGAAGGCCAATAGGGTGGGGGTAGTCCGGACATCAGGAGGTAACTGGTTCTAGAGAGCTGGGGCAACCACAGAGAAGGCCCTCCCCCGTGGGTCCGCTAGCCGGCATTATTTAGCTGACGGGACCCGGAGGAGACCAACTCTGTGGGATCTTACCAGTCGCTGGGAGCTATGCGGTAGAAGGTGGTTATGAAGATAGCCTGGCCCTGAGCCATGTAGGACTTTAAAGGTAATAACCAACACCTTGAATTGTGCCCAGAGACCAATAGGAAGCCAGTGCAGGTCGCGGAGAATTGGTGTAATGTGGGCGTACCTAGGTGCACCCATGATAGCTCACGCAGCTGCATTCTGGACCAACTGTAGTCTCCAAACACTCTTCAAGGGTAGCCCCATGTAGAGCGCATTGCAATAATCTAACCGTGAGGTGACAAGGGCATGAGTGACTGTGAGGAGAGCCTCTCGATCCAAGTAGGGTCGCAATTGGTGCACCAGGCGAACCTGTGCAAAGGTTCGCTTGGCAAATTTTGTTAATTTAATAAGGCTGAACATTTTGGGTAATGATATGAATTTTATTTTTAGTAAGTATTTAAGCCCTATTTGATTTATACCTATTTTAACCTATTCCTAAAGAATCTGAAGAAAGGACTGTAAAGTTGAGAAAACATGATTTGCTTTAATGAACAGCAGAAATGGTTTTGAAGCATATAATCCCAATTTTTGTGGATTCCTGGCAGAGCCTCAATGGACATGTATTCTTAAATGCAATCTGTGCTGAAAAAGATAATTTTCTCCTTTTAAATGGCTCTTTTGTCATAATTTGGGGTTGGAAACAGTGCTAACTACAGAAAACTTAAACATTGTGTATACATTGGTCCTAGCAACTGATAAATATAAACATGGTTTAATTAATCTATGTTAATCATATTAAAGTTCATAGACTTTATCGAAGTTCATAGAATAAATCAAAATATTGAATTTATTTCTTTTAGTAGGGCAAAAATAGATAATTCTTATATTTATGATATTTAAGTTTTAGGAAAATCAATTTTAATTCAAGATAAATCCCTTTTTATGAGTTGCAGTTTAGAACCACATATCTTCCATCTTCCTTCTTTTTTACTACTACTTGGTATTTATCAGTTTCTAGTCATAAATGGCTCAGGGCCAGGCTATCTTCGAGACCGCCTTCTACCACATAGCTCCCAGCGACCGGTAAGATCTCACAGATTCGGCTGGCCGGCCCGCGGGGGAGGGCCTTATCTGTGGCTGCCCCGGCTGTCTGGAACCAATTACCTCCTGAGGTCCGGACCGCCCCCACCCCTATTGGCCTTCCGCAAAGCGGTGAAGACCTGGCTCTTCCGGCAGGTCTGGGGCCGTTGATCTCATTATAATGATCTTGCAAGACCGGCCACGAATTGGAGTGTATGTGTTTTAATGTTTTTAAAGTTTTTAATGTTTTAATGTTTTTCTTTTTAACATTTTTTATGGGATTGTTTGCATTCTTTTATTCTTTGTTATAAGCTGCCCAGAGTCCCTTGGAAGTTGGGTGGCATAGAAAGGCGACAAAATAAATAAATAAATAAAATAAATAAAGTATTTAATAGGAAGCACCCAGAAAAAATATATTAATGACTTCGTATTTGTTGAAATGAAAAAAATTAAAAGTTTATCAGATGCCTTCAAACTAAAATGATGCTTTATAATTGCTACTTCATGCTGTCCATTATGTTTCTCTCAATATAGAGAAATTTTGGAGTAAGATTTGCATTCACAAGGCCCTTATTTTCTATTTACTCAACAGTTAAACTCACCAAATTCTAAAGGACCTGAATGTAATATTCTATGTTGAAATTCATTTTTCAGACTAACCCACTGAACTCAATTGAAGTTGCTTCTTAGTAAACATTCATACAATTGCACTGTACATAATATAATCTAGATTTGTTGATCAACAAATCCTAGATTGATTGTATTAGTTTACTCTAGATTAAGTATTTAAATTATAATGATTACATTCAATGAAATAGATAATGAATTGTGGTTTAGTATGCCTTTGCATTTCAATGCATGGATCATTGTGTGATATATTAATGCCCTCTAAGTGTTGAAAATGAACAAATAGCTTTGCTATCACTAACTGATTTAGGTGCATTGTGGGCAGGCATCAAGACAGAAGGTGGATTGACACAAACACAGACACCTGGTCAGACAGGCTTTCTGAGCTACAGTGCGAGCTTTAGCACTCCTCAACCTGGGCAGGCTCCATACAGTTACCAGATGCAAGGTCTGTATAAATGTTTATAATTCATTTGGTTTTAGCATATTATTTTGATTTATTAAATTCAAACTTTAATTCATTCAGTTGGTGACAGTTATACAATTTAAATATTTTGTATTTAGGTATTGAGAAATAAGGTCATTCCACAGAAGCTCTGAATATGCCAACATAAATTATTACATGAATACAACATACAATGTATTGAATGTTGCAATGAAAATACCATGAATGTATATTCTATAAATATTCTAGCCTCCATCTGAGCGGAAACAATTTGTATAACTGGCAAACATTTTCAAAGCTATATAAAGTTTATATTAATTAACCCAATCCAACGCCTTATAACGCCTATTCAGAATGATTACAAGTTATGAGGAATAGAGAATTATAGATCAGTGTCATCCTATTTAGCATATCTCTCTCTTTTCATTTTTGGGTATAAATTCAGTTTGCTTTAAAAATAGTTACAAAACTATGTCAAAAATATATATTGTTCCAACAGAGAATGAGTTTTTCTTCTTTTTCATAATCCCATTTGACAAGATTATCAAATTAGTAAAACAGTTAAAGGGTTATTTACTTCAACTTTTCTGTATAGAACAGTATTTTTATCAATTACAGATTTCTTTCTTTATTGCTTTTTTTAAAAATCCATCCTTCACATGTTTTCCTTCTAAGTATCCATATGTTCAAATTAGCTTTTGGGCATAAAAGGAAGTACAGCTTTGTAGATAAAAACATTAAAACAAGAAGGCCATCTGTCTATTTGGGAAACGAAATTGACAGTGAATTGCAGTATCCAGACCCTTTTAGTCAGTGGCCTTTCTACTTGAAATGCCATGTAATAATACTTTGTGTATCAGGAGAAACAGTAATTTCTCAAGAAAGAGAAAAGTGCTGCCCAAGGCTATATAGTGAATAACACTAAAATAATTTATAATTATCTGTGCTACTATTAGACATGACACAGGTTTGCCTTTAGCTAAAACTTTTTCTTTCTATAGCAAGAAGGTATACGTAATGATATTAAACTGCTTAAACTGAAAACTCTGAATACCTAGTTTCTTCCAGGATCAACAGAAATTAATTTTAACATAGTTTATGTCCTGTTTTTGAATGTCCCCGGTTAGCCACTATGAGAACAGAATGTGGAACTAAATATTAGAGATGTGCACTATATTTTGAATTCAAAGCATTATAAACATATTTTTTTAAATCTTGAGTTCAAAACAGATTGTTCTCACCCTACTATTCTGAGCTTTGAACAGCTCTGGTTCTGATTTGCAACTGTTGTGGGTTTTTTTTAGTTCAAACGGGGCTAATATGTTGAGCACAAAATGGAGTTGTCAAAACAGCACTGCAACACTTCCATTAAGATTGAAACAACCATGTTGATTTTAAGATTGTTCTTCAATCTTGAAACAGAACATTTCAAATTCAAAATATGTTTTAGATCCCTGCTAGGCATGTTTTAGTCTGACTTAATGTAGTTATACTAAAGATTTAGATACTTTCTCTTTAATGTTTTGTTTCAGGAAGCAGTTTCACAACATCATCTGGAATATATGCTGGAAATAATTCACTTACAAATTCTACTGGATTCAATGGTTCGCAGCAGGTAAATATGAGAGGTGGGGTTATTTGAAACATTTTTCTCACTTTTTATTGAAGTATCAGTGTACCTTTCTTGTAAGAATGAACATTGACTTCCTGCCCATTGTTTATAATCTTAAATACATGGCACAAAAAGAATATGCAATGGAAAGACAAAAACAGAAAAAGGAACATTTGGTAGAATTGTGGAAATTAATTGAAAAAGTGTTTTGGATGGCTTGCAAGCATGAGCCTAGCATCTCCATGCCATTCAATGAAATAGCTCAACTTTTTTTTAAGAGAAATCATAAAGAAAATGCTATTACATTATGAGTTGCCTTAATTTTAATGAGCAGTTGAAGTAGTTGGGGTTGCTTTAATTAATGCCAGAGAAATGGTATGGTTTGATGAGCTCTGAAGCATTTCTGAATATTTTCAGTGTTTACACCCCTAATCTTTTTCTTACACATACATATTCATACAAAGCATACTAAAGAGCAAGAAATAATAACCCCAAAAAATTAAAGGCAAGCACTAAGTAAAATGAAATACAGTTCACACAACATCACTTGATATCTCTATATATTAGTATCTTACAAAACATATTTGCTTCTACTGTGAGCTTATCCCATTTCCTAAATTGCCATTTGTTCTTTAAAAGTTCACCTGTCTCTTTTTAAAGATCACATCAATATCAGTAACTACAACTTTTTCTTGACCCACTTACTCTTGCTTGCCATTTTGATTTGATCTTTGTCTAGTTTCTCTGTGATCAAACCATATCAGTGTATTTTCTTCCCATGAATCATTCACTTTTGTATTTAATCCACACCTCTAAGGTTGCCACAAAACCTTATAGATTTAGCCAAATATAAACCACCAAAAGGCCATAATTAAATGTACAATAAATCTTATTTCTCACCTTTGTACATTTCTGAATGGTGTACTTGAACAATACATATC
Organism: Ptyas mucosa; assembly: GCA_012654045.1. Taxonomy (NCBI): domain Eukaryota; kingdom Metazoa; phylum Chordata; class Lepidosauria; order Squamata; family Colubridae; genus Ptyas; species Ptyas mucosa. The sequence continues at coordinate 35,875,774 of WNWU01000003.1, read as the reverse complement.
TAGTCTACCCATTTCATGCCCAGCATAAAACCTAATTGAATGTCCAGATGCTCACTGTAACTTCTAGTACTCATAATTAAAATACAACACCTTCCAAAGCACACTTACTATAACTAAATATTATGTATGTTTTTGTATTTTTGTTATATTTTGTTTTGTTATATTTTGTTTTGTTATATATATTTTGTTATGTTTTTGTATTTTTGTTATATTTTCTTTTCACAAGGATGCAGTAAAATATTCTTACAATAACATGTAATGGATGCAGTCTTCACATACATGTTAAACAAGTTGTGCTACCACTCAAAAAGAAATCATGAGCATAAATTAAAATTTCCTCATTTATACCACTTTTACTTGAAAACTTACTATGTTAACATTCTTACAGCAATCATTATTCCTTTTCTTCAATTACCTTTGACACTATTATGTATTTCCTTTTAATTTGACACATATCTGAGAATGTATAAATCATTCTATGCATAGAACTGTACTAGTAGGAGCAGTAGTGGATTCAGCTTACCTCCACTACCGGTTTGGAACTGTAAGCCCGCGCGTGCTCAGTACCTTGTGCGCATGGACAGAGCGGTCCATGATGATGTCCAGGTGGTTGTATGGAGCCTCCCGCTGCCACTACCGGTTTGCACAAACCGGGGCGAACCGGTAGAAACCGGTAGAAACCCACCACTGAGTAGGAGTGAGGGTCTTCGGTGTTCTCTGAGCTTGGTTTTTTTCTTGCAGATATTTCATTACCAAAACTAGGTAGCATCATCAGTGAGCACAACCAAGTTCTGGGAGCAACAAGTACCTCTCATTTTAACCTTGAGCTATAAATATTCTCCTTTATCAATGTAGTAGTAGTTCTTACAAAATGATCAACTGCATAAAGAAAAAGGAACAGGAAAAAGGAAAAGGAAAAAATGATATTTCAGTGTGCTAATGGAATAGCTCTCCTTCTATCACCTTCCATCATCAAAGGGTGCCAGAGCTACCATTTTAAAAAGATTACAAAGCAAATACATGTAGTTTTCAACTTATGATCTCAATTGAGCCCCAAATTTCTTTTGCTGAATGAGATAGTTGTTAAGTGAGTTTTGGCCTATTTTACAACCTTTCTTGTGATATTTGTTAAGTGAATCACCAAAGTTGTTAAGTTAGGAACACAACTGTCAAGCGAATCTGGTTTGTAGACTTCGCTGGTCAGAAGGTTGCAAAAGGTGATCACATGATCCTGCGACACTGCAACAGTCATAAGTATTAGTCCATTGCCAAGTACCTGAATTTTGATCACAAGACCATGGGGATGCTGCAACAGTCATAAATGTGAAAAATGGTCATAAATCACTTTTTTCAATGCTGTTGTAATTTTGAATGGTCACTAAATGAACTGGTGTAAGTCAAGGACTACCTGTACTTCACTCAGAAAAAGACAATTTGATATTACGGTATCTAAAACTTTGTGGTTTATTTTTATTTTAGTAACAGAATTTTAAAGCTTTTTAAAAATTCAATGTATAACTTTCATTTTCCAAATTTAGTTCAATTTTTGTAGAAACAGTTTCTATATGTTCTTTAAAATAAATGTTAGAACAGTAATTTATTTAAGGCTAAGGTAACAGAAAGTGCATACAGAATTTGAAGTAAATAAAATGTAATTGCATGCGGATGGAAAGTGTAATTCAGCATTTCTCTTGCCTCTGATAGGAATATCCATCTTATCCCACCTTTGGCCAGGGTCAGTATGCACAGTATTATAATAGTTCTCCATATCCCTCACATTATATGACAAGCAGCAACACCAGCCCAACAACTCCTTCCTCCAATGCAACTTACCAACTTCAAGAACCACCAACTGGCATCACAAATCAAGCTATAACAGATCCTACAGCAGGTAATTGTTCTATTTTATTACCTCAATAAAAATATCGGATGCATAAAGATGAATTTATGTTATTGTTTTGCCAGTACCGAAAAGATGGGTTGAAGGTAAATTGTATAGCAATGAATTTTCAGATGTATGATTTTCTACAGTTTTTGTAAAATAGTCAAAAGTTTGCAGTAATAAAAATAGCAAGATGAGGAATAGTATTTAAAAGAGTCTGATTTCCTAACCTAAACAATTTTAGGTGCTGGGCTAAGAGTGCAGTTTTGTAGCTGGTTATACTATATATGAGTATCCTCAAACAAACTCAGTGAGATTTGTTTCAGAATAAGTTCATAAAAATAGTTCCAGAACAAGAAATTTTTGAGAAAAGCAAAACATTTGGCCACAAAACATTAAGTACCTGGTGGCGGGTAGAGAGGAGGGAGATGTATAATTGTATTTCTGGCTGCTCTATTTATGGAACTACAAGCACAACCAAAATTTCAAACAAGAATATGTAAAACTTTAACGTAAATTTAATTCCAACAAGTTAGGATCAAAAGATTATTATTTTTACTTGTTCTCTTGGACACAACAGATGAGAAGAGAAAGAACTAGAGAAAACCACAAAATACCATACAAAGACCTATAAATGTTTTAAATGTTTTAAATTATGGGCCAAATTTTATAAATTATTTTAAAATTATTTTAACTTTTGTATATAATGTTTTTAGTTGGCTGTTCACTGCCCTGAGTCCGGAAGGAGAAGGGCGGTATAAAAATCAAATAAACAACAACATAAACATAAATAGAAGTAGAATGGCTATGGCAAGGGGGAAGGCATCTTGGAGGACTAGAAGTCCTCCAAGATGCCTTCCAACCTTATTATTCTTTGTTCTATGTACTAAAGCAAAGATAGTACCAATAGTAATGGGCACCTAAGGTTCAATCCCCCAAAAAATTGTCTATAGAAAGTTCAATGTGTTGAACACCTTGTTTCTCTATTCCCAGTTTTATTATGCTTATACTATGATAAGGACTTAGACAAGATATCCAGGTTATACCTGTTTGAAGAAATTTTGTTCTGCCTCAAAGGGGAAAAGGAAATGTTTGAAAATTCATTTCATTGATTTTAGTGGCTGAATGTGCTTATATATGATTAGAATTAGAGACATTGCAGAAGTAAAAGTTGGCATATTCAGATAAGAGTTTCATACACTAAGCTGATTTAATTCTGTGAATATATTAGCTAGTATTCTTTTATTATCAAGTAGCTGTTATTGGCTTACATCTTTAGATATCAATACTTCCAAATGAACAAGCACTCTAGTATTCACCTGAAAATTGTCATAAAACTATGAGAGACTTTTGTCTCCTCTTCCCAAAGAAAAATATTGCAACTTCAATATAGATTGAGTTTAAATTGAGCAATAGATTGAGGAAGGGTCCTTATAGTAAAGAACTCATGGGCCTTCTCGGAAACAATTCTAACTAAATATAAGGGAAATAATTATATATATTCAATTTCTTGAAGAAATTGAATTAATTATACAAAAGTAAACTGAAACTATTATTGTAAGTCTATCATATTATGAACTCTGACCTTCCTGAAAAATCTCTATGGGAATCTTAATTCGTATTATTTTCATTAACCCTATAATATAGTTAAAATTGATCATGAGCTTAAACCATGAGTAAGAATGTAAAATTAGGCACACATGTGTTTATTTTGATAAGTACTGAAACCAAATTCTGTTCCAAATTTCTTTTCTACAAAGGACAGTTCTTTTGGCTACTGAAAAACACCACTCCATGATTTTTTTTCAGGAAGAAACAAATAAATCCAACAAACTCTCAAAATTTATTTTTTGTCTCTATAAAAATTGCCATACCAATTTAGCACCTCATTTATCACTACCTCAACTTAAACTAGAAGTTTTTATGGTGATAATTTTTAAAACACAGGGAACAAAAAAGTACCATGTTTCCCTGAAAATAAGACCCTGTCTTATATTTTTTTGAACCCCAAAATAAGTGCTTGGCCTTATTTTGGGAGATGTTTTATTATTTTGGGGCGTGTGGCGCAAGATGGGGCTCCTCTTGCCATCTTACCTGATTTCCAGCTCTGTCTCCCTAACCCTAACCAGAGGAAATGCTGGGGACTGGCTGTGCATGCGTTTAAATATTTTTGGGGAGGGCTTATTTTCGGGGAGGGCTTATTTTAGCCCATGCACTCAAAAGCCCGATTGGGCTTATTATCAGGGGATATCTTATTTTAGGGGAAACAGAGTATACTTAATTGATATCATTGAAATTTAGGCATTCTTAACTTTAGATGGGACATATTTTGAGTTCTTAAAAATTGGAAGTCATTTTTTTGAAGCAATAAGCATTTGATAATAGACAAGAAGTGAACTTCCTTTATCTAGTGATTGTTGCGGATAAGATTAGAAAGAGCTCTTTCATGTTTCATGCTAATATTAACCCAAAATGAATGTTACAGTGAACCCAAGATAATTGAATTGGCCAAATCTGTACAGTCTATTTAAAATAATGAAATTCAGAAAGCTACAATTGAATTAAAATATGAGCAATTTTCTTTTCTCTTTTCCAGCAGAGTACAGTACAATTCCTACAACACCAGTTAAAGATTCAGAGGCAGATAGGTTGCGTCGCAGCTCAGATGGCAAATCACGTGGCCGAGGCAGAAGGAATAACAATCCTTCACCTCCACCTGACTCTGACCTTGAGGTACTAGATACAAAACAGCTATTTTATTTGTATATTGATTCATCCTTTTCAGCAGCATTAGGGAGAGTTGGAAAGGAAAACAAAGGTGCATTCATGAAAACTGTTGAAAATTAGGTGAAACAACACTTAGCAACACTTGTATTTTTACAAGTGAGTTTTCTTTCACAAAATTATTCATCTCCAGCTGAACTCCTATTGTTTCTTTCTCAAGGTAACAAGTTACATAATTTGTTCATGACTGTTCAAGTTCAAACCTTGAATGTTACATTTTCAAAAGAAATAACTAAGTTATAATTAATGTTCTAGTCAGTTGATTGTGTTTATGGATACAACAAACAACTAAGACTGTGTGTTTGCATTGTATAATTTGTGTTTGAATTTATAATATTCATCAATTAATTGACTATACCCTTATTGCTATAAATATTTATAGCTACCTTGAACTAATTTTATAAGAGATACATGTATGGACTAAGGCTATGCTTACTTCAAAAATGATTTGGAAGATATATTTTGAAAAGCAGAGGAATATGAGCATAGCATGTCCCAGTACCTGAATTATTTTTAAAACTTGGCATAAACATGAAAAAGATATGACTGCTTTAATAAGCAACTATTTATTTTCTATCTTGAGAAATTTTGCAATATGTCATTATATTATAGTATGTTGACATTATATTATAGTATGAACATTGGTCTGAAATTGAATAAAAGATAAGTTTATAATACATACAACTTTCAGAACAATTATTTTAGGTAAGTCTACTATACTTACCAACTTTATAAAACATGACTGATGTAAATATTTTTATGTTTATAGAGAGTTTTCATTTGGGATTTGGATGAGACAATCATCATTTTCCATTCACTTCTCACAGGATCGTATGCTAACCGATATGGGAGAGTAAGTATGAAATACAACATTTGTATATATGTGCATGGAGAAGCAATCTAGAAAAAAGTAAAAACTTAATAGTATAGGATGAATTATTGAAGCTAAAAGCGAAATAAAAAATAATTGTCATTGGGGTTTCAGTTCTTATGAAGCATTGAAAGTAAGTGGTCAATTCTAGAGATCATCTGGAAATCTGAAAAGAAATAGCACCCTGGAAACATCCATATTGTAAAGAAATCAGTACAAATGTTTCTGTGTAGTCATCAGGAGCTGATAGTGAATTCAAAAAACTTTTAACATATAATTGTAAAAGTAAAGTCATTTATAAACTTATATTGCTTTTCAAACAAATAAATAGATATTTGTATTTTAGTTGTAGTGTCTATATAACAATACACTAGGAATCCATGCTGCAACTTGTCCTCGTGATTACATAAAAAAATTATGAATATTTAAAACTTTTGGTATTTTCTTTATTACTGGTGTATAAATTCCCTACTGAATTCTGGATGAGAAAATGTTTGCCACTCTAAAAAATAGCATATTTCTAAATACATAAAATTTCCATTTTTCCATTGGATGAAAGAAAAAAGGTACAAAATTATTAAATGAAATTTGTAATGTTAGAATTGTAAAACAAAGTAAATCCAATTTACGATATGGATAAAAAATGTTCAGTTCCAGATTTTTAATACTAGACATAAATAAAATATTCTATGGGAATTACATAAAGAATTTTCTATATCTGCCTGTCAGTATTATCTGTTATTTTTTTTTAGATTAGTATATCACAAACTGTACTAATACAATGTGACCGTAATGAAAAATAAATCTTGCTATTAAATAAATGGGCTGGTGAAAATTGGTTATATCATACAGGGTTATGATATGATAAAATATTTAATTGATGGATGGATTATGTGTCATCAAGTTTAGTGACCAAATAGGTAGATTCATGACAATCTCTCCCTAATCTGATTTTCTAATAAAATCTAATCTAATAGTGCATTTATAGCCATTGCCGCCGAATTCACTCAGTTTCCTCCTCCCCCTTCTCCTCCTCCCCCTTCTCCTCCTCCTCCTCCTCCTCCTGTATGTCTATTTATGGAAATTAGATACGTCTAGCCTAACAAAGAGAAGGGTTGGGGTGAAATGGCTAAATTGTCTACTTGAATGGCTGTGAGAAAGAAGAGCAAGTCCACTTATTCTCCAAAGCACCTGCGAGCAGGACAAGAAACAATGGGTGGAAACTGGTTAAGGAGGATGGAATAAGTACTCTTGCTTTGGGCAGAGGGTTGGACTAGAAGATCTCCAAGGTCCCTTCCAGCTCCATGATTTTATGATTCTCAGCATTAAAGCCTTCTTCAGAGGGCTAGGTATGCATAATTTGTCCAAGTAGAATAATTTGTGGATGGCTGTTTGTACCTCTGGTGAGAACTTTAGATGGATTTGTTCTTTGACCCAGTTGTTTATTTTGCCTATCTATAGAGTTCTCAGGAAACTTTTTTTAACATCATATTTCAGAGGTAAAGGTTCTCTCTGTCTAATTTTCATTTCTAATTTGCAGCATATTTTTTGAATGCTGGTTTTTTTCCCCCTGTTGATATTGATCCTAAAAGGTAGAAACCATCTTCTGTTTCTGGTTAGACCATTACTTACATGTTACTATAATCTAAATTATATTTTTTCCACTTATTTATCCATTAGTCCTAAAAGAAAAGTGTATGTTTTCAGATTTTTTAGCAATAGCCTTGAATAAAGCTTGGTGAGGGGAGCATAAAGAAAAGGTTTTGGAGTAGCAAGCCTACATTAAAAGAAAGCTATTTGGTCTGTGACCGTAAATAAAGTATTATTATTATAAGAAAGCTATTTGCATAACATTGGATGTAATTATTGTTATAGACATGAAGAAAGGGTTGAACAAAGGTTTAATCAATTTTTTCACACTAATCATGATAGCAGTAAAAGTCCTAGAGGAGAGAATTATTATATTTTCTCAGGAATAAAGTATATAATTTGAATGCTGTTGAAAAACAGTTTTCTGTGAGCACTACCTTGAATATAAACAACTAACAGCTGTGTAGATATTATGCTGAAAAGAAAGTATAGAAGTAGTGGGATATGTTCTTTGAATATATGCAGTGATGCCTTCTGTGCATCTGTAGCTATTGGTTTACTACTTATTAGTTCACCAGTGACCATCTGGAATGCATTATGAAGTGGACAGGTCCTCCTGCCTGACAGCTGATTCTTTGAAGCCCAAATTGTCCCTGCAAAACATGGAGCAAGAATTGGAAAGCAGAAAAAGTAAAATAATTCAAATATAATATCAAGTTATATTTTGGTATTATGTACATGAATGTTAGGCTTATGTATTGACTCTTTCCTGTTCTCAATGTCAAATACTGATTTTTAATTCTTCAGAGAGAAAACTGATTGTTTGCCAGTTTAGATTAAATGGAAACTAAATTGATTCAGATCAAGAAAGATAGGAAATCACTGTGCAGAAGAACATTAAAAGAAGACTATGGAACTTAGCTAAAATTCTGATAGTTTGTTTATGTACTGGTACTTACGGTTCAACACCTCATCATTTGAAGTTTTGTAGTGTTGATATGACTTTTTTTTTATTTAATTGGAAGAGATATATTTCATAACATGCTACATAAAAAGAAGGGGAAAGCCCAACTTCGTTCATAGAAGTATTCAATTCTGACTTTCGAGACTAGAAAATAAGATGAGGCAGGGAAAAAAACCTGAACTTTCCTGTTTTTCAACTCCTATTTCACCAGAAAACAAAGGCAGCAAGGATTTTAAGATGACATGCTAATATGGGTGGTAATAAATCTTAATAAATATGCTATTCATATTTATAAATGGTTCCTTTTAATTTTGCAATAATTATTCAGAAATGAATTAAAATAACAAAGATTAAGAGAATAGTTTTCCATTATTTTATCTCAGTCTACATGCCAGTTCTGGCCACTATTGTCTTGAATAGTGTTGAAATATACAATCTTTAAAACAATGTTGTGATTCTCTGTCAGGATATTTATCCTATAGACAGGGTCTAAGTGAACAAAGAGATTTTATCTCCAAAGATGCATAGGAGGTTAAAACAGCTCTAAATATAGTGAAGATAACTTTTTTGTTCTAGTTGAATGTACCATATATACTCGAGTATAAGCCAACCCGAATATAAGCCGAGACCCCCAATTTTACCACAAAAACTTATTGACTCGAGTATAAGCCAGGGGTGGGAAATATAGCGCCCACTGGTAAATTTCAAAATAAAAAAAGACTGGTCAAAAGTGCAAGGACCTGTCAGAAATCAATTTTTTCAGCCCTCTGGGTAGTCCTTTTGTGCATATGCACTACTCAG
>WNWU01000003.1:35760039-35866872 GCA_012654045.1 Ptyas mucosa | reverse complement strand
GTAATTTTTGACTGGTCCTCGCACTTGTGACCAGTCCTCGAACTTACAACTGTCCTCACATTTTACATTTTTGCCCTATCTTATCACCATTTCTCTCTCCCCCTCTCTTTCTCATTCTTTCTCTCTTCCCCTCTTTCTCTCTCTCTCTCCCCCACTCTCTCTCTCATTCTCTTTCTCCCCCCTTCCTCAAAGAGAGAGGTGGTATGTTTGAGGAGAAAGATTGCTGTACAATAAAAAAGATGAAAGGGAGGAAAACCAACCCCAAACAAATATAAAGATATTAAGATAAAGAATGAATTGTTAAACTTTAAAGAATAAAAGAACAAATATGAATAAATAGCAATAATTAGAAACACACATACAAACATACAATGTATTTTCTTTGAACAGAGTATTTGGCCAGTTCACAAATTTAAACAGTGTTCAGTCATTTCACTTAAATTTACAATTTCTATATTTCCTTTTTGCCATATTTATTCCTCATCTATTTTTTAAAAAAACCAATATTACCCTTCATCCTCATCTCTAATCTTAATCAAATTCAATTTTTCACTTCTATTCTATATTATACCCCTTCCCATTGTCATCTATTTTTATATCCATCCTCACATTGGTTAATTATGTAATATTGCAGTTGTTCAATACAAATTCAACATTTTAATATAAACCAATTAGTTGTATAACTATCTTTTTTGTATATTAATCAATATGAACATGAATATTCCAATTATTTCCATGCAATCCAATTTCTTACAAATCAATTACCGGTAATTATATTTACCAATAATAATAAACCAAATAATTTCCCCCATATATTCTTCCAAACCACAATTTAACCATTTCTGCTTTCAACACAATATACAATTAATAGTATCTCAATTATTACAATTCCCTAGTTAAATAGAGCTTTTTCTTATTGTTTTAAAATCTTGAACTCTCCTCTTTTGCCATTTGCCATGAATTTCCCATTGTTTGCACCTACTTTTTTTGATGAGGAAAAAGAAATCTGCCTTTCCAACGTTGCAAGCAAAAGAAAAAAAGAAATCTCTCTCTGCCTCATTTTGTCACGTTGCAGCAAAGACCCTGCTTTAGTTTCAGTTTCGCTTTTTTAGCATAGCTGGGAGGGGGAGGGAAAATGCTCCAGTAATTTACCTCTTTGCAGCTAGCTAGCAACAGAGCCCAGGTAAAACAGCTGAGAGCAAATCAGCTGAGAGTCGGGAGGCTCTTCAAATCAACTTATATTAATTAACCTATACTGACGCTGAAAGGGGCTGTTTTTTCTATTTTTGCAGGCAGGGGTCTACTCATTTGTTTTCTTTTAAAAAGGCATTTTTTTTCGTGACTCGAATATAAGCTGAGGGGGGCTTTTTCAGCCTGAAAAACGTGCTGAAAAACTCGGCTTATATACGGTATATGAGAGTCTGTAGTAGACAACTGATATTAATCATAATAATAGAGTTCTGTCACTTTGGATGTGGGATGTGAAGGTAATTGAATTAATGGTAATTGTGTAGACAATAGGTTAGATTTAGAGAAGAATTCAGGACTACAAGCTTTGTTCACCATTGGACTCAGAAGTTATGAATATAAGATTTCTCAATTAGTGTAAACCTGTATATGTCTAACATTTAATTTAGCAATAGCTGAATTAGTTATCTCTTGAAACATAAATAGGAACTTATGTAGATTGCTTTTCCATTTTATTTATTTATAGTTTTCTAAATTTAAATAATAAGTAATATAATATGATAGAACTGTACAATAATGATCCCATTGTGTAAAAAAAGCTCCTTGCAAGATGGTCTATGAATAGCTAGCATTTCAACTTTACCTCACTTAACTCTTTCATGTTCTTTAAATTACTTGCATCTGATTTTAATTTCTTTATCTTGGCCTCCAATTTTACCTTCACTTTGGGATTGAATATGTTTATTTTTGGTTTTCTAATTTTGATACTCAATTTTTTTGTAACTACCACTGCTATACTGATTGGTATAGTTTGAAACCAAGCTGATTGGTTTGTTTGATAGATGTTATTCTTATCTTTGCAAGCATCTTATTCCCATCTTTCATTATAGCTGCCACAAAATTGGGGGCAGGGCACTATTTTCTTGTGTTGGCAGTTCTTGTCTTCCTACTGGTGATTGTGCATATGCCATATTTTTTTCTTTTGATTCTTCTTGTCAGAGAGTTCATAGGTTGTTACAGTGCTGACCTGTACTTCTAGTTCTTTTGTTATTACTTCTTCTAAGTCTTGTAGCCCTGGACAACTATAGAATGGCCCCATAAGATCATAAAAAATATAAACAAAGTTTATTCTTTATATATATAGTATATATTATATATTAAAATTCAATCCAAGACAATTCCTTTCCACTTGATGTGCCCAGGCAAGCCAAAGATTCAACAACCATTTTCTAAATTATCATTTATATCAGACGTTTCCTCTATATTTTTATTTCAGTATTTTCTATGACTCTACTGTAGGTAGTCCTTGACTTATGACCACAATAGGGACCAGAAAATTCATCATTAAATGGTATGGTTATTAAATAATAATATAACATGACCACCCCCAATTTTATGACCTTTTTTGACACTGTCATTAAGTGAATCATTACTGTTGTTAAACTCAACATCACATGACTGCTACTTGCAACCTTTTCTATTGGCTTTCCCATTGATTTGTTTGTTGGAAGCTGTCTGGAAAGATCACAAATGGCGATCATATGAGTACAGATGCTGCAACCATCATAAATGCATGACGGTTACAAGACCCAAATCACAATCACATTATTTGTAGGGATATTGTGATAGTCAGTGCAAGGACTAGTCATACATTATTTTTTTCAGTACTATTGTTACTTCAAACAGTAACTAAAAGAATAGTCATTGAGTATGGACTGTCTATATTGTTTTTGGGTCTATTGGGTCTATTATCACACTTTTTCTGAACTTCTTCCAAATCTGCATCCCTGAATAATTTATTTCTAATAGTGAATCTCCTTTTATCTGCTAATAATTGTTCAGCAATATTTGAGTTTGAATAAATTCTTTCTAAAATTCAAACATTCACTTCATATTAGTAGCTTCATATTGTTGGTTCCAATTTATAATAGGCCATAATGGCTTGGTTTTTGAATCACAGTATATTGTTATCTTTTTTGTGGTTGTTGTTCTTCCAATAATCCTACAGGGCTAAGCTCTGGTTGCCCAGGCATCCTGAGTCCTGCTGCCCACTTGTCAATAATTATCCAGGAACTCTAACACCTGATGCGATCCTTGCTGAACCAGGCAAAGGCCGATCAGATCATTGAATCTGGTACAGGATTCTTTTTCTATTTACTCGCTATAGTTAATGGACTGACAGATACATATAGTCAGGCTCTTTGTCTGAGACATCTCTGGCCTGAACGACTCTGCTGATAAAATACACTAATGCCAGGAGAGCTGTAAACTTCAACAGAGTATCAAAACCCCATGCCCATGACAATGGGTGTCCATGGGAGAAATTATTATTGTTATTGTGTTGTGATTTATCACATAGTCATCCAGATGTTTAGACATCTTTGTCCCTCCCAGAGAACTGGGATAAGCTGATGTTGTTTAATAATGTTAAAGGTATCATAATAGGATGTAAGCTTCTAAGTAAAGCTGCCTTTTCCAATTGACTGATGGTGATTTTGTCAATGCTGATGGTATTCTAGTGGTGCTCCAAATGTTTTGGAATTGTACCCAAGGCAGTTATTATTATTGCTACTATCTTTCTTTTGCCACAGTCATTCTACTTCTATTTGTAGGTCTTTGTGTTTTGTGATTTTGTCCAGTTCTTTCTCACATGCACTATCCAAACTTTTTTGCCTTTTTTATTGACAGTTTGTAAGTCTGGAGTGTTATGTCTTTTTGAATTCTAAACCCCATAGCTTTTTTTCATTTTCTATTACCATATCTGTTTTGTGGCCCCACCAATTCTTGCTTGTAGGCAAGTGGTATTTCTTGCAAATATCCCAATGTACTATTGTTGCTACTTTGTCATGCCATTGTTTTTTAATGAGTCTGGGTGATCTTGCACCCAGGTAGTCCGTTCTTTCTTCAGCTTCTTTACAGAGATGACATTTGCTGTTGGTTGCTTTCTTCTTCCTCTTCTTTTTTGTCCTCTTTAATTTTATCTCCATTTTGAGATGATGAATTAATATATTCACAGTCAACTGGCAGATTTATATTAAATCTTTATTTTATTTAAAAGTCAAGAATTCTCTATGGCTAGTGATTTTTTTCTTTATGAAAAAGGGGAGACTACAATGAAATATTAGTCTGCATCTCTCCCTTCAACTTTTGCTTTTGCTATCTATTCCATCTTTATCTTCAGAATATTATATCTTCAATTCTTTTTCCAGTAAGAATTAAATTGTTCCTTCCACATGTGAACATTCTTATGTATGTATATATAAGTGTATACATATTAGGTAAGAAAGGGATAATATGAACCAAAAATATTTATTTGCTTGGTTGATTGATGTTCCACCCATCTTATGTAGAAGCGACTCTAGCAGCTTCAGGAAGTTGCATATAGACGATTAACAATCTGTGCCACCTGCATAGTTCCAAACACAAGGCCTTGAAATTGCTGAATCTTAAGGCCTATTACATAAAATATGCTTCTGATATAACAATGTCTTCTAATATCAATTTCCAAGTTAAGAGCTTCCAGATGAGTATTTTTGTTGGCCTGCTCAGGCAAAACAACTTTTATAAAAAGGAAAAAAAAATGCTTTACAGTGACTTCACTGATATTCATATTTTAACAGGAACTTAGGGCGTGCCTCAAAAGGGGGTTGGTGTCATACATTAAGTAGAAGTTTATATAAGCTGGTGCTCTGTATAATCAGACTAACTTAGTAAGGTGTCCACAAGGAAACTGTATAGTATTGGCTCTTTTTATATAAAGACACTCTTGTTTTTAAGAAGCCAATTTTGTTTACATTTATTTAATGTTATGTTTTGCATTTCTAGAACACCATCTCCCTTAAAGAGGGACTCTGGGTTGTGTATAGTAAAATATCAGCATATAAAAGAGTATATAAAATTAAAATTTTAAAAATTTGTAAGTGTGGTGGTACTGGCTACTTATATAATAAATGAAATATAATATATGAGTATATATTTTTGTCATTTTTATAAAGATTCCATAACAATAATATCCTGAACTATTACACAGAAACAGCAATAGCACTTAGACTTATATACAGTTCCATAGTACTTTACAGAACTCTGACCAGTTTATCAGCATATTGACTCCAACAATCTGGGTTTTTAATGACCTTCAAAGGATGGAACAAACTCCTGGCTGTGGACAGTGTTAGCCTGCAATACTGCATTCTAACCAATGGGCCACCACAGCTCCTATCCAGATACCCATTGTTAAGAAAAATCTGTAAATGTTTACCTCAACAATTATAAAATAATGAGTGGAGTGGAGCAGAGTGGAGCGGAAACAGAACAGAACAGAACAGAACAGAACAAAGTAGAATAGAAATACAATAGAATAAAGTTTACCTCTAATGACCTGTTGCCTTTCCTTGTTGTCATAGTATATGGTAATTGTTTTATTATTTATCTTTTTTATTATTATTTTTGTTGCATAATTTGTAATTAGAACACTGTTTTGGGTCCATAAAAGTCCTCCTCCCCCAAGGCATTTTAACCATAACAATTTATCTTCTTTTCTCTGATAAGTCTAATTTTTTCCTTTTTTTCCCTTTTCTTTTATGAGGACCCCCCTACTTCTGTTTCATTGGGACTAAGGATGGAGGAGATGATTTTCAACTTGGCAGATACGCATCTATTCTTTAATGATTTAGAAGTAAGTAATTATTATTTGAATGACACACTGAATTTTTGAAAGACTAAATAATGGCTCAGTGACTACTACTTTCTATGAAAGTACTATTTCATAAGAGAGGATTTACATTGGCAAAATTAGTGCTCTGGAGTTCTTCTTTATCAGTTTATTTATACTAATTTCATGGTAATCCGTTGTCTGCTTCTAAGTGTAGCTAACTAATATGCAACCCACTGTTTCTCATTGGTTTCAAGTAGCTGTCTATTGGATTCCTGGAATAGGTTGAGATAGGAACAGTTCTTCTGTTCCTTGCTATTGGTATCTCTTCACAAATAATGCCTTCCCTACAATATTTACCCAGTTTGTTCCTGTGATTCTTCTTTCTCGTTATTTCTATCCAAACCTGTGTTATCCACTTAAAGAAACGTAATCTTTATCTACTGTTGTATGTATATATATTCTTTCAAAATATAAATTATCATTTGTTACTTCTGGGTTTAATGCTTATAATACCTGTAAAACATGTTGGAAATTTTAATGGTCATCATAATTTTCTTTAGTGTTATTAAAATATTAATATTTTAACTACATTTTAAACATAAAATGTGATCATATGGTAGTTATTGAATAAGAAAACATTCTATCTTCCTAATAATTACTTAAATTAAATTGCTTAGGTCATTTGCTCTAATATGGATCAGAGAGAAGAACTGTGTTGAAATTAGGTGAATTCAATAATCTTGCATATGTTAAATGCCTTTTAAAAACTGGGGTTTCTGTCTTCCCCAATATTATACATTCTGTGCACAATTATTAGGCAAGCTGTATTTTGGAGGATTAATTTTATTATTGAATAACTACAATGCTCTCAGTCAATCCACAATGTTAATAAACCTCAAGCCTGAATATTTAAGAAAATAAAAGTGAGGTTATGGCTTTCTTAGGTGAAAATCTATATGTGCACAATTATTGGGCAACTATTAGTGTGCAGAATTATTATGCAACTAAATTAAAAATGAAAATTTTCTAATCTCATTTATTTTCATCTGTTAAAGTGAGAATAATAAACAAACAACTCAAAATTTATAAATAAACATTTCCGACAGTTCAAAAATAAATAAATCAGTGATCAATATAGCCACCCTTCTTTTCAATTGCTGTCATAAGCTTTCCATTCATGGAGTCTGTCAGTTTTTTTATCTTTTGATGATCAACTTTTTGTGCAGCAGCCTCCCAGACACTGTTCAGAGAGGTGTACTGTTTTCCTTCACCATAAATTTTACGTTTAAGAAAGACCCACAAGTTTTCAATAGGGTTTAGGTCAGGTGAGGAATGACGACATGTCATTATTCTTTCATCTTTAAGGCCTTTGCTGGCTAGCCACGCAATGGAGTACTTCGATGCATGCGATGGAGCATTGTCTTGCATAAAAATTGGATGGAATCCATCTTCAACCCAAAAAGGTCCAACTAGCTCATCTTTCATAATACCAGCCCATACCAGTATTCCACCTCCACCTTGCTGGTGTCTGAGTCAAAGTGGAGCTCTGTGCCCATTACTGATCCAGCCACGGACCCATCCATCTGGTCCATCAAGAGTCACTCTCATCTCATCAGTCCATAAAACCTTTAAAAAATCTGTCTTCAGACATTTCTTGGCCCAGTCTCAACTTACTGTATGTGTCTTGTTCAGTGGTGGTTGGGTTTCACCCTTCCTTACCTTGCCATGTCTCTGAGCACTGAACACCTTGTACTTCTGGACAGTCCAGGTAGGTTGCAGTCCTGGAATATGACAACACTGGAGAATAATGGGTTCCTTGTAACTTCATGTTTGATTCTTCCCAAACCTTTGGCAGTTAAGGTGCATCTTTTTTTCTCAACATGTTTCTTGTAACCTGTTGACTATTTGCAACAAAACGTTTGATGGTTCTGTGATCACACCCCAATATTTTAGCAATTTCAAGAGTGCTGCATCCCTCTGAAAGACTCTTTAGAATTTTTGACTTTTCAGAGTCAGTTAAATCTCTTTTTTAGCCCGTTTTGCCTGAGGAAAAGAAGCTGCCTAATAATTATACACAAATACACATCATCTGATTTGTTTATATCCACTAAGCATTCAGGTTTATACAGCTTGAAGGTGGAAAATATGCATAAAAGTGATGATATGGTCAAAATACTGACTTGCATAATAATTGTGCACACGGTGTAGTATGCTATTATTTTTGTCATGCATCTTATGGATGGTGTATTTGTTGTGAAATTTATTTTTATTACATTGTTTTTTATTCCATCTCAATTGCGAGTCTGGGCTGCTAACACAAGATTAAGATATCAAAAAAAAAACATATTTGTTATTGATAGCACAGTAATAGCACAATGAAATCTAAGTCACTGGTTCATACCTTTATAGTTATTATGATAAATGTTTCAGGTCACAATGTTTATGTGAATAATAAACATAAGTAGACCTTTTACATGAACTGTAGGAAATTCTAGCGGTTAGTTGTAATGTCAAACTTTCTAGAACCATATCAAAAGCTTAAAATCTTTCATCTTAATTACCCCCCCCAAAAAAAGAGAACTTCCTTGGTAATGAATAGTAGTTTCCAACTCTTGTGGTTTTTTTCATTTAACAATTGAAAAACAGACTTTTGGGTATTTTCATTAAAATTTCAAACACAAAGTCAAATTTTGCTTCTGTCATAATAAAGGCAGCGGTTTATTTAAAACCACTAAACAAACTGGAGGAGCACTGCCAATAACCTTTAATCACAGTATTATTTTGTTAGAAAATATAAATATACCATATTTTTTGGACTATAAGACTCACTTGAGTATAAGATGCACCTAGATTTCAAAGAGGAAAACAAGAAAAAAAATCATTTTTGGCCTCCCCACGTCTAGTTTTTGCCCTCCCCAGCCCCCAGAAGCACTCTGCAGGACTCCCAAACCCTCTGTGTGTCCCATTTTTGCCAAAAATGGGTTTTGGAAGGCCAAAAACAGGGCCATATTCAGTCTATAAGATGCACCAAGATTTCCACCCACTTTTTGTGGGGGGAAAGTGCGTTTTATAGTCCTAAAAATATGGTACATTATTTAGGCAAGCCAAAGAATCCCAAAGATTCACATACAACTCTTGTTGATCAAAGGTAATTGACAACAATTGCCCTTTAAATATTTCCTGATGTTTCTTTTTCCCAAAATCTAACAAAATGTACTTTATTTAATAGATGAGCTAATATTACTTAAAATTAGTGTGTGCAACCACTAAATGCGGTTTCTCAAACATCTGTCCTGTATTTCAATTTCATTTATGAAAGAGACTACTCAGTGATACATTAACAAGTTAACATAAAAATTATTACTTTGTATCTTAAATATGTAAAATAAACACTATTTCAAGTGTTGCCAGTATGGCAATTTCATGTTGCACACACAAACATAAACATGTTTCAATAGAAGATAATCTGACCAAGTGAAATTCTGAGATTCTGTGTTCTGATTATACAATATATAATTTAGTCCAAGTTTTGCTGAAAGACTATTCTATCTTGATTCTGTGCCAAATAGCCTATAGTTTTTCCTAATCAAAATGGAATATACATCCATATGTTTTTAATAGTTGCATACCATTATAATTGACCATAAATGTCTTAATTTAATTGTTAAATGTCAACATTCCAGGGATTTGGTCAGCTCTACTGTGTATCAAGTGTGACTTTTAAGTTTTATTATTTTGAACAGTAGTTCCTCACTCGAACCATAAAATTGATTTTGAAACCGGGATCTTACAAAAAGCAGTTTCTGGTATAGCATCAAGGATTATGATTCCAATTGAACATGTCTGAACTAGTGCTATGTGTTATGCTATTCCCTTTAATTAGAATATATTACAAATATTTTTGAGCAACGTTTCAGATAAGCAATATAACCTATAGATTCACTATTTATAATCGTGGTGATAAATTACTAGCTTAGTTAACTTTAGGATGAGTTCAACAGATTCATGAAAAATAGCAGTATTAATGCTGTGATGGCGAATCTATGGCACGTGTGCACAAAGTGGCACGCAAAGCCATGTCGCCTGGCATGTGTAGCCTTGCCTGTTTGCCTTCCGGATTTCTGGCGCGCATGTGGGTGCGACAATCAGCTGTCCTTTGTGCCTTCGGCAGTGCTGAAAACCAGCCTGCACATACATTCCAGCCAGCTGATCATCGGGCCTGCATGCATGCTAGAACCCAGAAGTTCAGTTTTTTTGGAGAATGGCACCGATGAGCACATGCGACGTTTCCGCGCTACCTTTTCAGCACTCTTTGGTTTGCCTTCACTGTATTAGTGCTTACTGGCTAACTGTAGCTACAGCCAATAAATTCAGAGGCATTATGGTCAGGGAGAATATTAGAATGGAGCTGCAGCTTTATATTCTGCTTAAGTGCCGTTGAAAAAAATTTTGTTGTCTCTATGACACAGAATACTGGATTACAGAGACTTTTTATTTGATCTAGAGCCGTGATGGCAAACCTATGGCACGGGTGCCACAGGTGGCACACGGAGCCATATTGATGGGCACGCAAGCTCAGCTCCGACACGCATGTGTGCGCCAGCCAGCTGATTTTTGGGCCTTCTGGGCCCATCAGAAGTCAGGAAACGCACTGTTTCCAGCCTTAGGAGGGCCTCTGGGGGGTGGGGAAGGCTGCTTTTGCCCTCCCCAGGCTCCTAGAAAGGCTCTGGAGCCTGGGGAGACCAAAAAATGGGCCTACCGGGCCCACCAGGCCATCATGTGCCAAAAGCAGGGGGGAACACGGGGGGCGGGGCGCATAGAATTATGGATGTGGGCACCAGTGCGTGTGACCCCACCACACTCCCCCCGCTTTTGGCACATGATGGCAAAAAGGTTAGCCATCACTGATCTAGAGGGTTTCTTTTGTATCATATTTCATCCCTCCCCCAAAAACAGGCTATCCCTATTCCATAATTTTGAACATAAATATGTCAGAGTCAGTGGTGGTTTGCTCCCGGTTCTGTCCTGTTCTTTAGAACCAGTAATAAAAGCAGCAGGAGGCTCCGCCCACCCGCCCGGACGTCATAATTGACTATCTGTGCATATGCAGAAACGCACGCAAGTGCAGCAAGCGCCCCTGTGCGCTCCCATTGTGAACCTGTAGTAAAGGCAAGTAGAACTCACCTCTGGTCAGAGTAAATAATTTGTCTATGCTATCTATCTATCTTGTGTTGAAAACAGGAAAAATATGTGGGACTTTTTTTGCATCTACTCTTTAACATAGCTTTGGAAAAACAGCGTGCTGTAATAAATATTGAAATTGCAGACATGTTATGCTAGTGAAATCATCAGTTTAATTCATGATAGGTCATAGATAGATAGATGTTAGATAGATGGATTAATAGGCAAAGTGACTATATTAGAGATGTTAGTTCTAATGAAAATATATGCAGATGTTTTAAATTTGGGGATTTTATTTCTGCTTACAAGATTACCTGTGTTTCCTGCTTCTTGCTGAGCTATGACAACACTCTTTATTAAAGTATTTTGGCACATCTGGTCTCAGGCAGAACCAGGAAGTGTAGAGGCATGAAAAAATGTAAAACAATGGCAGGGCAGTTATCTGAGACTTACAAACCTTTAAAAAGATTTGTTTCCCTCTGCATTGAGCTTTGAGTCTCTTTTCATTTAATCGGCACTAGACGAACCTTTGTAAGTTTATAGTATGATGCCTTTGGCTCTGGATTTTCCTGATTTCTGGCACCTACTTTTTTTCTCTGAAGTAGACCAGTGGTAAGGTCATAAGTTTCTTTCGTTATAGATAAACTGAACATGAAGCAACAATGAATAAACACTGTAGCTCCTATGGTGTTTTCAACATCAGCTTATTCAGCTATCTGAAAGCACTGAATTATGTATAGGCTTGCAATACAATATATTTGACCTTTTGGTTTGTTATATCTATTGGGTAAGAACAGTATCTATCCATATACATCTATGCTTGTTTCAGCTATTACCTGTACATAGGATTTTAGTTTGTATGGTATGGCATCAGCTGAAATGCTGCTTATCCTAAAAATATTTTTTCCTTTCCTTTCCCTCTTTTCTTCACTAGCCAACTTGTAAATGGTTCTAATTTGACCTCACACACAGTTGGTATTATGCCCGCAGGTTTGTGGAAATTGCAAACAAACTTACTAGCGCTGCACACCTACACTCTCAAATATTGACAGCAAGTTGTTGCAAGCATAGGACTTTAGAATGATATCGGTCCAAAATAATTGTAATAATTATTTCTGAAACAAATAGTGTGACACTATGGAATTGCAGAAATATCATTTTAATTTTTTTCATCTAAATGATTTTTCTGTAATGTCGTACAGTCTTGAAAAAAAACACTGTGGTATCTATGAGGTTTCTATACGCCAGTGTTTATATTTTATTTATGATGGAACAGACAGATGCTGAATACATTGGCAGCAGTAGACACTTTCTTACTGAGTTAAGTTTTAAAATAATATTATTTATTCCTTAAATACTTATTAGGTCTGATGCCCATTTTAAGGTTGAAAAAGAATTCAACAATTTGGAAATTCTTTAAAAGTCATCAGTTTAATTAGAGAATCTCAAAATGATAACATCGATACTGATTATAATTTAGGAAGAAATCATATATATTCTATCCAGAAGTTTAAATTTATGGATTTCTTATTTTTATGAACCTATTACTATGCAAGATAGTGTTATTGACATTAGGATTTCAATTGGAATGTCTTATTGATAAAGGTATAATTACCTTAACTGTAACTGTTTCAAATGTAGATGAAAAAATAAACAGTGTTGCAGTTCATTATCTAAGAAATGGTCATAATATCTGCTAACATTAAAAAATATTTAGCAAAGTTTATCATTAAATTAGAACTGAGGCGCTTGCTTATGTACCTTAAACTGCTTCTTATTTATTTTTCTACTATGAAAAATACATTAAATTAGTCTCTGTGTTGCCTGAAAGGAATAGTGCAGTGGTTGCCATATATATAAAAATATAATATGCATTCTGTTGCAGAAATATAAGAAATTATGATTCCTTTTTATAATTTATTGCAAAGAAAAATATTTTCTTATTTCTTCAATTTCTGTGCCTTTTGCAATCTTTGTTTTAAAACCTTTTTTTAGAAAACTCTGCAAAAAGTTTCTGTAATTTTCTTAAAATGCATGTAGCAATGTAGCATTCTACATTGAAGCAATGTAGAATTTAGACGGGAAAATAAAATACAAATTCATCAGTTTATTTGCTTAATATTCATAAATCATCATTTTGTATTTTAATGCATAGCTTGTTAGTTTGGTTACATCATCCTAAAAAAACAGTTTCAGAAAATAGTGACTCATACTGACATTAATTATTGCTATTGAGGTGTCCAACTATTTCAATATGGCTTTCTGGTGCAGTTTTTTCCTCTATGTCTTAATCAAGTAACCTCGGTATTTAGGGAATAGTTTCAGCATCATAATAGCAACTCTGTTCTTTCCATACTGAACTTTTTGAGGTTGAACTGATAAGAATTTGGAATGTAATCCATAAAGCAGATGGGTGCTCCAAACTGATAAAACTACTGATTCTGACATAAATATTTAACTTTCCTTGGATTAGGTGTTAGCATATTAATACAAAGTTATAGAATAATACAGTATTGCTCCAGGACATAATTCTGAATCTGAGTTATGAACATTCAAGCAGGAGCCATGGCCAAAAGTGTACCTTTATCCAATTTCATTTTATGTACAAGCTTTTACCTTTTTTGTTAGAGTGGCTTATAAAACTCAGTGTTTTCAGTTATTATCTGAAAACCTAATTTAAAGGTGGCCAGGTGGTGCAGTTACATCATAATTGTACTGCTGCCAAGTTCTTTGCATGGTACTGTACTTGACAGGTGTCTGAAAATTCACCTGCTCCAAAAGATTTTTCTAAGCTGTTGACAGAAACTGGATATTGGGAGCTTATAAAAGCTCCACTGAATTCAATTCATTTTCAGATCAGATAAAATGGTTCTATACAACTTTTAAAGCATCTTTTAAGGCATCTTTAAAACTGAAAAAGCTGAAATGTTTATTTCAAGTAAAACTGTTTGCCTCATTAAGAATTTCTTCAGGGACTTTCTTTTACATCCCATTAGTATATAGGCTACATTGTTAATGATAAAGTGACAGCATTTCTGCTACTCTACCCTTTCTTTGAGCCATAAATAGTAGATTATTTTTCCTCTCACCCCAACTCCCAGAAATTTAGGGATATACAGAAAACTCCCTTTTCAGAATCAGGTCTGGGTAAATCTATTACACAGATACATTTCATGCTCTACACAATTGTAAATAAAATAAAAGGTTTATTTAAAAATATTTTATTGTTAGAACTCCAAAATACTTCTTAATACATATCACCATAACAATATTATTTTAACTCTCTGTTTTCTCTTTTCTGACCTCCAGTGGCAAACTATAAATCTGTAAAAATCCTACTTTACCCTGAAATATTTATTAATTTTCTCCTCCCCATCCCCCCATTTTCATAATCCATTAGGTAATAATACTATTGCTATTTTGTTACTAGACTTTAAGCCATGTTGAACATTTTAATAGAAAAGTCAAGTAAACTTTTGAAAAGTAAATGTAAAAGTAGAGTAATCCTAAAAATAACTTAACATTCACCACAAATGATGACCAAAAAAAAAAATGATATGGATTGGTGATCAATCAAATGCTGTCTTTAAAAGTCATAGTATTTGCATGATCATATAATTAGGTTCCTGTCTTCCATAATGCTTCTCATATCTTAAAACATTTTTAAATCAGCAAGCTGAACTAAACATATCATTATAATGCTTTTAAAAACCATCAAGCACAAATGATCCAGTTAGGATAAAGTAAATAAGAAAATCCAGAAACCAGAAGACGTATTTAATTTCACTTCTTAGATCAAATATTCTTCTGGAGATGGATCTGGATGTGTGAACTATTATTTAGATTTACCCTATGATGATTATATAGATACAATTTTTCCAATAAATAATTATTGTTTGTTGTTGCAGAAAAAATGAAAAATTAAGTTTTTATACAGTTTACATTTATGAGACCTTCAAAAATATATGCTTGGTTGCACAAGCTTGTCAATTTGTATGAATTTTCTTAGTGCAAAATGAAAGGTACAAGACTTTAAATACTGTAGCTAGTATGTTATAGCTTTCTCAGTTACATTTTTTTCAATTTATATTATCTCTATAATTCTTAGAATATTTTCTAGTTTGTCAGTAACCATCTTAAACCACTATTGTTAACATAAAATGAGATCACAAGAATTGTTATGGTATAACTGCAACAACTTGTTCAGAAGAATGGCATTCTTCCAAGTTTGTTGTTATTCAATAAAGATTGTTATTTTAATGTGTGGAACACTTATTTCTCCTGGAATCAGATCCTATTTATTATTATTATTGTTCACCCATTTCAGCAGGCCCTAGTATTCAGTATGTTCGTGTAAATACAGTTTTTTTTCCTGTTACTATGAATATGCATGATTTTGTATGGATTTTAAATCGCAGTGAATGAAAAACATCTGTTCAAAGCTTAGATTAATGACCTAGAAACAAAACATTAAATTCAAAATTACTGTAAAAATAAATTGTTTTGCCTTTCAAGTCATTACAAAATAATTATGATGTGAGATATGACATGTTTACTCTTAAGATCCGCATTATAATTCTGAAAATGGATTATTTGTAACACTCGATGTTTTCATTCCTAAATCCAATGTATTAAAATAAGGGATGAAAGCTTTCATAAATGCTAGTCTGCCATCAGTTAAAAAAATGCTGATATTATTGCATATGTACTGATTTTTGGCAATATTATAACTAGGTAAGTATGAATAGTTCCTTTGGACTATGTGTTTTTATATTACAACAATAGTAAAGATTACAAATTTAGTGAAAATATAAGGAGGCAAAGGGTTAACAGAGATAGGTCTAAAAATGATAGATAGAAACGATGCATATTAAAATAATGAAAAATGTAGATTTTTTTTTTAAAGTGTGAGGTTTGTAAAATAATTTGATGGATATTTACTGTACACATGAGTGATTTGTCCTTATCCTTAATGGATCACAGACCATCTTATAATGATTAATAAGGAAACGTCTGTCCTTTACAATCTGAAAGCTGCAACATAAAAGGAAAAGAATAAAAAGGAGGATCAAAGAACAGGCTAAGGTAGTAGTTCTTAAAGACTTTTGTTTCTAAGATAAATTGGCTTCCGTACAGCTGCTCCTATTCTGGATTTGGTGGAAAAAGTGTCCACAGTGCATTCTCAGCTAGGGAGGCCAGATTTTTTACAGTCCAGTTGAATGAAGGGATAATTGCAAGTCTGAAGTCCCACACAACCTCCTCCCACCGAAGCCCTACCTGGCTCTGACTAGCAGAGATTTGTATGGTGACATTAACATAATAATGAAAGAGGTAGATAAGCAATTATTTGTTCTGTATTCCCAGAAGACAGTAATGCTAGAAAGAAACAGCTATACAAGGACTACTATATAAAGCTACCATAGTTAATAGTGGCCCATAAGCACACAAAAGTCTAGTATTCAAGGAGATGCTACTGCCTGGACTTGTTATCTGATAGTCACATTGACCAAATTTAGCAGCAGTTTGCTTTTGATCTATCACTGTTGGTGAATAAGGTAATCTAGGTAAATATCTGCTGTAGAGTTCTATCAACAGGTAAATAGACAGACTTCAGGATAAATTATTAAATCTGAGTCAATTATTCGACATTGCCAGATTTCAACTAGAAATTTCAAGGCAACAGTATGAAGAGGGAAGGAACTTGAGTAGGGATCAGCATTCTCAGGACAAAGACTTCAAATACTGCAAGGTATTTAATATTTCTGGTCGGAATTTCTATTTCATTCAATTTTTACATCAGAATGTCTAGAAGTATTATTAAGGAACATTCTTAAGAGAAAGAACAAAAAGATTAAAACCTTTTACTAGATACAATGAAATCTGCATTTTATAATAGTATAAAGGTGGAATTGAGGCAGTGTTTTGCAACTATGCCTGTTTATTCAGAGGTTCCTTTGTGTCTGTATTTTTCAAATTTTTAAGTGTGCAAAGATTAATTATATAGATACACTGCTTTATATGAAAAATGTTTATAAGAAGTTTTAAAATAATAAAGTATCCAACTTATTTATATATTTTAAAATATGTTAACATTGAAAGTAGGGTTGAAATATTTTGGGCTTAATTTCTTAAAAGAAAATTCTACAGCCATCTTAATGCCTGTCCAATTTAGTGCCGTTCAACGCTATGATGTAACTGAAAAAGTAACTTTCCAACTGGTCAATGCACTTATGGCAACTGCAGTGTCCCTGCAGTCATATGATTAAGATTCATGCATTTCACAATCAGCAGACATTTATTATCATTGCAGCATCTCATGGTCATGTGGTCATCATCTGCATGCTTCACAGCCAGCTTCCCACAGGCAGACAATGGAAAAACCAGTAAAATGCAAGTTGCATTCATGTGATGTCTTACTTAATGACCTATGGTGACTCACTTAATAACCATGGAAGTGAGGCTATAAGTCTGTTGCAGTCACATAAAGTCTCAACGACTTCTTCATTTATCAACAGGTTTGCATAATTAATTATAATTCTGGTTATTAAGCGAAGACATAATTTTATCCTGCTTAGATTCCCAGCATTGCATCTAGGACAG
Organism: Ptyas mucosa; assembly: GCA_012654045.1. Classification (NCBI taxonomy): domain Eukaryota; kingdom Metazoa; phylum Chordata; class Lepidosauria; order Squamata; family Colubridae; genus Ptyas; species Ptyas mucosa. The sequence goes on along the minus strand of WNWU01000003.1, from coordinate 35,849,249 downwards.
TGATGGCTAACCTTTTTGCCATCGCGTGCCAAAAGAGGGGTGTGTGCAGGGTGGTCGCGCACATGCATGTCCACACCCATAATTCTATGCACCCTGCTCCTCCCCGCGCAAGCACGCGTGATCCCCCCATAGTCCCCCAGCTTTTGGCATGTGATGGCACGATGGGCCCAGTAGGCCCATTTTTTGCCCTCCCCAGGCTCCAGAGGCTTTCTAGGAGCCTGGGGAGGGTGAAAACAACCTTCCCCATCCCCCGGAGGCCCTCCAGAGGCCGGAAACAGCCCATTTGCCGACTTCCGGTGGGCCCAGAAGGCCCGAAAATCAGCTGGCCAGCGTGCACATGGGTGCTGGAGCTGAGCTAGGGCAACACTCATGTGCCCACCAATATGGCTCCACGTGCCACCTGTGGCATGCGTGCCATAGGTTCGCCATCATGGATCTAGGATAATTCTTACTATATGGTTGTCCACAAAGTAGTGACTTCTCTGTGACCTGCCAAGAATTTTGTAATTGGTATTTTGCAATTATACTAAATGCAGAAATTGTATAGAATTAAAGAACGTGCACTCTGAAATATTGTTACCTGTAATTAAATTTATTTAAAACTCTGTTAGCTATTTTTTTCCCAATTTATACACATTTTGATCTTGTAAAAAAAACTCATGTGATGGCTGGTACTATTCTATATATTATTTTGAAATACATTTTATTCAGTGTAATTATTTATGCAGATTAGACTATATAAGATTGTTATCAATATCTACTTACATTGAGAAAAATATGTTTATTGTGTAGAAGAAATTAGAGAGGCTATTTTTAATGTACATATTGTTGTGTTTGATTTTTTTTCCCTTGGACATTTTCATTAAAAAATATTCTTTTCAAAAGTGTGTTGTCCAAATTGTATAATTTGGCTTCTTCTGGGTAATAAATAACATATGAATTCTGATTCACAATTTAAACCTATTGTTAAAACAAGCTACATATACTACTGCTAAGAGTTAAAGAAGTTCCAGGAATATTGATCAGTACAGTGGAAGTATTCACACTCACTGCTAAAGTACAATTGTGAAGAATTATGGAAGACAAGGAATGATCATCCTACTGGTGTTCCATTGGGACTACTTAGGGCAGTGATGGTTAACCTTTTTATCGTCGTGTGGCGAAAGCGCACACACAACAGCACATATGAGTGCTGGCACCCATAATGCAATGTGTGTGCCCTGTGTGCTCCCGCCCCCTGCGCATGCACGCACAACCCTCCCCTGACCTCCCATGCATCTGCACATGACCCCCCCACACTCTCCCCACCCCTCTGTGCATGTGCGCATGACTCCCCCTGCCCCCGTTTGGCTCTAGTAGGCTCCCCACAACATCCTGGGACTACAAACGGGCCATGGGGATGCACACCACAACCCCCGTGCCCCATTTTGGGTCTAGTAGGGCTCCCTGCAGCCTCCTGGAACCAGAAATGGGTTGCAGGGGGCACAATGCAGGGGTGAAATGCTCCCGGTTCAGACTGGATAACCCAATCCATTAGCGATGGAGGTGGGGGGTTTGGAGAACCAGTAGCAAAAATCCCTGCCCCCCCATTGCCCAGCTGAGCTGCGCAATCATCAGAGGCATTTTTTTGGCCAAAACATGCTTTTAAAAGAAAAAAAAGCCTCTGATGGTCGCGCGGCTCAGCTGGGATCATCAGAGGCTTTTAAAGCATTTTTTTGCAACCTCCTCAGGCGAAGAGATTGTAGAAAAAATGGTTTTAAAAGTTAAAAAAAAAGTTGGCCACGTCCACTCAATCATATTACACCCTCCCCCACCAAGCCACGCCCACAGAACTAGTAGTAACAAATTTTACATTTTACCACTGGCACAATGCACTCCCACACATGTGCGCCATATCCCCCATGCATGCGTGTGTGATCCCTGCGCATCCCGAAAATCAGCTGACCAGTAGGAGGTACGCGTATGCGCGGTACAGCTGAGCTGGGCAATGACTCGCGTGCTTGCAGAGAGGGCTCTGCATGCCAGCTGTGGCACACGTGCCATAGGTTCACTATCACGGACTTAGGATCTTTGACTAGTGAGCAAAGCAAAGCTTACAAACTCAGGCATTTGTCAAAATTGTTTTATTATGAGGTATCTTTGTTTTTTTATTCAGAATAAAAATAAAAGGGCAAGAATCATTACTTCTGACTTTGGTATATTTTTGAACATGGACAGACCCATCTGGCTTGTTGGCAGTGTCTACTGACAGGAGGAGCTAAGCTGTATTGATAGTGTTTCAGAATGTTGTGTTTCAGCATTCTGAAACACATAAGCATCATTGTTACATAAGCATGAATAATTCTTACCAGTACATCTTAATTTTTCTTTTTGTGCATATAGTTTTCTTATTTGAGCAGAACTAAATTTTTACTACATAAAATTCATTAATATATACACAAAATATTACCTTCATATTTAATATATATAGTATAAAGAAATTAGGTTTCTAAGTGATAATCTAAGTATCTTCTATATTATATGAAGAAATTGTCCACAAGTGTACACATTCAGATTTCAGAAGCAGAAAATCAAGCATTTTCCTATACTTTAATTTTGCACTCTCAGGATTTTCACTTTAGTGTTTGTCCTCACAGTGTTTGTGATTGTCGTTGAGTTTTGTTTTGGTTTTTTTTTTTTTGGTAGGAATTTAAGTTGTATAAACCCATTCTATTTTTTTTTAAGGAAATTCTTCAAGGTTAGTTTTAATTCTTTGACTGTTAATCCACAAATTGTCAAATTCAGTGAATTGGATTTCAAGAGCTCTCTTTGTTCTCTATATCTGTGCCTATCCCACAGGTAATCTGTACCTTTTCTCTACTCTCTGAACAGAATAATTATTGTGGGAAAATGGTTGCAAAGTACAGACCAGACAAAGATGACAAGTTCACCAATAGTTGCTCCTTTTTCACATGGTTTTATGTTGTATTTTTTAAAAGATTTTTGTGATAATGGGTTATGCAGTTCACAACATATTTTAAGCTTTTATTGTTTTCAACTGAGAGGCAATGAGTACAGGTCTGAAAAAAAATATAATGCGTTTTTGTGATTTTTTTTTTCACACATCAGCACTATGGTTGCATATAAAGATACATACTTTTGCAAATTTATGTTTTATGACTTTATAAGAACTGAAATTTACACTTTCGCTTGTGGTTAGAACTTGCACATACAGGATAATCCTTGATTTATGACTGCAATTGGTATGGAATTTTCATCATAAATGTCTTAAAACGCAAGGTCCCACATGACCAGACCCAATTTTATGACAGTTTTTAAGCAAATTGCATGGCTGTAAATCCAAATCCATTCTCCCAAATTCACGATTTTGTTGGAAACCAACAAAAAACATTGCAGATCATGATTGTGGGATGTTGCAACCAGTCGTAACTGTGATCTGGTTGTTAAGCACCTCAAAGGGAGTCATGTGACTACGGGGAAGAGGGCAGCAAGACATTTTACAATGTTTGGAAATCTTATGGGCCATTATAAACAACCAGTTGTAAGGCAGGAACTATGTTACATATAAATATATAAAATAAAATACATTTAATTCTTGTAAAAATAACCATGTACAAAAGTATATTATAAATAGCACACTTTTGAAATGCAATTAATATTTAATAGCATGAAAATAGAAACCAATTTTTGTAATAATTTTTATGTATGAAAATAGTAACAGCTATGTTGGTCATGAGAAAAAGAGTCCAACATGGCTACAATTACAATTCAATGTCAATATTCTATTTAGAAAGAAATTTTAAATCATCACTGTAAGATAATATTTAATAGAGGCACATTCCTTTCCACTTACATAATTTAGTTTTAATTTACCCAGCAGAGCAGCTGAAATAATTTCTAATCTTGTTCATATGATTGTCTATGTTGATATCTCTCCTAGTTTCCACAAGAGATCTATGTTATGTACTATAGAAACACATTGATTCTAAACACTGGAATTTATATCTGCAAAATGTGACAAGAGAAATGTTTAAAAGTTCGTTTGTTTTCCAGCAAGCTTTGGAATAGCTTTTAGCTTTAGTCTCAGAACGTATTCTAATGGTACCCAAACTGAATTGGGTATTTCAATTATAAAAGTAAATAATAGCTGTAATCCCATCTGTTTATTTTTATTTTTTTTTACTTTCAAGAACTCTTTAGGATTTGCTAATTTGCAACTGTTTTGTAAAATTTGAGTCAGTTTTAGGCAGAAGTTCATAAATAGTGGCAGCTCTATTATACGCCTCTAAAGACCCCTTCTAAAAAGTGGGGGTATTGAATCCAGTGATATTGTTTATCTCACCATTTTGCAAAGACAACTATGACTTCATTTTTTATTTAGTAATATGTACCATTTTGCATTTTGATAACTTGTGGATTCTTTAGTTGTCTCACCAAGATTGAAGAATCAAAATTAAAAGATATTAATCCTGAGCCTAGAAGTTTTATTATGAATCTCTTATGAACATAAAGATCTCCTCATTACACATTTTTTTCATTCTAATATTATAATTTAGGACATTTACTGCTGCTCTTAAACTATCGGAAATGAAAAATCCTTATCAATCTACTGCATTTTATCAAGATATCTATGGATAGATCCATGTCTGTCTTCTGCCCACCACTAGCAACCATACATGTTGCCTAAGTGCAAATTTCACTAAGTCTACATTTTATGTCCAGACTAATAAATATAGAACTATAGGCTAAATGTACTGTGTTAAGGGTATTATGCAAATTACAAATCTATGCACCTGAGTATTTGAAAATTGATTCAATGTTATATTTGTGTGAATATTCTCTTTTTTCTAGTATGAAGAAAAACATGTTTTTCAAAATACTATCAATTAATGGTGTTTCAATAAAAAGGCATTATACAAAATTGAATGCTGTAGCAGGAACAGTTTTTTCAGTTGAAAATCCCATGCAATTTAGAAAACAAATTTTAATAAGAAAAACATATTTCAAACGGGTCAGTAGGTCAGACAAGGAAAAAGAAAAACTGGAAAGAAATGGAATAAACTGTACATCATTTCACATACCTGCTATTGTTTCAGTTGGAAACAATCCATTTACTTTAGTAGGTTTGATAAATGATTGTGGTATATTCCTTTTTTGGAAACAAAAATGGAGCTCTTTCTTTGAACTATGTGTTCTGAATTTAAGGCTCTTCTCTTTGAAATATGTGCTCTAAATTTAAGGTGCTGGATTTTTTTGTTTTTTGTTTACTAAGCAGAGATTTTTGCAGATATGTAAGCTTTGCAATTTTAAACATTTTGTTCTCACACATACTTGGACCAAATTTCTCTACTGTTCGTTCAGTAGAGAAAAATGAAACAGGAGGATAATTGCATAATGACAGATAGGAGGGGAACAGAGAATCCACTGATCATTTCCTATGAGTTGGCCAATCTCCAGCAAGTCTCAAAGGACACTGTGATGTGTAAAGGATAGAGGAAAAGAGCTAGTTTTGATGGAGCATTTCCCTGTCAGCTCATTTTACTTTGTAAAGCAAATCACTGAAACAATTAGTTGACAGCATGGTGTTAGTTTCCTCATGGTAAATTAGGAAGATTAAGCAAACACAGGACTGCATTTTAACTATGATCAGCATGTTTGAATCTGTAGCCTGTAATGATTTCTAATTCTCAGAAGGGGCTATATTGGTAATATTATTCATATTGTCCTTTTTAATCAAGTACAAAGGTATTTAGTGACTTTCTATGTCCTTCATTTCATTTTGCCTGACAATGTCTTCGCTTTACATTTACTTTAATTTTTTTTAATTTACTTGAAGCACATGTTATCATTTAATCAAATCAGATAACATGATTTTGGAAGTTGCAAGATTTGTTGTTATAATTTTATTACATTGCTTTTCATAACATACAATGAAGAATAAAATAGAGTTTGCATTCCTGTGTCACTAGACATTTGAGGAACATATAATTAATAAAATGATGTAAATATATGTACCATATGATCCTACTTTATGAAAAAGTCATCTACGAATTTCCACTTCCTATTTTGTATTTAGTTATATATTTATAAGCAAATATTGAGATAATATTTAACATTTATTTTAAATTTGTAAAAATGAAGGACCTGTAAACTAATGTTTTTTTATAGTTAGTTAGATTCTTGCAAAAGTAAGCCTCAATCTTTCCTATCTAAAGAACTTTTAGTCTTCCCTTCATTCCATGTAACATAATTTAGAGATAAATACTATCTAATTACTAAGGAACCAAATGTTGTATATGAAGGAAATATGGTTTCTGGAGACCAACTTGTACATGCACTTATCACTGCTTATTGACACATTTTGCATTTACTTTTGCCCAGTGATTTCAGTCTGTCACATCAATTAGTAGTATCTTTTATTCATTTAAATTAGTTTTCCAACAGTCTTCGCAAAGTGTCCTTGTATCAGTTTTGGATACTTTCTATCTCTTACTGTAGTTTAGTTTTATTGGACTGTTATAATTTGTTTACGTTTAACAAATTATAGTTAAATGACACGACTTGGCGTAATGTATTGACATTCCAATAAAGGACAATATTTGTAGCTCAGGATTGAAATGCGGGATCCTTGTATTGACATAATTTAAATTCAGAATATTGATTGTAAAAAATACTTTGTAAGTCAAACCTAAAAACAAGAAATAATAGTATTTCTACAAAAGTTTCACATTTTTCTTAGATAATATTTTTTCTATGTTTAGAATTCTAGATAGAGTCTAAGACATTTATGTTAAAGAGTAGCTATTTGCTTTAATTATAAATATGCACAGAACTTTATTGTTATTTAATTCCTTTTACAAATGTGTTTGGTAATTTAAAATGTATCAGAACTTTCTGAGAGGCTTTGAAATTGTCAGTCAATCAATTTCCAAAAGTATACTGGTGAAAATAAAGGAATTGTCAGCAGGTGAATTATATTTGAAACAAATCTCAATTGTTCCAGTTTAGCAAATTAAGGTTTGCAGAAATTAAGTCTTGAAACCTATTGAAAGTGAAAATTGTACTTAACTTAGGTACTGAACAATACGACAAATACCTCTTTCTATTTTTTTTAAAAAAATCAAAGCACAGGATGTTTAGAAAATAGATACAATAGATTAATGAAGATTTAAATGGATTCTGTCAGTTAAATTTGTTGTGCAATTATTTCTGTATTTATTTATTCATCATTCCCATAGTAAAAGAAGCTTTGTTTCCTTTTCTACCTGTCTTTTGTAGTGGATACTAAATATTGATCCTGCTGACTAATTTTCCTGCTTTGATTTTTCCTTTTGTCTTCTTAACTGAGAATGGCTTCTCTTTACATTTTCTCCCCTTTTCTGTCACAATCATTCTTCTTTCGGCCTTTTTATGTATGTTTGTTTTGAATTGTTTTCGATACTATTTCTTTCCCTGCCATCAAGATAACTCTTACCCAAAGCACTGCTCCAATAATGCATCTCACTTGCTTTTTTTAACACCTGAAATTTAGTCAAAGAATGTTTCTAAAAATCTCACACTGATTAATAGCAAATAGTGGAATAGATATTGCTTAGAATTTTAGGTATAGCTTTTAAAATCTAGCTAGCTAGTATAGATAGGTAGATAGATATCGTCTAGTTGACATGGAACATTTTCATTACCATTATAACAGGGCCTAGAAAAGTTTAGTAGCAGACCTCCCCAAGAAGCTAAAAAAATAAGCTATTTGTAATTTGACCCTAAGGAATATATTTGCTGTGATTAGTTTCACTCATTGTTAAAAAAAAAGATAAGAACTATAATAGCATTATTAATAATTTAAACAACAAAATGACTATTATAATAAAGTTTATAATATAAGTAGGAACTATCTTTTAAAATAGCAATCCTCTTAACACTATTTTTTTAAAATTTCTGTGAGAAAGAGAAAAGGAAAAATCAACTGAATCCATAGTCACCTTTCTTCTTTTATTTGCCTCAAGGTAAAGAGCCTTTCCGTAGAGACTTTGAGACCTGTCCAAAACAGTGTAGGATATAATCCAGAAGCTCCAAGGATAAGAGCTCCAACAAACCAATAAAACTGTACCCCATCCATTTTCTTTCCCTGCTTCCCTTACACTACTGTTACAGAAAGAATTTTTGAATTAAATTAAATTAATATTTCTTTTTCATAAAAAGCTGATTATGTTATATATAGTATAATTATTTTCTTCTTCACTTGCAAGATACTGAAAATATCAACAAAAGAAACTTTATTCTTGAACTTTTTATTTTGTTTTAAAATAACTATTCTGCTTGCAAATTTGAATGTAAATTACGATGAAAAAGCAAAGTGTATATGTTTGTTTGGGCACACACTCCAAAATGCAAATGTATAGCTGGACCTTTACTTACAACCACAACTGGGACCAGAATTTCAATCATTAGTCAGTGCAATCATAAGTTGAATCAGATCTGATTTTATGACAATTTTATGATGCTTGTTAAGCAAATCTAGTTTCCCTTATGGCTGTTATTTTGCCCGAAATCAGCAAAAACGTTGAAATCATGATCACATGACCATTGGTAAATGCAAACCAGTTGTTAAGCACCAGAATTACTATTATATGACAAAAGGGAAGATGGGACAGTCATGAGTTCAAGTGCAGGTCATGTCAGTTTGCCCAAGGCCATTGTAGCTTTGAAATATTGTTAAATGAACAGTCATAAATTAAGGACTACCTGTAAAGTGCAAAGAATTGTACTTTTGCTAATTTTATTGGTGATGGAAATATCTGTTTGCATTAAATACAGTGTTAGTTCAGTGCAGAGTTGTTGGTGTGAAACTGAGAAATATGTCTTAGAGAGTAGAAGTTTTGTTCTACTTTATTTCTAATTTCTGTTCCAACAATGGAACATAATTTTAATCAGAATAAATATACGGAATTGTAGAAGCACACTTTGTATGAAAAATATGTAATTTTTGAAATAATTATATTTATTTTATTTTTTAAGCTTGTGACTTTTATTTTACTAAACTTCAGATTGTAGAGGTTTTGTTTTGTTTTATCCAATCTCTCTTTTCTCATCCTACCTATTCAGTATTTAAGTCCTAATGCTGTTTCATCTATTTTAAAGATATCTTGTGTTTTCTCTATTTAAAAGACTTACACTCATAGTCATCATGTGAGGCCATTCTTCGGGGTTTTTTTTTATTCTTATCTGAGGTTGTTGACCTCAGGAGAGGTGAAGAAGGTTATGGGGTCAAAGTCTTTTCCTCCTTGGAACTCACTGCTTGCTGGGAGAGGGTTGGCTGAGAAATAAGATGTTTTTTAAAACAAAGGTTAAGGGTCATGATTTTAATTCTGTTAGAGAACAGCTGTTTTGAGTTTCTTTCCACGTCTAGCTCCCCTCCCTTCTTCCAAGCCCATAGAGAGATTGAAAAAAATTGTTCAGAAAGAACCAGTAACACAGAAATATGCGGCTCTGGAGTATTACAGCTTTACAAATGGATCATCTTTGCTATTGGTATTCACATTAGAACTTTTAAAACAAAGAAGCAATAGACTTTGGAGTTAAACACAATCCTGAAAGGTGTTTTATTTATAAATAAAACAGCAGTAAAATATCAGTACTAACAGTAGTAGTGATTCTGTTGTTTAATGTTTAGATAATAATGTATATTCATTTGTCCAATTATAGGCAGATAAATCAATATTATACATATAAAGGACTTGTTTTATGCAGTAGCTTTAAGAAGTAAATTAGAGCATTCTGAAAATCTTCAAAGTGTTTCTACTTTACTCTGGGTTTGCGCTTTTTAGAAAATGCAGTAATAGTGGGAAACAAATAACTTTTTCTTTTTTGTCTGCACTCTTCTAAAATGTTAGCCTCGGGCTGTGTTAGTGTGTGGCTCAACAGCAATCAGAGGTCATAGTTTCATTGGTGGTTAGCATCAGATTTAATTTTTCTAATAAGTTACATTTACTAAGAAATCTGGTTTGAGTTATACACACGCACTGCCTGAAAACCCTTTGGAATAACTTAAAACTTGAGGGTGGCTGAAAATGTATAAAAATGTACATAATTATTTTAACAACTTTCCTTCCAAATGCAGGGTTTTTTTCCTAAATTGTAAGAATAATGTCTAAAATTACTTTTATGAATTCATCTATAGCAATATAAAAAGTAAATATGATTGTTGATTTGCATGCCTTTAAAAATGGTTAGTATTTCTTGTATTGCAATTGGCAAATTAAAGTAAATATAGTGGATTTTTTCTCCATTGTAGGAATGTGACCAAGTTCATATTGATGATGTTTCATCAGATGATAATGGCCAGGATTTAAGGTACATTTAAACTAATGTAGGACTGTGATTGAAAAAGTAGAAGTTTTTGTTTGCTTGCTTGTTTGCTGCTTGTTTATAATAACTTCTGAATACTGTTATTTCTATTCTTTTTCAAGTCATCTAAATTGCCAGTATAATATTCAATTATCTTGAACCACCTGATAATTTTTAAAACTTTCTTACATCTAAAACAGCACCTATAACTTCGGGACAGATGGGTTCCCTGCAGCAGCTACCAGTGCTAATCTATGCTTAGCAACGGGGGTGCGTGGAGGAGTGGACTGGATGAGAAAGCTAGCTTTCCGATACAGACGAGTAAAAGAAATCTATAACACCTATAAAAATAACGTTGGAGGCAAGTACCCATAATATCCCTGTCCATGTAGCTACTGCCTTATTGCTGTGTGAAGTTTTTGAATCTTGGGGCTATGTTTTCCCACCTATTTACCACTGTAAATTCTATAGAACTGTAAAACATGGTAATGGATTATAGTTGACATGTAAATGCTACAGTGCTTGTTCTCCCTCACTCATCCCCTGGCAGGTCTTTTGGGCCCAGCAAAGAGAGAAGCTTGGCTGCAGCTTAGAGCAGAAATTGAAGCCCTTACGGATTCGTGGTTAACACTTGCACTGAAAGCACTCACATTAATTCACTCTAGGTAAGTAGATTTTACATAGGTAGTAATGCAAACTAACTGGAGACATATAACATAAACATACATTTTATAATTCTGTAAGTTACAATTAATACATTATGCACTTCTAGGAATAGCTGGTTTAATTAAAATTAAAGCTTTCTAAAATATGGCATTTTAAAATTTGGTGAATTGATATGTAGTGTTGTTATAAAAGTGGACATGAATTGTTTCATTTTTCCCCCTATTGCATCATGCTGTAGTAGATTAGTTGATAGTGATGGTAGATTTAATTGATTATATAGAATCATTTAACTAATTATTTAGAATCATTTCTACATATCCCAGGCAAGATAGCAATAAAATTTAACTCTTTAATTTATTAAATTTATTCTTAGGTTCATAGCTTGTCTTTTCCAGAAAAGTCAAGAAAGTATACAGAGCACTTCCCCACATACAACAGTTTTATCTCACAATAATAGCCATATAAGGTAGATTTCGCCAATTACTATCTTTTCATCCATACATTTCATAAATCTTCATTCTTTTTCTATTGTACTGCATCCTATAACTGTTTAGTTTCTGTCTTATGATGCATGCAGAATAGTTCTAAACTATAATTACACAATGTCAGAAAAACACCAATAGCATGCTGATCATCCAGCTTACTTCAAGGGACAAAAGAGAAGAAAACATGCTACCTTCCATGCATTTGAAACATGGAGCATAAGGACAAGATTTCTCTGCTTTTGTTATATCCTATCAAGCAATCCAGTAAAGGTCTTATCCTTTTTTAAAAGGATCTATATGATTGCAACACAAAAAGTTTATTAGAAACTCCTCTTCTATCAAGCTCTATATAATTTTTTAAAATCCTTCTTTCTACTACTTGCCAAGATAGGAGAGAAACAAGCTACGAATGTATGTAGACTTTCAAGCTTTCCTCCCCACCAGTCTATTCTCCCACTAATAGAATTTGCTGGAATTCAAGTTCCAGAGTTTCACAGTAGGTAGTTGGCATGTAGACATATGTACTCTTTCTTCATAAATGGTCCTTGTCATTTTCCTCCTCCTTTTGCATAAGGAATGTATGACTCTACTCTTACCATTCTGCTCAGTCGACAATTTCTCAGTTCCCAGGTAGCACTACATCTGCATTCCACAAGTGTCTGCATTCCACAACCAACTACAAAATTTTCACTATTGGGACACAGTGTTTCTGTGCTATGAAAAACTGGCATTTCCAGAACAGCTAGCAAGAATACCAGCACTCAAACTAAATTCCTGCAGTTTACCAACATCACCAAATGAGACTCTCTCTTTCCTAGGTCATTATGGGAAATATGACCCTATATTGAAGTAGAATAAACCTTCTTATGGTATTTTTTGAGAGGGGGAAGGGAGCAAGACTATAATAAACATAGAATCTGCATTAATACTATAAGGACTCAGTGTTCTCCATCAATTCTTGAGAACAATCCCTACCTTTAAATATTCATCACTGATGGTCTGCTTTATACCTCCTAGTATCTTAGTATTAAGAACCAAGAGCCAGAAAAAGAGCAGAAACTAGAGAATTTGTAGTTATTGTATATTGGATTCCATATGAATATCATTTCTCCATCTATGAACCCTTTCTAGCCTTAATTGTAGGGTAAATTTTCATTCCAGGTTTTTAATGAAACTAATAATTTGCTTATGGTGTTGCAGTATTTAATTGATTATTATAATATACTTCTTTACATTCTTCTAGGACAAATTGTGTCAATATTTTAGTAACGACTACTCAGCTTATCCCAGCTCTTGCCAAAGTCTTGTTATATGGTTTGGGTGTGGTATTTCCAATAGAAAATATTTACAGTGCAACAAAAATAGGTGAGTGTTTAATTTAATTTAATTTAATTTAATTAATTAAATTATATGCCACCCCTCTCCGAAGACTCAGGGCGGTTTACAATGAATAGAATCTGTTATGCATGTTCAAGTTCATATTCTTCAAATTCCAAATCCAAAATGTCATTGAGCAGTTAAAACAGATTATATAATTATTTAGAACTAATTGTTTTTGGTAATTCTGATCTGGATCATTAAATGGTTTGTTCTGCTTTCATTTATTATCTGTGGTTTTGTTATTTGAACATTTATTTCAATTGCCCATTTATAACTTAATGATGTTAGCATCAAGTTAAATGAATATTATCTACTACGTACAGGTGTTCAGGAATAATTATTTTACACTATAAAGCAAAGGTATCCAGCTGTTTTATTGCTTCCTAAACTGAAATAAACTACACTATTGTTTCCCAGATTGGGGCTTGATAATATACTTGAATTTTCCAGGAAAAGAAAGCTGTTTTGAGCGCATAATTCAAAGATTTGGAAGAAAAGTAGTTTATGTTGTCATAGGAGATGGTGTGGAAGAAGAACAAGGATCAAAGAAGGTAATGACACAAGATTTTTTAAAATAATATATAATTTAATCAAATAAATTATACTTTATTTTAATTAAAGTCTTCAGTGTTTCCCCCCAAGCATAACCATAGTGACTGGGGCTGATTGGGAGGACGGTCCAAGACATCTGGAAGCTATCAAGTCAGAGAAAGTTGCTATGTATACTTTCTCAGAAGTAGATCCTGTGGTGCTCAGTATACTGTAGCTTACACTTTTATCCATAATTATTGATTTTAAGTTCCTTCAACTCATAAACCTAGTAAATAAACAAACCTTGTTAATAAAATAAGAATGTTTTACAGTTACAACCTAAAAATAGAAAATAAAGTCACTTCTCCAAAGATTTTAAAATAAATCACCAGCTCCACCCGTTCCCTGTCAAATTAATATGTTGTCTCAAATAATGTTTTAGCCATTTAGCGGATTTGGTGGCCAAAGTCTTCTAAGTTGTGCCTTTAAAAAAAAGATTCAGAACTTTTGAACTAGTTATAGTTCAACAAATAACATAAAACTATATGTTAACAATCAACCTTAAGGTCAAATAAAAACCTTTACCAAACACAAACATTACCTGCTTTCATATATACCTGTACAGGTGGCTTCAGGCTTGTTCCAAGGACTATGCTTTTGTAGTGGTGAACTAGTATGCAGTTTATTATTCTTCCCTCCTTTGAAAATAATGATATTTTAGTCACACTCCACTGAACATTTTTTCATTCTTAGGACCAAGCTACCTCTGGTAATATACATATTTGTCTTTACTAATACTTTCTCTCTAATTTTCCTGAAAAGCAACCAAAAAGGCTGATGCCTGGACCAGAAGATATTGAGGGAGGAAAAGGCTTCTTTATTACACATTTGAACAAAATGGGAAACATATCTTTCTATGGGGATTTCTGGCTCTTTTTCAATGTAGTTTGGCTAGCAGATAGCAGTCATCTTAGATTACCACCTCATACATGTACATATTCATGTGAGCAAATTCAGACAACACATTTAATTTTGCAGCCTGCATAATTACATGAAAATATACACAAAAGCTTTCATACAGCACCTTTTGTGACAGTTTGCATACTACAGCTGCAAAAATTCAAATATTAATGTTCTACTCACTTTATAATTTTAACTTTATAGTAGCTCCAAAAGTTGAAAACAAGCTCCAGCACCCAAGGCTTTACAAATGATTAAAATCTGCTTTTAAAGACCCCATGAAGCTGAAGAGGATCAGAACACAAGAGCATGCTCAGTATATATATACCAAAGCTCAACAAATCAGTACAAAACAAGCAAAAACCTCAATTAAATTTTAAATCATCCTTAAATTCAACTACATTAGGCATAATATCATTCAAAGAATAGAGACATGTACCAAAGCAATCATTAATAGTATTAGATGTTCTGTTTACATTTATAACACACAACCTGTATTCTTACGCATGGTATTTATTGAAATCAACTTTAATTTCTCCATAACAGATTTTTGAAATTGCATAACAGGTTTTTGAAATCAAGGTACAAGTAGTGTTTTTGTCTTTGCCCAGAAGAAGAAGCAGACGCTGAACCATTAATATGCTGGTACCTAATTATAGCTCGGGTTGGCTAAGTGAGGAAACTAAAAACTTTTCCCTTGCCTGAGGGCTGAATAGGCCTGAATGTGGGGACAAATTGGTTTTAATTCAATCCTACCAACATTGATATTGGGCTGTAGATATTAGGGCCCCTGGGATTTGAAGATTTTCCATGCATATCCTTGGATGGAGGTCTAGTTGGGTTCACAACTTCTGCTTAAAAAGCAAGTGGCAACTGTAGCCAGGCAGCCTTTATTGAGCAACCCTATGCACCAACTGTGCCTTTCATGTACTAGGTGGTTCTTCAGACAATCATTCATGTCCTAGTCAGACTCAACTACGGCAAAATGCTGCCCTGGAAAACTACTTAGAAGCTTCAGCTGGTCTAGAACATGTAGAAATGGTATACTTCTATTCTCCAAACTCAGTGTTTGCTGGTTTGCTTCCAGATGCAATTCCAAGTGCTGATTATTACTGTAGCTATAAACCCCTGCAGTTACATTAGTGGCCAAAATTGTGGAAACCTTTTGAGAAAAGTGTATTTTTGAGGTTTGATGGCTAATAACACCAGGGTTTTTTGTTTTGTTTTTTGAGTTTCAGGATAATCATATTCCACTGCTGGAATGGCCTGGGAATAGCCCAGACCTTAACCCAATTGAAAATCTAAGGAGACAGCTAAAGAAACTTGTTAGTCAGAAGCGATCCAGCAATAAAACCCAGTTAATAGAAGCAATCATTCAATCTTGGTTTCACATTATAACATAAGCAGAACTAAAAGACTTGGTTCGCTCATGGGAAGACATTGTAAGGCCATAATTCCAGCTAATGGTTGCCCAACTAAGTATTAACTGACATGGTGATAATTTTTGTCTATCTCATTTTTCCATGGTGATAATTTTTGTATATCTCATTTTTTCTACGTGTTTCACTTTTCTTCAAATACTGTAACTGCTATTCTAATAGGAAAGCCTTCATAAAATTTATTGCATTACATTCTTGATTAAATTATCTTTCCATTGACATATAATTTTATGGTACTGCTCCAAAAAAAAAAAACCCTGGTGTTATTAGCTAGTTTTAGAAAATACACTTTTCCCAAAAGATTTCCACAATTTGGCCACTACTGTACATGAGGGACAGCCCATAATGCCACACTTGGTTGATTATATTCAAAAGACTTAGAATGAGAACCCTACTAAAATTCATGTTGCTCCCACAATTAAAACAATGCCATTTGAAAGAAAGTATTTGTTATAATATAATAAAGAACATACATACTTTCTTTCAAGCTTAGAACGTCAAAATGTTGAGTTGTTACAGGCTTTAAATTCTTTCCATAGCTTGTAACTCTTCTTGGTCTAGCACTTCTAGTTCTTAAATGCATTCCCATGCTGTTTTCTGTGAGATTTAATAAATACTTAGATCTTTGTTCTCATTAGATGAAGTTGATTGGGTAATTTTAAATAGGAAAACTTTGATGAAGAAAGAAGTAAGTTCTTAAAGCAACACTTGATATCTTTGCCTTTGGATTGTAACTGCTATAGCTACCAGTTAAAGGAAAAATGTTGAAGAAGAACTGGGAAATAAAATTATTTTAAGCTTTAATGATAAATTTTAAAATCAAATATTGTAATGAAATGTAGGAAAGAACTTGGGCAAAGGTATGGGGGGATTATACTTTCAGTCCAACAAGATTGATGTTGGGCTTATTTATTTATTTATTTATTTATTTATTTATTTATTTAAATTTTTATACCGCCCTTTTCCCGAGGGACTCAGCCAACAAAAAAACACATATATCCATAAAATTTAAAAAACAATTTAAAAACATATTAAATAATTTGGCCACAAAATTATTAAAAACTAAACAAACCATTAAAATTCATGTGTAAGCCAGCCCAGCTTGTTGAAACAATAATGTCTTGAGGGCACGGCGAAAGGTATGTAGGTCAGGGATCATACGTATCTCCGGGGACAGTTCATTCCAGAGGGCAGGTGCCCCCACAGAGAAGGCTCTCCCCCTGGGGGTCACCAGTCGACATTGTTTGACTTACGGCACCCTGAGGAGTCCCTCTCTGTGGGAGCGTATTGGCCAGTGGGAGGCTATCGGTGGCAGAAGGCGATCTCGTAAGTGAAGATCATGAAGTAAGCCAGGTAAGACTCACAATTAAATAAGCTTATTCTTTTTTATTGTAATGCTACAGTGACAGAATCTTGCAAGTCTGAAAGTACATTCCCCCTGTCCATCTCCTTTAACACCTGAGAAACTGGGAGGGTCTCTTCTGAACCTCTTGCTTTACCCACTATCCGTCTGCAGGCTATGCTGTCTCTTATCTGACCATTTTCTTGCCAGTGTCTCTTTGTCCGATTCCCCAAGGTCTTTCCATTGCAAATATTTATCTTGCAATCTATTTCTATATTTAATCTAAACAGTATTTCTTTTGTGATAATTGTGTTGTGTTGTGATAATTGAAAAGTATACTGTACTTGGTAAAAGAATTATAACTTAAATTTGTGCTAACATTTAATATGCAGTTTTTTAAATGTAAAGTACAACGTACAATGCAATCCTGATCTTGTTTTCTCATAAATTTGGTGAAGCTTTTTCTCATATAATTGGATATAGGATTGTAAGCTAAGAAAGCTACTATTCTTGTGCAATAAATAAATGGATATGAACCATCCTCAGGAGGCATTGCTTTCATGTGTTCTTTGTTGCCGGAAGGAATTTCCAGCCTAGGACACAAGGCAACAGCCACATTTTCTCCTGGCAAAACAACAGTTGAATTAAATGGGATTATATCAACAATAAATTTGGTAACCATATGTATTCATGCCTAAGAAAAACATCCTCCTGAGTCTGTGACCATTCAGATTCTTACCTCACCTCAAAAACACTACTTTTCAAGCTGTCTGTGACTATATTTATATGCCTTCAACGTAAAGGTCTCAATTGTGGTTTTTCCTGAAGTCAGAATAATAAAGGAAAGCCTGTGGATCTCTTGTGCCAATGCTGCCAGCAGGGAGATTTTCCTCCCGGTCAGCCTGATCTTTTGGGGAAGGAACAAACTGTGCTGGCTGTTTGCCCATCATAGCAAATGCACCTTCTCTATTCTTTTGGCCTAAGCGTGAATGAAATTGCAGGAAGATGTGAGCTGGAGCCAGGGCAGAACTCTTTATAACACATGTACAGCACACGGGTGGTGTTATATAACCAAAGAATTGCAAATGTTCCTTCCGTTGCTGTATGAATAGTCAGAACACAAACTAAAATAAAATGATTTAAGTTAGGTACTCTTACATACCACGCAAACTAATTTTATTCGGTCCCAGTTGCTATTTGTCTCAAGTGGTCAAGTCAGAGTTCCACCCTGCCTACCAGCTGACAGTCAAAAAACAAGCTGCTATATTGCCAGCTGCTCTTCAACTGGATGTGTCTAGTCATCTCTGCTGCCAATAAACTAATTCAAGTATGCTGTTAAAATATTATGGCTTAGAGCCTAGAATATTCTGTATTGGAGAATAGATGAATGGTATTCAGAATCAGTATTGTATGCAAGGCTGATATATGGCAGTTGGATAATTAAAATATTTGTCCATGTAATAAGAATTGAGAAAAATTATCTGGACTAATTCACAGGATAACTGATCCAGATAAAGATGATGATGTATGAACTTTCTCTCTCTCTCTCTCTCCCTCTCTCTCTCTCTCTCTCTCTCTCTCTCTCTCTCTCTCTATATATCTATATATATATATATATATATATCTGACATGCTTATCATACTAGAAAATATCTCCATGTGAATATTACCAATATTTATCATAATGCTTGGTTATTTACCTAGCCTTTTCCAAATTGTCACATTTTTCATTCATGAAAATAAAGAGTTGGGGTTTTTTTCAGTTTGAGCTTGTAGTATATAAGATCAGTATGTTACAATACTGGAGGTGTGAGGTGCTATAGAAAATCAGGCAAGAACTATTACCTAAACAAAGGGAGTTAAAACCCTTTTAATGTCCTAGAAACAAGGTAATATTTAGAAGCAGTTTAACAAGTTCTGCTTTGATTTGCTGGAGATGAGGAGGAGTGATACCTGCAAGATTTCATTATTATAGCTAATGTCTGATCTTCCAATAGAGTTCATTTACTGGCCTGGTCTAGCCTAATGGGGCTGATGGGTATGATGAAGATTGTTTTACATTCATTCCTAATTTTCCTTTCAAATTAATTGCTGTAGCTAAAAATGTAGTAATCTTAATAATATTAAAATATGTATTGATACTTATAAGTCTGTCCAAACTGTAGCTCATGTTGTGATGTTTCTTATTTTGAACAATTTTCTTGCTGATACCATATAAAGAAAAATATTAAAAAACAGTTCCTTGAACAAAATCTGTAATAAAAAAAGTATAAGAACTTGTTGAGAATATATCTGTACAGTCATTGACAGTATTCACATTATTTACAAATATGTTTACATTATATATTCATACTTTCTTGTATATTGAATTTTCTTGTTGGAAGGTCAACATTATCAATGTTATGAAGCAATAGGAAAGGATTAAGTTAAACAATGATATTATAGGATTTTTACTTAGACTACTTATTTGTCAACAAGAAGGCTGAAAGAAAATGTTTGGTAATGAACATTAATCATCACACCAAATGTGTGACCAAATTAATCATTTTAGACTGTTTCTCTTTATTTTGTTTCTGTCTCCCCTAACCCTTTCAAACTGGCCTACTTGACTATTGTGAAAAAGAGTTTCCAAACCGCTCTTCAAATTAAACTATTGACATACAGGTTGATGGGGATTTTAAAAGAAATTAATAATTCAAATAAAGAAACAGAAAACTGAATATTAGGGATTTTATGGGATTTTATGAATCCTTTGCCAGGAGTCCGAGGGCTGCACATGGATTTCCAAATGAAGAATAGAGGTTATTTGTCCTGTCTTATTTTAACCTGTTGCCATTTTATGGTTGGTCGTGATGGTTATGGAAATTTCTGGAGTGGAATTTAAATGGAATGTAAAGTGTTGTGGCTTAAAAGGACATTTGACAATCCTTCAGGTACACACTGTAAATAGCAACACTTAGTAATTTATTCTTTGGATTCCAAATATGAATATTATTTTGCTGTTTTATACATTGGTACAAATGACAAGAATTAGCGCATCTAAAGATATTGTTGACATACTGTATTATCTTTATGATGCTTCACATAAGAAGCTCTTCGTATATCCCCAACCTAAATTGGTTCAACATTTTTTTAATCAAAGCACTTTGTTTTATTTTGAGATTGCTGTGTTCTGAAACATAAGAAATATGCTGGGCCTGACTTAGAGTCACTTGGCAAAAGAATCTCAGAATATTCCGCCTGAATTTGAATACATAATGAAGTACATACAAAATTGTCTCAAAGGTGTTTTTTTCAAAAGGCAATTGGACTTCCTTATTTTTCCTTGAAGAAGTTTTGGTTTTTATTTAAGAAGCTTCTTCAGTTCTGACTGAGAATCCCCATAGATACATAGCAAATTATTCTAGTATGACTTTGCATTAGTGGGGTAGTTCATTGTATTTCACATTTCAGAGTAAATACATAATCATTATTTTTTCAAAAGTTATTAGGTTAGAGAATAAAATTATGGCTTTAGGCATCACAGCTTCTGGGTATTGGCCAGGTCCTGGAGCACCTGGCTCCAGCATCTTTGTTTGTGAAAAGTTAGAATTCTTAATGGAAAGCATTATCCTGAATAGAATCCATTTTGAGGTATATTTGTAATAATACTTGCAAAAAATAGTAAAATAGACAGGCCTTTAACACAATAGGTTTGCATTCATTTAACATACTTGCTTTCAGTGTGGTCTGCCTTTATATCAGAGGCGAAATCCAACAGGTTCTGAGAACCGGTAGTGGAAATTTTGAGCAGTTCAGAGAACCGGTAGCGGAAATTTTGAGTAGTTCGGAGAACCGGCAAATACCATCTCTGACTGGCCCCAGAGTGGGGTGAGAATGGAGATTTTGCAATATCCATCCCCCAGGAGTGGGGAGGGAATGGGGATTTTGCAGTATCCTTCCCCTGCCACACCCACCAAGCCACACCACGTCCACCAAGCCACGCCCACAGAACCAGTAATAAAAAAATTAGGATTTCACCACTGCTTTATATGTTTTTCTTTGCTTACATTTAAGTATGAATTTTTTATGGGGCTGATAAATTTTGACAGTGTTCTTGCATTCTTATTGACTTGGTTTGCAATATGGAATAGCTAAATACTATTGTGTTAATAAAACAACATGTAACATTGTCTCCCTATAATGTGTTTATATTGCTCACAGCATGCCATGCCATTCTGGAGGATCTCAAGTCACTCTGACCTTATGGCGCTTCATCATGCATTGGAACTGGAGTACTTATAGTAGCACTTTGTAACTTCGGAACCTCCCTCACATCCGTGGACGGTGTTCCCGAGTCTTGTTTCAGCACTGGCCTACAGAATTTTGTGATTTCATCATGTTGATGTGCAGCTGCAGATGGTCTTAACCCTTGCCCTTTCAATAAATGGAGGAGCACATCCTTTTCTTCAGAAACAGCTGTTCATTCTAGAACTGTGAATCCAATGAGAACAAGCCATGAGGAGAATGTTTTAGCAATGTCTTCTTACCACATTCACAACATTTAAACAATGCTCATACCTGTGAAGAGACTGGGAAGTGCTTTGTGATTTCTAGAATCTCCAGTGTGGTAGGAACACATCTTAAATACAGCAAACCTGATTGCACAACTAAGACTGAACTTTAAAAAAAATGGACACATTTTTAAAGGTTTACTTTTTTCTTGCTTTTTTCTTCAGATCCAGGGTACTCTGTAAATCTTTACTTATTTATGAACAGATTCTGTTTTGACATCATTTAAATGTAGATACGTACAATATGTGGGAAGGCTATAACTCGTCATTGCCTTCTGCTCACAAAAAGATTTTGGTTTTAGCACATTGCAAAGTAGAAGTATTTCTAATTTAAGCAAATAAGTACATCACTGAGACAATCGTGTACAGGAAGAATGTTTTTGTGTAAATTTCTAATGGACAATGTTTTACATATTGTTTAGGCAAATATTATTGAATAGTAGTAATGGATTTTTGGTGAAGAATGAGGCAGTATGTGCACAAACTATTGTGCTGTGCCTTATAAAAGAATTATGTATAATGTGTAAATTGAAATTTTTAAGATCAGTTTGTCAAGACCAAAACCATGGTTGTCAAGTGTCAATGAGGAATTACTTTTTATTCATTCTTTTAGTTTTTTTCTTTGCAAATCTATTATATCACAATATCAACTCCCTAGTTTTATCTTGCCTATAATAGGCTATCCTCTCATTTATACTTTGTACTTGAATGTATAAGTTCAAGTGTAAAATATACTTCATTCAAATCAGATGAGAAAAAAATTGCATGGTTAAATTGTCACTTTTCTTTTAATGTGTAGGCCTGATTTGTAGGCCTGATTTGGCATTGTTTATGTGTACTTTGCCAAGAAAAGTAGCAGTTTACACATGAACATGTATTCCTAACTGATATGAAGCACATGTATTAGTACTGCTTGCAAACTGAGCACAGTGTTCTGTTTCTTTATTTAACTGGTTTGAATCATAAACTGAACAGCTCCTGTCCATGGAAGGATGTTGATACAATAGAAGAATCTTCTTAATGGATAAAATCAATTTTATTGATTATTTGTCCCCCAGGAATTCCCAGAAATACGTTGCAAAGAAATGGAATATGTTCCAGAACAGGATTTTAGGAGAAAGGAGATAGTGACAAAAATTGCCTCTCCCTACTTCTATTTTTACTTTCAGGAGCAATATTACTGGAATTCTGCCAATGAAAAAATATTTGCATTCAAGTCATTGTCTTCTCGTGCAAATATTGAATGTGGAATCTATTCTTTTTGTCAGAAATATAGAGAACTTTTTAAAAAGATAACCTTGTGTAATGTATCATGATTTAATAAAGTAAAAAATATGTTTTTGCACTCAAAATCTAAATATGAGATGTACCACCCTATCTTAAAATAAAACAGGGAATGCTTTTGGGGATTCAGTTAATACTGACTATGAAAATTAATCTTGCTCTTTTAAAAATAACCACTTTGTTGCAAAAAAAAATTTACATACTTTAACAACCATATTCTATATGTCTTGCCAGTACCCAATTCAGTGAGCTTAATTCGAAAGTAAGCATGTCAATGATTGCAGTCTACGTCTCATAAACACCTGCTATGGAAAAGGCAGCACAGTGGGAGTTAAGATTTTTAATATGGGTAATTCAGAAACACAATCCCAAATCTTTTCTAACTCTACATGAGTGCAAATTATGCAATTATGAGTGCACCCTAACCACATGGTGTTTACTTAAAATAAGAAGCTATAGCATAGATTGGAAAAATGGCAATGCATATTTCTTTAAGCATTAAAATGCATAAAACCTGAAAACATTTTGAAATGATTTTGTTTGTAAACCCACAGTTTGAAATGAAATTAAGAATGGCAAATGTCTGGTAGATCCTTAATTTTGACCGTTTCACACTAACAATCAGATTTTTGTATTGGTCCATTGCTGGCAATGGGCATAGTAAAATTGTTATTGCCAATTTTGCTTTTATTTGTAGTTGTTTAATTAATTATACCCTTTCTTACTAACCTGCAACAATCCTGATAGTTTTATTTTGAGCTGACTTATATACTGTAAACCAGTGTGGCTTTCTTGGTCAGAGTTAATAACAAATGCATCTTGTATCTATTTCAAAAAATTATTTCCTACTATATTATACCAACACCAGTGTGTTTTTTAATCAGGCTTAAATCATATTTAATCAGGATTCTTAACTGTTAATAAAAGGGAAGGAGAAATTGGTACGGGTTGAGAAAATATATGTAATATCCTCTGAGCATCCATGTTTATAACCATGGCTAAACAAAGCCCTTATTACACCAAAACCTGCCTGAATCTATGCATGAATATAAATTCTTGGCCTAAGATAATACTGGGCACAGCTGGCTTATCTAGAAATACATATTTTACTTACATTTTACCACTTTCTAGATTTTTATTTTTGTGGAATATTTTAAGCCAGCTAGTAGCAAAAGTAGCTATTAGGCAATATGTGTATGTGATTCAGCCAAGATCCAACCTGAACTTGTAATTTGATTTAAAAATTCAGTTCACATTCATAACCTGTAGATTTAGCTGAATAAATCCAAATAGGCACCTGTGTGAAAGTTTGATGATTCCCCCTCAATTTGAATCAAAGATTCACACAGCCTTATTGGGGCAACTCCTCTTTTTGTGGGGGATGCATATTGCTGCTGAAGTTTACGTTATTTTGTGGCTTATTTCAAACTATTTGATTGTAAATGTAGCTCTTCATCTTCAGTAACTTGATCTATCAAAAACAAGCCAATGCTAGGGACTACTTAAAGTCTGTGGTTAAGCAGACATGTAAGTCTTTTAATTGCGAAGCTGGTTTTTATTTTAGGCAAAATAAGTTTTTTTCCTGCCACCGCTCCCTTTTTTGAGGGAAGGGGGTTAGTCTGTATGCTGACTAAAAGTATGTCTGGCCCTTGTTGTACAAACAGTGTGTTGTGTCAACCATTATGTACAGAAACTTTCCTCCATTCACTTTGCGTTTAAATTAATAAAATTGATTTGTGACATATAGCCATTTTGAATGTATTTGAATTCTCCCATCCCTTAACATATAATACCTTAGTCATCTCCTTTTCAGAAATCTAATAGCATATGATATGGGTTTCTTGGTAGAAAATTTTACAGTAGAAGGTTATATGTTGCTATGATGTATCGAGCCTCACCCAAAGAACTCAAGTGCAGAAGTGAAGGCAATAGAAACAGCTCACTAAATAGATCTCCATAGATTCAAAGTATTTTTGAGCGTTTTGCCAGGCTGGGATTAAATTCCAAAAGTGCTTTGGAATATATGGGAATATACCACCTATAGTTATTTATTTATTTAATTTATATATTGCCCTTCTCCCAGAGGAACTCAAGGCGGTGTACAGCCAGAATAAAACACATAGATATAAAATTTAAAAAACAATTTAAAATATTAAATAGTTTGGCCCATATCTAATTAAAATAAAACTACCCGTTTTAAACATTTAAAAATTACGAATTGACAAATTAATTTTTTTTAAAAAATTAAGCCAGCCCAGCTTGTTGGAATAAAAGTGTCGTTGACGGCCCAGCAGAAGATGCGTAAGTCGGGAATCCTCCACATCTCGGGGGGCAATTCATTCCAAAGGGCAGGAGTCCCCACAGAGAAGGCTCTCCCCCTGGGGTGTCCTTGGTGTTCTCTGAGCTTGGGTCCTTTAGAAGCTTCAGCTGGTCTAGAACATGTAGAAATGGTATACTTCTATTCTCCAAACTGCAATGTTTGTTGGTTTGCTTCCAGATGCAATTCCAAGTGCTGATTATTACTGTAGCTATAAACCCCTGCAGTTACATTAATGGCCAAAATTGTGGAAATCTTTTGAGAAAAGTGTATTTTTGGGGTTTGATGGCTAATAACCATCAAAGGGTCCTTGGTGTTCTCTGAGTTTGGTTGTTTTCTTGCAGACATTTTATTACCCTAACTAGGTAATATCATCAGTGCACGTTTCAACCCTGAGCTACAAATATTCTCCTTTGTTGATAGCACCTATCTGCAACTCTTTTGTATCCCTTTTGGGATTGGTTTGATGTGTTTTAGTTTGTAGTTTGCTCTTCTGGTCTCTTGTATTCATTTTATATGATGGGGGCTTTTTTAGCTGTAAATTGCCAAAGAGTCATACAGGAGTTAAATAAATATACTCCTTAAAAGCATTTGTTACTATGAATACATGGCAGCCTTTTGCAGCCGTCAAATCTAAACCGTTGCACAGGTTTACTATTTAGGATTTTTTAAAACAATCAGGTGATATAATCACCTATATTCATTTTGGTTTAAATTTCCAAACTATCTTCAAAGATGTGTCCCCATTGCATAATATAATAGTTATGAGATTGCATGATGAACACATCTGGTCACAGGTGAAGCTTTTACAGAGGAACACAATCTCATTAAAAAAAACCAAAGATGATGTTTCCATTGATAACCCTGGCCTGTAAAGCATTGAGGAATCCAGAAGAGTTAGTGCTATCAGAATCCCATTGTCTGTTTCCCAGTTTAATATTTGTCTACTAGAAATTCACAAACCTACATTGTTTAATAAATGATACATCCTTTAAAAATTTTCACATTATTTTGCAGTGCACATCAATTTTATCTATTTACTATTTGAAAACTAAAAATTCAACCTTCACCTAAATATTGAAATGAAATGCATAATAACTTTTAAATATATATTTTCCACTAAAAATTCACCCTTTCATTTATAATTGCATGTGTTCAAACATTTATCCTGCACTACAAAATGTATGGTCAAAACCAATGAGCTTTTAGAGGAAAGGACTGTCATGATGATGATCCAAATTAGATATAAAGAATATAAACATTTTACTATTATTTATGTTTCTAGAGAGGAGGATACTTTATATTAATGTATACAAATAATTTGTTTTGTGAATCACACTTGAGCTTGTATGCAAATATGTTGTGGTTAAAAGATCTGCGTAAGGATATATTTTAATCTATATTTCTTGAGAGAAGAGTACATTAGATTGAGTCTAGTCTGAGTCCAGATCAGATGTATTAAAATTAATATGACAATCTTACTGATTTCAATTGATATATATAAGCCTTATCATTGACATTGTAATGCTGAAGGGAGCTTGCAACAATATGAGCTATACCTTTGGAAGTATATAAATGGTAACTTATGGCATGGAGGTAATATATAAATTATCACCTAAAAGCTACCACTATTAGAAAATAAAATAGCAATTTATTCCACTATTCTACTATGAAAGCAAAATGAACATTCATAACCAAGAAAATGTCATGATACTGTAGGATGACCCTCAGATTGAAGATATCCCAAAAGCTACTGAGAAAGAACGGAAAGTAAGTGTAAGTACATATTTGTATATTCAGCCCAGAACTAAAATAAAAGTTTGATGCTGCAGGATATGTATACAATCCATACACAAAATGTCAGAATCAGAAACCAAGATGATTGTAATATTGTTAGAGGAAATCAAGATAGAACATAGATGTATTTGGACTCAATGAACAACAAAATGTTCAAAATTACCAGAATGTCTCATTATGAGAAGAACATCAAGATATGCTGAGGACAAGATCATAGAATAAATGAAATAGTCATCATTCTAAACAAAAAGATGAAGATGCAAATCAAAATATGATATAATGATTTCAGGTCGAGTCCAAAGCAAACAAATCAATATGATGATGATGCAAATGTATACCACAAATCCAGAGGAAGTGCAACACTTTTATGATGACTTGAAACACTCTGTTGACAGAATAACCAAAAAGGTATCATACTATTTGTAAGAGACTGAAATGTTAAAGTTGAAAGTAAAATAGCATCTGGAATAATAGGAATATTTGCCCTTGGTTCTGAACCAAAGCAGGAGACAGACTAATACATTTATGCCAAGAAAATTCAATGGTTATAACAAATGAATTCCTCTTAACAATCTCAAAGACATCTGGACATGGACATCACCATATAAATAACATTAAAATTGAATTCTCTACATTCTAGAACCAATAAAACAAGATCTAGCTGACTGAAACTCAGATCACAAATTCATTGCAAAATTACAACTTAAACTAGAATAAACAAAATCATAAAACCAAAAAGATAGAATTTCTGCAGTATTCAATATGATTATGTGGTGAAGGTAGATTAGAATAACTCAAATGAAACTTATAACATTATTAAAGCAAACAAAAATAAATTTGGGAGGAAAGAGGAAAGAGCTATATGCAAGCATACTGACGAGCTGAAGAAAAATAGACAAAAAGAACAGAGATAAATTTGCCCAATGTCAAGCTCTACGTAAGAGCAAGAAAAGAAAAGAAAAAGTTGTATTTAAGTAAGTAGTGCAAATAAGTTGAAGATAATCAAGTGAGAATGGACAATGTATTTCTTTTAGAAAATTACAGGATTCAAGGGAAATCTTTATACAAGATGAGCAAGATATAAGGCAAAGATGACAAAAGAACTCTTGGATAAAGATAAAAATAAGAAAGTAGACAAATTGAGATTATACATACAAAGGCTTAATCACTAAAGCAGAGCCAGACATTATGGAAAGTAAAGTTCAATGACCCCTAGAAAAATTATACTTGAATCAAGGCTGCAAGATTTGATGAAATATCAGCAGAACTATTTAAAAGCTTACAAATGCTGCACTTCAAAGTGGCATATGGTTTGCAAATACCATGGAAAACAAAGCAATGGCCAAAGAACTAGAAGAGATCAGTTTATACTCCACTACCAAAAAGAATGATACTAAATAATGTTCAAATGTGTAGCACTTATCAATCAATTAAAATTGTCACAATGGTTAGTAAAATACTAAAGATTTTATAAACTATAATCCCTAATCTCTAATTATAGAGAATACAAGAATTGCCAAATCAACAAGCTTGGTCTTTGCCAGAGTTGTCTAGTTTCCTTTCACAGAGCTGTCTTTAGTTTGAAATACCTTCCTTGAAAGTCTGACAGGTATTTTCTTAAGAAATGGTTCATGAGGACTCGGAAGCAATTGAATTATAGAGAAGTTATAATTTGATTAATATGCAATCCATAAAATATCCATTTGTATAGTCATTGATAAACCACTGTATTCCTTTATTAATATATAGTTGAATCATATATCTGGGTGTTCACTAAATATTCTCACTAATACTTAAATTTTGAACCACTTCTAATAGAAATAATAGCTTTCCTGGATCTATATTATCAGGAATATGTCTTAATAATGACTTAATATGACTTAATAATGACTTAATAATGCCTATAAAAAAACAAACTACTCTGAACTTCTCTTTAGTTCATACACTACCCAAGTAAATGGTTATATTCTTAAAATGTTTCTAATACTAAACCAATGGTGGTCTAAGTTTAATGCATTTACTATGGTCAGACAAGTGATTTCTTTATCCTGGATGTAACGTAATGTGGTTTGTAACTGTGGTTAAGTATGTTTTGCAAATCGAGTCAGTTTTAAATAAACCAGGGTTAAATTATGCTTTAATGTAATATGTTAATATAGCAATGGCATAACTTGTTTCATATTAGCCAAAGTGCCTTTGAAATGTCAAGATATGTCACCTCTGCAATGAAGCATTCCTATTCCATATGTTAATTGGCTACAGATCAATGCCAAAACAAAGGAAACAACATTGTGACCTAATTTAACATAGCAACCCAGCTGTAATGACATAGTTTTGGTTGTAGCTGGTGGTAATGGTTGTAAACCAACAAATGAATGAATCAATTAAAACTTTCACAACTTAAAAATATGTGGATAACCTTTTACATAACAAATCCATATTTATATATTGGCATCACTAATTGGTTTGTCATCTGTATTTACAAAACCATGCACTCAAGACGATTATCACCCCAAAACAAAAGGCTTACAAATACCATGTCCTTACACCATGTCCATGTTCTACTCTTTAGAAAAATACAGTCAACAAATGCTGCAGAAAACCAGTGTCGAAGAATTAAGGCTGCAGATCCTGTAAAACAGTTTCTGTTGGCCAACGTGTTTTGTGCATAACTCTCATGGTCAGGTTTTTAAAAACTTGATTGTGGACCATTTTAAGAGTTTAAAATCCTGCCAATCAAAAAAGTTTTAAAGCTTAAGCATCAAACTGAGCCAGATCAAACAATGTTTGAGCTGCTTTGGGGAAAATCCAGACTTAACTATCGTTCCTATTCAATTCAGGTATTCCAATTCATATACAGCCAGAATGGAATAAAAGGTATTACCCTGCAAATTGACTGAAGCATTACATTCCTATGGTATTAAATATCAATATTGGAAGATATTTAGAATATAGATTAGATTATTGAACTCCCAAGGGAATTCCCAAGTCAAGGGAAACCTAGGGATAATATTGTAAAGTTAAAGCAGACGTTTATATAGTAAAACAGATATAAAGTATAAATTCTCAATTTAAGTGAATGTTTGTTCTATTGCATGAACAAAATTGAATTCTTACTATCCAAGGAAACACCTTATGATATTTTTCTATTTCTTTAAATTATTCATATACTACTTTATATAAACTATTTCAAAGGGATCAAGAGTCAAGCTTCCAAACAACAGTATAGATAGTCCTTAGTTTATGCAACAATTGGGAACAGAATTTCTGTTGCTAAGCAAGGTGGTTGTCAGTGAGTTGTGCTCAATTTTACAATTTTTTTTCCATAGTTTTAAGTAAATCATGCTGTTTTTAAATGAATCCAGTTTTTCCCATTGACTTTGCTTGTCAGAAGCTGGTGGAAAAGTCAGAAATGATGTTCCCATAAACTTGGTGGACAGCAACCCTGGTAAATACATGCCGGCTACCAATTTTGATCATATGACAATGGTCATAAGTGCAAGGCCCAGTGGTAAATGATTTTTTCCAGTGCTGTCGTAACTTTAAACAATCACTACATGAATGATTGTAAACAGTGGTGAAATCTAAAATTTGTTACTACCAGTTCTGTGGGCATGGCTTGGTGGGGGGAGGGGTTAATGTGATAGGGTGGGCATGGCCTCTTTTTTTTTTTTACTTTTAAAACCATTTTTTCTACAATCTCTTCCGCGAAGAGGTTGTAAAAAAATGCTTTTAAACGGCTATGATGATCCCAGCTGAGTTGCCTGATTAGCAGAGACTTTTTTTTCTTTTAAATGCCTCTGACGATCAGGCAACTCAACTTGGATCGTCAGAGGCATTTAAAAGAAAAAAAGGGTTTTTTTCTTTTAAATGTCTCTGACAATCCAAGCTGAGTTGCCTGATTGCAGAAACTTTTTTTCTTTTAAATGCCTCTGACGATCAGGCAACTCAGCTTGGATCGTCAGAGGCATTTAAAAGGAAAAAAGGGGTTTTTTCTTTTAAAAGCCTTTGATGATCGCAGCTGAGCCACGCGATCATCAGAGGCTTTCTTTTTTTACTTTTAAAAGCATTTTTTCGGCCGGAGAGGTTGTAGAAAAAATGCTTTTAAAAGGAAAAAAAAGCTTCTGATGATTGTGCGGCTCAGCTGGGCATGGGGGGGGAGGGCAGGTATTTTTCCTACCGATTCTCTGAACCACCCGCCTCCGTTGCTGCCGGATCGGGCGATCCAGTCCAAACCGGGAGCATTTCACCCCTGATTATAAATTGAGAACTATCTGTAAATAAAACACTCCAGGTAAAGCAATGTATGCAGAGTTTGAAAATTATTTGGAAGAAATGCTTCAGGATTGGAGCAGCATCTGTTATTAGTAATCAGCCTTTTTTAAAAAAAAACTTCCACTTGAAAGAACATGCCAACATCTTAAGAGATGGAACTCTTAAAGCAGCTACTTCTTCTTCTTCTTTTTTTTTTAGCTGCCACAGAAGCTTGAAAAACGCAGACTTTTTTTTAATAGCAGAGGGTTTCTGCACAATGGCTGAAGCGTTTCTTCCAAAACATCTTCATGGCATGTATATTCTTATAAAGCAAAGAGAAAATACATCTTTTAGGCAAAGAAGATGAAAAAATGGAACTTCTCAGAAGGAAAAAAAAATGTAACAATAAGGGCTCCTCAATATTGGCCAGGGAAATATGGCAAAGATCAAGTGACACCAAAGAGAATTTCTACTTGCAAATGATCACAAAAGAGAAGTCTACTGGTTCTTCTACCTGAAATCTAATATTCATTTAAAAATAGATGAAATTACATTTTAGAATGTAATAGAAAGATTGAAATCAAGCACTAAGCGAAACAATATCAAATGCTACTATCCAGGCAATTTTTACAATTTAAATTGTGTTGAACCTAAAATTGAATCAACTTTAGGTTCAAATATACGGATAATATTTCATCACATAGCAATTGGCAAGAAGCCCATCCTAAAAAACCTCTTAGAAGTACAATGTGAATACTTCCCCACAAACATACTCTGCCAGTTTTTAAGCAACTTGGGGTCTTTAATCCCTGATATTAGCTAACTTCAGTATTTGAGATGCTTTACATCCAGCTATCAACACTGATCCATATTGCAAAAAGTGTAGTCATTGTTTTTGCAGTGGTAGAACTCTGCACTATTTGTGGATGGCCATTTCTTCCTACATGCTCACCCTCTCCCTGTTCCTCAAACTGCCCCAAGCAGACCCATTTCAAGACCAGTTTCCATTTGGAAAAACACAAATAACTTCTTGTTTGGGAATACCACTTCCTGAAAATGATGGCCTGCCTCCAAATGATCAGAACAATGTATTCTAAATACTAGAATATTGTCTTTCCAGAACATGTAGCTTTCACGCAATTACTGGCTTGCCTTGCTGTCAATTTCCCCTTTTCTCAACTGACCTCAACTAGGTCAAAATTATTGTGCAGCAGTAGAAAGCTACAGTACTGAAATTCTCCAATTGTAATCTGAACTTTAATGCAGACTTCTTTTAATTCCTTTTCTGTTTTAAATTGCTTTTTTTTTTTACATGCGTGGTGCATTTAGAATTATTTTGGTTACTTTTTTCTTGGCCAGACCACACTTTATGAAATCATTTGTTTTCTTCTGTACCATTATTCTGACTTTCATTTGAAAACATTACACATTTAAATAAACAATAGAGACCTAAATAAAATTCCATTCGTGCTTAAAAATATGGTTTTGAAAAACCTTCCTTCTTCATCCATTCTTAAATTACATATACAATACACAATGGTCTGTCCTTTGACCACTTCATTAAAAAAAATCTCATAAAGATATTTCATGTGTTAAACTAGCAGAACTCTCTAAAGACCTACGTGCATGTTTCTGTTTCCTGTTCAGACCTAGGCTTCCTTAGAAATTAAACAGCACAAACTTAGTCCCGGCAAATCTCTTTAATTCATATGGCTGTAAATTACTTTCATTTACAGCCCGCAAGGCTTGATAAACAGTCTTTCAGAGGAAGGTTATCAACACCTACCTATCTCACATGGAACACTGCCAAAGAGCTAATTTCCAGACGCAGGGCAAGACCAAACCTGGCACAGAGTCACAAACAGAATTTTCAAATCTTGAATCGGCCAGATGAACTAATTGCTTCCTGCAAAAGCTCATGTCCCGTTTGCTTCTCTTTTATGTCTTATGGGAGGGACCATATATAAAATTGGGTGTGACTCACTTAACAATTTAGCAATGGAAATTCTGGTCCCAATTGTTGTTGTAAGTCAAGGAATATCTATATTTTACTTGCTCATTTACTTCAAGTAATGTTTAAAAAGCAAACCAAATAAATAAATGTTCTTCTTAGAAAACTGCAAGGCACTTTCCCAACACTAATTAAACACCATCATATAAAGAATCTAATTCTCTATTACAAGTCACTTTTATTATCCTTTTAAAACCCAGGAGAAAGGGCTTATAAACTGATACCTCTATAAAAGGATAATTGATGTTTCATTTACTGTGATAATTAAAACTTTTACAAGAAGCTCCCTAGGGTTGGAGCCGAACACCCAGAGTAACCATTCTCTTAACTGTCCAGAAGATGAATTTTTAATATGGCTAATACAATATAAATAATTAAAGTGTACAATATTTTTTAAAAACATGTTTATTCATTTAAAATTGTCTAGACTATTGTTCAAAGCAAAATTTTCCCACTGTGGTTTGCCCCATTGTAAAAATATAATTTAAAATTAAAATTCACTTACACCAAAAGAGCATACTATAAATAAAGAAAAAGATCAATAAATGTCCCCTTCAGAGCAAATTTGAAAATATTATAGTACCATCTCAAAATATTTCACTGGGTGCCAAAAATAAATGCCAGGTATACCTTTGAAGGCAGTATTTCAGAAATGGAAGGGACACTACTCAGAAGTTTCCTTTTGCATATTATGTCTGTGAATGTTATATCCATCACTTCATGATGAATGAGAAAAGGCATTTTTCATATATACATTAATTATTTGTAATAAAGGCAGGAAAAAATAAATAAAACGATGAATGTCAGAGGTTTTTATTTGGATCCAAGACATCTAGAGACCATGAGGTTACTTATTTCTGTTTTCTGCAATGCTAATATCAATATATTTACTAATTTGTTGTGAGCAGAACATAATTCACATCATCATCTGATTTCATAAACTTTCCTTTTTATATTGGCATTGTTCCAAATAAAACTATACTATCTATTTGGATAAATTTATTTAATAGAACTTCTGAGAGAGTGTCTTATCCCTCTCAATTCAATGAATTTGTGCAAAGATTCTGTTTTTGCATAACCTGATACATTAGACAAGGCAATGTAAATACTGAAAATTCATAGGTGTCATGAAATAGAGTAGTCATATTGTGAACATTTAAAAAATTAATAGAGTCCTGCATTTTACTGAGTTTGTTTCTGTGACATATATGCTCATCTGTTTGAATATAGAGCAGCAGTGGGTTCTACTTACCTTTACTACTGGTTCGCAACGGGGCCGCGCACACGCTTCTGTGCATGCACAGAAGCTTCCTGATGACGTCCGGATCATTGGGCGGAGCTTCCCGCCTGTTTTACTACCAGTTCTTGTGAATCAGTCTGAACCGGGGGCAACCCACCACTGGTATAGGGTAGAGACAATAGAGTAATTCTGCAGGTAACGAAAGAGGTATGGGTACCATATGTGATAGTTCTACTTTTATACATGCTACATGTGAGTGTTTGAGTGATATAATATAACAATTCATAAATTTAACTAACTTTTCACATGGAAGTGCCACCAATAAGGATGCATTTTGATATTTGCAATGAAATAATCTGAGACCAGCTGATTCAGGTTATGCAAATCAGTTTAATTTGTGCAATGAAATAGCATGAGTAGTGTAATGAATTTAGCATCTGGTTTTCCCAAAGGTGTTTAAAACTATAGAAATCTAAAAGAGATTTCTTATTATACAATATTATTTTCATGATGGTAAAAAAATGCAACTATTTTTCATTAGGGGAATTAGGAGAATTCTAAAAATTTATTAATTATAGAATTACATCATATCCATAAATCCGTATTGAAAAAGAGGTTATCACAGTGAGAAATAGGCATTCACTATTAATTTCACTATTAAGTGGAATTTAATACCTAAATAGTTGCCATGGTTACCATAATCAGATATTTATTGCTAAACATATACCAAGGAATTCTTCCTTCATCAGCAGAAAAGTAGAAATTTTAAAATTCAATAATTCTTCTCTCATCTCCTCTTTCACTCAAACATCTAAAATCACATTTCTTATACATAACTCCCTTTTCGTGATCCTATAATCCTATGTGATGTACACGATGTCTTAGGTCTGTGATGGCGAACCTATGGCATGCCATTTCGGTGGACACACGAGCCATCGCCCTAGATCAGCTCCACCATGCATGCGCATGCCGGCTAGCTGATTTTTGGGTCTCTGCTGCGCATGCAGAAGATGTGCATGCATGGCCATGCTGCCCCACCCCTCCCAAGAGTCTCCACATGGCCCATTTTGGATGCTAGGTAAGTACAGACTTGCATGGAGGCTCTGGGAGGGCGAAAAAGGGGCCTACTGGCAATCCAGAAATGGGCCGCTTCTGGCCTCTGGAGGGCCTCTGGAGGGCCAGGGGAGGCCATTTTCACCCTCCTGGAGGCTCCAGGAAAACCTCCAGACCATCCAGAGCCTCCAGAGGTTGAAAAATGGGCCTACCAGAAGTCCGGAAATGGGCCGTTTGTCCAGTGCCTCTGGACAGCTTAGGGAGGCTGTTTTTGTCCTCCCCAGCCTCCCGGAAAGCTTCTGGAGCCTGGGAAGGGTGAAAAAGGAGCCTAATGGGAGTCCAGAAACAGACTGTTTCCAGTCTCTGTAGGTTTCAGGGAGGTCTGCTAGGCCCAAAATGGGGTGCAGGAAGGTCATGCACGCATGCACGAGAGGTCGGTGGGTGCATGCGCAGGGGCAGGGCAGCACAGGGAGGGTTGTGTACACATGCATGGGTGTGGGGCGCACAGAGGGCATTGCATTATGGGTATGGGCACATGCACATGTGACTCGCCTGCATTCCCCCCGCCTCTCCCCGGCGAAAAGGTTTGCCATCACTGAGTTAGATTATGCCCATTATTTTTTTAGCTCAAAAATTATGCTGACCCAAGGAACAAAATATTATTAAAAGTGAAGCAGCCTCACTCTAGCTGCACAAATGTAGACAGCACACCCAAAATGATAAATCCTTGTCCATGTGTGGAAGCCTGTGTGCACACACAAACACCCAGATAAAGTGGCTAACTCTTCTTTTCTTGAGAATTATGGGGATGTTCTAATCAAGCACTCATGAAACCTGATCTCAGCATGCGGTCTGATTCCCTCCTTTCAAATTTCCAGCAATGATGAAATGGTTTTACTCTTTGCTTTTGTTTGTGAAATTTGCTGCTTCCTTGCCAAAATATATTTAAGGATTAAGCAACCTAATAATTTAAATCAGTTTTTTCCCATTCAGCCTTGGTCTCTTGTATCCACCCATTTCTAGGTAAAATAGCTTGATTGAGCCACCACCAGGATTAATGATTGAGAACTAGTAACCCATACAAAGGCTTAACCTTGAAAAGCTATTAGCTTCTGAACAGGAACAAGAATGCTTTTCCTCCTAAAGCCAATCTGGGATTATAGCAAAATCGGGCAGTTCAGACTACATAACATCCCAACAATCTGAAATTGCAAAAACATTCACTTTAGAAATAATGTTGGATTGCTGGCTCCTTTTTCTTTCTTACGATAATTAAAATAAACAACAGCATGCTAAGCATAAATCCTATTGGCAAAGTCTTCTGTGATGTTTGTTATGTTGCTTTTCTTTTTCATTATGGACTGTTTGTTATATTTTTTATTTTTAAAATTGTTGGAGTTTGTGATTACTTTATGGTAATTTATTAATTTATTCTTCACTTGTGAACTACTCTGGGTGACTCAATAAATCGTTTCTTGTTAAATTATCACATAAAATTAAAAGATTCATCTATTGCAATTTTAAGCAAACATGATTGTAAAAAAATGATTTTAAATGTCAATAGACAAGTGTTTTTCTTATCACAGTCTCTCAAGCTTTCTTTCATTTTAATTTCTACTAAAACAGTCAGACATATTGTTCCTAGTGCTTGAGACCAAGCACCACTACAGTGGAGAAGTAGACACATCATCTGGTTTGTTTAGTGACATATTCAACAAATAAGGGAAGAAAAAGATACAAGAGAAAAAGGGGAAAGGAGAAAGGGCCAACAGATCATAGAGGGAAACGATCAATGGAAAATGAAGAAAAGATGTGGAAGCTAATTTAAGGAATCTTCTTTTTAAAGAAAAAATATAAAGAAAGTTGTTTTAGATATTTTAATAATTTTGACCTCAGGGGAAAACACTGCTTTTTAAAATAAATAAAGATCAGTTGAAGAGAATGTGACCTTGTTAGTTCAGAGAAGATGTTCAAGCTACATACAATAAATACATGGATGCAGAGGTGCGTTCTACTTATTTACTTCAAAGGAAGCGCATGCGCGTGCGCAGATCGTCAATTAGGATGTCCGGGCGGGTGGGCAGAGCCTCCCAACGCTTTTACTACCGGTTCTAAAGAATCAGACAGAGCCAGGAGCAACCCACCATTGCTTGGATAGTGAATGACCACCACATATAGCAGAATACCTACATGTAGAATATTCTGCAAGAGTGTTTCCCAAAGTTTACAGATGAGTGAGACATTCTCAGACATGCAGTTGATTCACAAATTATCCTCCATTGCAGAATTCCAACTGAATCTGGTTGAAGAGATTTTGCTGCCATGTTCTTCCTTTCCTTCCTTCTTATAGCTGATCTAATTGCTTAAATAGTGTTTATCTGTCATTTGGTATTCTTCCTTAAGTGGCTTTCTACTTCTCTTTTTCTGTAGTAATCTTCAACCGGTTGAAATATCAGCACAGCAACTCCCAGAAGTCTCAGCCAGCACTTTCAAAAGAAGGGCATAGGCCAAAGTCCCATCGTTCAGATTTATTGCTGGCTCAGGACGCATTCTCTACATTCCTAAGTGCTCACTGTGGTCCCAATTCGACACCTTCTCTTATTAAAAAGGGATTTGCAAAACAACTAATGATATAAGACAACTCTCCTAAGTAATTAGGAGCAGAGGAAGATAAACTGTATATCAAGTTACATCTCCAGAACTGTGATTGGTTTTCTCCAACCAAGAGTTGTAAGAACTGACTAATCACTCTACACAACCAATGACCCCTTTAGAGTTTCCAAGCAGTAAACTTCTTACATAAGGAATTTGTTACTACACCTTGAGAAAACAAATCATTTTGAGGTGTTGAAACAAGTAAAGATTTATTACAGAACAAAGACAACTGTGAATTAAACAATTCCTGAGATGGCAGAAGTAACATTGGGTTTGGGGCTTAAAAAAATTAATATCCATTATGACTACATCAAAGGGTGAGTAATAAGAGTAATAAGAGTTGAATATTTTGTGTTTTTAGCTAAAATTAGTCTTCCACACTATAGTATGGCAAGATATATGTTTCTTTTTAAAAAGGTAATTTTGTCCAGCTTCACATCTACATATATATATATATATATATATATATATATATATATATATATATATATATATATAAATTAGGACATTTGCATTGTATATAGTGTCCTTTTTAAAATAGTATGAAGTTATTGGCGACAATAGCTGAGAACTATGACAGTGTTTGTCAGCAAAACTTCCTTAGAGCTCATAAATGACAAAAAAATTGTTGCACAAGATGCATAGTAGAAAGTCCAAAACAAAACTTTCTCAGAAGAATAATAAACAGTGAGCAAAATACTTCTCCCAAATCTCTCTGTACTAGTGAGCATCTGCCTTCCTTCTCTCCAGGAAGAGATGATTTTGAATCCTTTGGTGTACTTTTGGTGCTCTACATGAAATCAGGGATTTGATAGAATTTTGAGAAAGCTAAGGCTGCAACTTGATGCAGCAAAAATATAAAGTGATTTTTCCAGTGGTGAAATCTAAAATTTGTTACTACCTGTTCTGTGAGTGTGGCTTGGTGGTGGAAGTATAATGTGACAGACTGGGCGTGGCCAATTTTTTTTTTTTACTTTTAAAACCATTTTTTCTACAACCTCTTCGGTAAAGAGGTTGTTAAAAAAATGCTTTCAAAAGGTTCTGACGATCCCAGCTGAGTTGCCTGATGGCAGAAGCTTTTTTAAAAAGCCACTGCCAATCAGGCAATTCAGCTTGGATCGTCAGAGGCATTTAAAAGAAAAAAAGGGGTTTTTTTCTTTTAAAAGCCTTTGACGATCCCAGCTGAGCCACAGGATCATCAGAGGCTTTTTTTTTTTTTTTACTTTTAAAAGCATTTTTGGCTGAAGAGATTGTAGAAAAAATGCTTTTAAAAATTAAAAAAAAGCCTCTGATGATTGTGCAGCTCAGCTGGACGTGGAGAAGGGGCCGGGATTTTTGCTACCGGTTCTCTGAACCACCCGCCTCCATCGCTACCGGATCGGGTGATCCGGTCCGAACTGGGAGCATTTCACCCCTGGAGTTTTCCCTTTCTTTGGTTGATAGATAAATTCATTATTTTTAAAATTCTACTAAGCCTTTTGTACAGTTTATATGACACGT
Source organism: Ptyas mucosa (assembly GCA_012654045.1). Classification (NCBI taxonomy): domain Eukaryota; kingdom Metazoa; phylum Chordata; class Lepidosauria; order Squamata; family Colubridae; genus Ptyas; species Ptyas mucosa. The sequence continues at coordinate 35,809,439 of WNWU01000003.1, read as the reverse complement.
TTCTGAGGTTTTCTACCTCAATATGAAAGGGGAAATGTCTCTAATTTTCATCAGGTGTCAGAATGGTCTTGAAGGCTACTTCGAGGGTCAGGGGACTGCTTGCATCCATAGGTTGCCCACCTCTGTTTTAGATTACACTTGAGTTTATTATTTAGGAGCAACTGGCCAACTTTATTTAGCCTTAGGGATAAAATATTCAAATATAGGTGGTACAAGCCTGAGTGATGTAGGAGGCTAATGTTCCTACTAAGGCAGCATTTAACATCCAGCTGCCTGCAATTACTGCAAGTTCAATTCTCACCAGGCTCAAGGTCGACTCAGCCTTCCATCCTTTCTAAGGTGGGTAAAATGAGGACCCGGTTGTGGGGGCAATAAGCTGATTTTGTATAAAATATACAAAAGTATGAAGGCTATTGCTTAACGCATTGTAAGCCGCCCTGAGTCTCTGGAGAAGGGCGGCATATAAATATAAATTTTTAAAAAAAATCAAGGCCATAAAGGTAAAGGTAAAGGTTCCCTCCCAGATATGTGCTAGTCGTTCCTGACTCTAGGGGGCAGTGCTCATAGCCCAAGAGCCAGCGCTGTCCGAAGAGGTCTCCATGGTCATGTGGCCGGCATGATTAAACACCAAAGGTGCACGGAACACTGTTACCTTCCCACCAAAGTGGTCCCTATTTTTCTACTGGCATTTTTTACATGCTTTCAAACTGTTAGGTTGGCAGAAGCTGTGACAAATAACGAGAACTCACCCCATTACACGTCACTAGGGATTTGAACCACTGAACTGCCAACCTTTCGGTTGACAAGTTCAGAGCCACTGAGCCACCGCATCCCTATATCAAGGCCATAGGAAAGTTTAAAACAAGAACCAGGAGAGCAGTGACGAAATACTTCTCTATGTTGCCAAGAAAACAACAGTGGATAAGTTTCCAAGAATCAAGCTTGACTTGAAGGACCCAGAAAATACCTTCAAAGTACCTTTGAAATGGACTATCAAGACCAAGAATTTTTTTTATTCTATAAAATATTGTATATCACTTTCTGAGTGTTTGAGATAACTTTTCACAAGAAATATATGAGAAGGTGGGGAAAATAAGAATACTTGATGGGTCAGGAAGATGTTTCATATCCAACAAGGCCATGGGTTCATTGGTAGCATTTTTGGTTCAAAAAGGGTAAGTTAGCAAATTAGTGTGGAAGACTTATGCTTGCCAAAAAAAAAAAAAGAATTGCTGCTTTTTTCTGAACAAGAATTGTTCAGAAAAATATAGTTTTCTTTACCTTGTCTCCTACCTGTGTGTGGAACCATAGTTACTCAATTCCAAATTAGCGTGGCAAATGGGTATGTTGGCTATGCATTATAATAGTTTAAATCTCACATGTTTTAGTAGTACCAGATAGGGAAAGTTGGAACCGACAACAGATATTTCAGATACAATTACCTCTAATATGTGGCTTCCTGACCATCCTAAAATGCTGGATAAATAAGATCTATTGCTATTATAGGAAAGCAAGCATTGTTGACCAATGAGAATCATAAGAGAAGTAAAGTCATGTTCTATTTCATATTCCTCATGGTTTCAGAACTATTCAGATTTTGTTCCCATCATAAGCTATGGTAACAGAAGGGATTGGATTTTTTAAAATTCACATACTCTGACACTATTTTTCCACTATGTGATTGAACACTAATCTTGTCAACATGCTTTTTGCATTTTACTAATGGTGCTTGATTTCCAAAGCTACATATGTAAAAACCACATGAGTTGGGCTGGAAAATAAAAATATAAAAAAGTCTCCTTATTTTGATATAGTACAATCAAAACCATTTTGTACAAATGAGTGTCAGATGTTTGCATTTTGTTTATACTATTATATACTCTCCTTGTCAGAGTTGGTACTTTTCAGTAAATATCATTTGTTTAGACTAGAAGTTTTAGAGGGAAAACATTTTCTAAAGCCGTCTTTCAAAAGAAAAAAATCCAGCCGTCTCATGCTTGTAAATATTGGGAAACTACAAATGCCTTAGAATGCATCAAATTTAGTTTGTGGAATAATTTCATTATATATACTTACAATGCTGAAGGCCAGTATTTAATATTAGGCACATGTAAAACCCACAGGTGGAATTCTGCTTTCAGATCAGTTTTTTTGACCACAACCAACAAATTCCCACCGAAAATCCACTTGCCTACTCAAATTTCAGAGCTGATTTGTTTCTGCTGCCATTCTTCAATGTTACCAAATTGCTTGATGTAGTTAGGCAGCAATCTTACCCGTACCTTCCTGGAAATAAACCTCACTAACATAAAGAACCTTACATCTCAGTAAACGTGCATAGAACTGCACTGTTAAGACCCAGTAGTGAAATCCAATTTTTTTTTACTACCGGTTCTGTGGCCATGGCTTGGTGGGCATGGTGTGGCCTGGTGGGCATGGCATAGTGGGCGTGGCAGGGAAAGGATACTGCAGAATCTCCATTCCCTCCCCACTCCTGGGAAAAGGATATTGCAAAATCCCGATTCCCTCCCCACTCCTGGGGGAAGGATATTGCAAAATTTCCATTCTCACTCCACTCTGGACCAGCCAGAAGTGGTATTTGCCAGTTCTCTCAACTACTCAAAATTTCCACTACCGGTTCTCCAAACTGCTCAAACTTTCCGCTACTGGTTCTCCAGAACCTGTCAGAACCTGCTGGATTTCATCCCTGTTAAGACTCCATATATTCTTATGTATTATCAGTGCAGATACAGGTAGTCCTTGATCTACAACTATTCATTTAATAACCGTTCAAAGTTGCACCAGTGCTTTTAAAAAGCTATTTAGAACTGGTCCTAGTACATGTAACTATTGCAATCATATTGTACCAGCAGTCATGTGATCAAAATTCAGATGTCTAGCAATTGGTAGTGTCCTGGAGTCATGTCATCACCATTTGTAACCTTCCCAGGGGCCTTTCAATTAGCAAAGTCAATGGGGAAAGCCAGATTTGCTTAGCAACAGATTTGCTTCATGATCTCAGCAAACAGGTAATAAAATCAGGCAAGATTCACTTAACAACTGCTTTGCTTAGTGATGGAAGATCCAGTACTGGTTAAGGACCACCTGTATTATCATTCATAGGACTCCCTGAGATGTGTTATTTTCCCACACGAAGTTTGTTTTATTTGTGAGAGTAAAAAATCTTGGCACAAAAACTAAATTGTCACAACTCACTGGTGTGAAAATAAGTAATACCAATTGATGCAAAGATTGGATGAAAGTACAGTTTTAAGAAAGGACCTCATTTTTTTTTCTTTCTGGATCCAAAAGAACACTGGGTAGACAAAAGGAGAACATCAGCATTGGTTTTAATTCTGACTTTGTGTGGTGGTCTTTTTAACACAAGAATCTCAGCGCACTGGAGTCTCAGGAGTGACAGGAGAAGGTATACCTGTCAGCTTCCCATGCAGGCACTTGGTTGGGACGTTCCTTTTTTCCTGTTGGATACTTGCACACCAAAGCAAATGTCAACCATGTAAGCTTTGCATCCCACCTCAGCTTCTTCTTAAAGCCAGAAAATCATGCCATGTTCCAGTCTGTACTGCAGGAAATACATGCCTGAACATTTCTGATTATAGGGCCAAGGGAAAGACTTGGAGAAAAATGAGTAGAAAAAAAGATTTCAAGTTGTCTTAAAATAAGTAGCCTTTGAAGACTTCAAGTCCAATAAGAAAATTCCAACCTACCCATTTTAATGCTATAAAATATGCATTACCATAAGTTAATTATCAGTGTGGATTGGCCATCCCTGGATAATCTAAAACCCTTCATAGCATTAAGATAATTCTAAATTCTGATTTCTAAGCTATCAGTATTTCAGCACTAAAGTAATAAAAATCCAAAACCAATTTGTTTCATGAATGAAGGCAAATATACATGTCCAAGGATAATGTTGCAAGATCCAATCTGGATCAGTCACAGGAGCCAGAGATTTAGTCTTCTGAGCTTTCAGACTTGTGTGGAGATGAGGCCTTGGCAACACAAGGAAACAACAGCCAATAGCCGGCCATCAACACACCAATAAACCAATAGGACATAATCTATTAGTTGATTGGTGCATATAAATAGAGGAATAGAATAGCCCAAAGCACACGTTCTAGTGGAGGGTAGTTCCTTAAGATTACGCTCCAGCAGGAGTCTGAAAGCTCGGAAGCTTAAACCTTTGGTCCCAGTGACTGACCCTAGATTAGATCTTGCAATTTATTTCACATGACTTTTAAAGGATAAGTTACCCCATCCCTGTTGGAGCTGTGTTAAACTAATATGATTCTGTCATTGCTTGAGCCTTAACGCACTCTTCTGGAAGGTAATCTGATTCTTCTTCCCATTTGTTCTCCATTCAGCCTCCAAACCTCCAAGCTTCCAGGGAGTTGTCTCACAAGCTGCCTTGCCAAACATCCATCAACAATTTAGGCAGCATCAGAAATAGATAACAGAACAGGTGCACATAGTAAGGTACCTTAACATCTAATGATTACATGTGCCTTTTTAAAAAAAAATACACAAAGCAATCCAAATTTAATGCTGAGAGGACTGAACAAGCTTCCTTCTGCAGTTAATTGAAAATAAACAGAACAGTAGCCACTATGACCTGTAAAAAGAAAAAAAAGTAGCCACTTATGACCTGTAAAAAGAAAAATGTCTCTATGAAACATTGAAAGGGTATTTTACTTTTATTAAAGCTATAATCCAGGAGTCTCTTTGAGCTTTCTCACTATGTATACTATCAGAGGCCATTTTGTTGCCCTGTTTTGATATTCTATGCTTGTTTCCATTAAAATATCCTTTAAAGTGAAACAGCCAGTCCAGTGGTATCTTATTTGAATGCCACTGTTGGAAGCATTGAGGTACAGTCCTTTACTATTTGGACTTGAAGTACTTTGAAATGGACCTCTGCAATGACAGGTGAGGGGAAGTAGTGTCCCTTCACACTAATCTAACCAGTAAAATTTTGTGCTGCCACAAAATGTGGTCCATCTTCACTTGGGGAATCTAAATTGATTCAAAATCAGTTATATCCCTTGATTATGTTGCTATTAAACTCGGATCTTGTTCATTTTGCCAGTTCTTCATAATTGTCAATGCAACCATATCATTTTTTAAAAAATAATAATTATAATTCTTCCTTTTCCTTGCTATTGCTAACGTTTTCATTGGGCTGCTGGTGTGCTGTTTCTTTTCTCTTCCTTTTGTTTTGAATTGATGCATAACTGTCCATTTTGTGGTTCTTAATATCCCAGCAACCTCATCACTACGATTGAAAGTTACTTGTACCTGCCCTTCTTTCAGAAACAAGCAAAAATAAAAATGCCAGTTTGTGCTAGTTAATTTCAGCAAAAAGAGAAAGATTTTAAGCATTCTTCTCACATTATAGTACATTTTATACAGTTTAGTTTTAAGTAAGTTTACACATGAATATTGAGTATTGTCCTCAACCTATCACATCATTCTTATCCCAGCAGAAATCTGGGCAGGAGTCTGTTCTTCAAGCTTGCTGTTCAGTTTCTGGATGTTTTGATACCAAACTAGGTAACCTCTTCAGTGGAGTTTGAAGATGTTACCTAGTTTGATTACAAAATGTCTGGGAGCTAAATAGCAAGCTCATAGAACAGATCTCTGCCAAAACCTACAACCTGAGCTATGAATATTCTCAACAATTTCACATATTATTTTTCAAACATGGCAATTTTACAATTTATGAACTTATATCTTACATGTCCACACATCGTAAAGTTACCAGTTTTGAAAAACACTCTTTTAGACAAAGAGGAAAAGTGTCTGGCTCGACATTAAAAGGTCACACTACACACACACAAATAACTGCTGTCCAACATTGGACAGGGAATGGGAATCATCATATAAACAATCCCTTTATTATGACTAGCCCAAATGCCTACACACAAAAAATGAAAAAAAAATTGGTGCTGATCATAAATAGCAGCTGTTTATGAGATTTCTTATATCAGTATAATTATTGCCAACAATGATGGAAAATGCATTTTTTCATGCAAAACAGCTGCTTTGTTTCTGTCAGATATCCCCATGAAATCAAAACCAAAGCTTTCATAAGTATAACCTGTAGCATAAAACCACAAAAACCGCTATTTTTCTGAATACATTCATAAGCTATCTCTGTATGTAGAAGTTATAACTAGGAAAAATTCTATTGCCTATAGCTATCATAATACCTTCCTGGGAATAAAAAAGAGAAACATGTAATTTAGAACAGCAACCTCAGCCAATTTCATTAAGTGCCATCTTAATTGGGCAGGCCTCTAATCATCACACCAATGGTAATTGGTGGTTCTACCAAATCTAAATATGTGTTTATGAATGAAGAATTCTAGCAACCGCTAATAAAAGTACATAATTCACCACATCAAGACTGCTGTCTTTTCGCCCTGAATTCTTAGAACTCTTCCCAAGGCTAAGCTATAAGGGACTGCTTTGCAATGCTCCATTCTTGAAGACAGCCTTATTCAAGAAGAGTCAATTATTTCTTTTTAAGATTTCTTTTTAGAAATAACACAAGGCAGCAAACATACCCAATACTCTTTCCCTGTCCTATTTTCCCTTCAACATTCCTGTCAGAGGAGCTGGGCTGAGAGACAGTGATTGGCCCAAGGTTGTCTAGACTTCAAGTCTATGGCAGGACTAGAACTCACAGTGTCCTGGTTTCTAGCCTAGAGTCTTCAACATAAGACCAAATTAGTCTATTTACTTATTTATAAGAAGTTCTATTCCTTATATGGGCATTCCTTCACTTGAATATCAATTGAATTATTAAACTCTGCTAGCTATATTTTTATGGTGCAGAGACGCAACCCAGTTGGTAGTTTTATATCAGAGAGATCCCTACAATCAGAGGAAACAAGTCCAATATTCTCTCCAAAAAGACGTGAGGTCCTCAGTCAGTATGTATAGTAGCCAAAGAATGTTGCATATCAGTTCAGTTAGAAAATATTAAAATAATGGAAGACTAGAAATGGCCTGAGAAAATATTTGGCTGAGTGCAGTATCCAGACAGACCTTTTGGTTAGAATAAGACACAACTCGATAGGCACAGAGGATGGGTAGAAGATATTATTATTATTTAAAAAATTTGCTGCCTATTTCGCCATGGGGATACTCTGCTATGGCTTTTATCACAAACAAGTCATTATGCCACTTTGCCAATGATAGCAATATCCATGGAAGGCAATGGCATTGCTGGTGTGCACCACTTGTGGTGTCACCACTATCAAGCTTTTGTGGTTCCATAATAGCACTCAGAACCATGCTGATGGCTCAAACTTCACACAGGATTTTGTCACTAGATTCAGTTGTTTAAATGTAAAGACAGAAATGTGGAAATGTCAAATGTCAAAAAGATACTGGGACAAATGATATCCATTTACCACATGCTGTTGTGTATGTGCCGTGTGTGTGTGTGTGTGTGTGTGTGTGTGTGTGTACACGTGCACAAGCTCTGTTTCAGAATTTCCTTTGCTTCTTTGTGTTGCAAATGTGTCATTAATATCCAAACATTTCGAATGTACAGATTGTATAAATGTATGGGCATTTGTGCCATGTATTCTGGAATTTACCCATTATGGAATGTGCATGTAACCATAATTACAAACACTGGAATGCCAGCCATGTGCTTGCCCACAGAAAATTGTTGTACCTATGCCAAAAAGACAGCAAATATATCACAGCAAAGATGAATGACAGAGAATGTGAAAATGATTATCACTTGTAATTTTATACACTACTGCAGCTTATTAGTTTTCATTCAGCTGCATGAAATCATTTTACTTATTTCAAATCAGTATTAGTAACACTGAGTTTCATACATGTTTATTGAAGGAGGGGGTGAAACCATAGAAAGAAAAGAAAAAGGGCAAAATTCAATCCTAGCCAATAACTAACATAGATCAGTAACTCCAGAAGCTGTTACTTTAATATCTTTATATACAGAGAACAAATGTCAGGGATCTAAAAAGAGCATTCAGTTACAATAATTATATTCACAAGAATCAGAGAATAAGAGTTGGAGGGGACTTTGCAGATCCAACTCCTGTCCAGGATAGAAATCTTCAGGCCATGCCAGACAAATCTCTCAACAACCTGCAAGATCCGATAAATAAAAAGACTTATTTCTTACTAAGCTTTCAAAGGATTATGTTTTTACTATTACAAGGAGCCTCCTAAACTCTAGTAGAAGAATTCAGCTATGGACAGTGATTAACTGCACTTATCAACTATTCTCAAGCAACAAACCAAAGTCAAGCATATAGATAATTTAATCATTGAAACTTTAGAACGAGGAAATAAAAAGCAAACCCCAATGCAGAAAATGCTGATGTATCTATGTGAAAGATAAAACTGAATTCAAATATTATAACCATTAATACAACAAAATGTATAACACCAAATAAGTTTTTATTTTGTCTTGTTTAAATTCTCTTTTGGAAAATAAATAACTGTATCTGGTGCCAATGAGATGTGTATATAACAGAAGGGAGATTGTGCAAGGAGAGCCAAATTGGCCTATGATTGCAAAAATCAGGAGTTGATAGCACCATTTCTGATACATTTTTATCAAAAAGTCTAAACTTTTGTGACTGTAAATCACTTCCTCAGATGCTTCTATTGAATTGAATTACAGTTCATGAAAGCTTATATGTCTCTTAATAACATTTGCTAGTCAGTATGAGACCAGATGATCACAGTAGTACAAGTAGTCCTTGTTTAGTGAACTTTGCAGTTACAATGATGAAAAGATAAAGAAAAGGGGATAGAATCAAGATCACGTGAAGTATTAAAACCACTCTAGAATGCCTTAGTAAGGCCACACTTGGAATACAGCATCCGGTTTTGGTCGTCATGATTTTAAAAAGATGTTGAGATTCGAGAAAGAGTCCAGAAAAGAACAACAAAGATGATTAGGGGACTGGAGGCTAAAACATAAAAAATGATTGCCATAATTGGGTATGTTTCAGTTTAATGAAAAGAAGGACTACAGAAGGTGAGATGATAACAGTCTTCCAATAAAACAGCAGTGTTCCAGAGTCTGCCACAAAGAAAAGGGAGTCAAGCTATTCTCCAAAGCACCTAAGGGCAGGACAAGAAGCAATGGATGGAAACTAATCAAGGAGAGAAGCAACCTAGAACTAAGGAGAAAATTTCCTGTTAGAACAATTAATCAGTAGAACAACTTGCCTCCAGAAGTTGTGAATGCTCCAACACTGGAAGTTTTTAAGAAGAGATTGGATTATCATTTGTCTGAAGTGGTGTAGGGTTTCCTGTCTAAGCAGGAGGTTGGATTAGAAGATCTCCTAGGTCCCTTCTATTCTATTCTATTCTATTCTATTCTATTCTATTCTATTCTATTCTATTCTATTCTATTCTATTCTATTCTATTCTATTCTATTCCATTCCATTCCATTCCATTCCATTCCATTCCATTCCATTCCATTCCATTCCATTCCATTCCATTCTATTCTTTAAAAAGGTAATTTTATGACCCATTCTCACATTTACAACTTTTGCAAGTCTGTCAGGAAACTGAAGCAAGATGATAAGTACAGTCACTTACAGTTTCTCTTAGCAACTATTTTTCTTAACAGTCAATATGCCAGTCCCAATTGTGGTCACTAAATGAGGATGGCCTATATTCTATAACAACTTCAAAAGGGAAGTCAGCCTCACTTTTTCTCCTAGCTACTTGTCAAATTTTCAGTCAAGGGAACATTTGGAGTAGGATTTATGTTGATGATCTGCAGTTATCAATAGAATCTAAGGGAGGATAATCCTAAAATTCCCACTCTCTTCTTTTGTTTCTTACAGGCATTTGAGATGGATCTTTCTGACCAGGGCATTCAAACAAGTAGGATAGTAAACTTGTTATATTTATTTTCATTCATTCATTCATTGTCACTTATAACAAGGAGATCAAGACAATATTTCTGTCTCTCGCACACACCTGCTTTATCTTCATAACATCTTCCAGAAGTAAGCTGGCTGAGATACAATAATTGGTTCAAGGTCAAAGACTACAACATTTGTCCTTCCAGTATTATTCTCTTCACAAACTAATGCTAGAGTTTTCATACCATGTTATAATATAATTTATTTGATTAAATAAACCTGGTTCAAACCTATGCCATAGTTTAATCATGGTATATAATTCATAGTGAGTGAATATTCAACATGCTAAACAAGCTACATTGTCTACTGTAAACCCAGCCTTGTTCTCAGAAATGGTGTAAAAAAATTACCAATAACCAGGAACAGATTTTATTTGGCTTTTTTAAAAAAAAGTTCCTTCATTTTCTGAAACATGCTCCTTCTGCAAGAAAGTGTCCAGGACCAAAGGTTGCAAATGTCATTTTTGTACATGATAGGTAAGTCTTTCATTGCAGCCCCACATCTCCCATCTTGCATATACATTTATATATGCAAATGTCGTTCAAGAGAGTTTGCAGATTGAGATGGACCGGGAAGTGACCATCTGAAAACAGGTGCCTCATTATTCTAAAGTTGTATCTTGTGTTTAAGGCAGAAAAGGCCACATGTCTCTATCTCTGAAAATAAAAATACAGTGAAAATAAGACATTGGCTGATCCAGATACCCCAAATCAGCTATCTGCAATTGCTGCCTCCCTAAATTCAGTGAGAAGCTTAGGTCTGTGATTATTTACAATTTATGGACCTGGCCAAAAGGCAAAAGAATTTAATAAATGATAATAATCTTGATGTAAGCAGCAAAAGATTTAGTTAAAAGGTGTAGTTAATTCTTTCACTAAACAAAATAGGAAACAAGACACACATTGATCTTCTCAGAACAGAAAAATGATCTATTAAGGGTTTTGTTTATTACAATGTGAATAATTTTTCCAAATCTTACATTTACAGGATAGCGAGCTAAATGCAATTTATTTGATAACATGCTTAATTTGTATTGATGATCAGGCAATTGGCTTCAGTATTTTCAATGTCCTTTTCTACCCAGCTCTGCTATTCATTTATATACCCTAACTAACCCACTACCAAAAAATCCTACAAAAGCACTTAATCAATTTATAATCTTGAGAAACTGCCTGAAAGCTTATATTTCTTGCTATAGATTAGAGAACTGTAATTTCTTCATCTAGCTGAAACCTAGCTGATTTTAAATAAAATCAAGAGGGCTTGGGCCCCATTACTACTTGAATGGGAGGCAAGTTGGAGATCCAAAATATGTGAGGCTGGATTGAAAAATGTCTCAGAAGAAGGAAATACCAACATCCTTACCTTAGAGATTTAGTGAAAATTACATGGACATCTTTATGTACAGGGATCAAGTTTTTTGTGAGACAGTCTTTATCTTAAGTTCCTAAAACAAATTAACTTTAAAGCAGGTCTAAATTCTAAGGATGTATCTGCCTGCACATGCGCAGGTTAAAAGAAATGGAAAAGCACAGAAGTGGTACTATAGCTAAACAATTTAAATGATCTGAGGAAACAGATTACCATGAAGTTGATGTTGGTATGTTAAAGTTAATTTTATTTATATACCTTTGAAGGACTCAGGGCGGTGTACAGCCAATTTAAAACATAAATATACAGACATCATCATTAAAAATTAATTAAAAATTTTAATTATCAATTAAACAGTTTCGGCCAAAATTTAAAAAACCCAAATTAAAACTCCAATTTAAAACCACTTAAATAGATAGCCCCACCTGTCGGAACAGTAGGGTCTTAAGGGCACAGTGAAAAACCCGGAGGTCAGAGATTGTACGTATTTCCGGGGGCAGTTTGTTCCAAAGAGCAGGAGCTCCCACAGAGAAGGCTCTCCTCCTGGGTGTCGCCAGCCAGCATAATTTGTATAAGTATAAGCAATATACTGTGGCAAAAAAAGTTCAAAATGCATTTTAAAAATAAAATAGCAAAGTGAACATCCATAACATGCTTCAAAGATCAGCACTAGCCTTGTTTGCTATTTCCTTCTGGAAGGTTATCAGAGGTTCCTGTATGATATAATTCCACCACCTTTGCAACTCTAAACCCCTGAATATAAGAGATGCTTTAAGCCATCAAAAGGCTGCCCACTGCTGGCTTAGGGTACTGTATTATCTCATTTATTCTGTAATCAATCAATCAATCACAATACTTAGTCTCACCATAGCTTGTAGGGAAAGAGGATAATAGAAGGGGGAAGGGAGTTTAGTCTAATGGATACATTTCCAAAATTTACAGACTTGTTGAAAAGGTGATGGTATCATTTAGAAAAGCTATTTGTAGAGGTAGTCAAGCTGTTTTGAGAAAAGCCAGTGTTGTCTAATGATAACTCTGAGGGAACTACAATAATCAACGTTTAAGTTCCGTCAGGCATGGAAGATCACTTTTGGGCTTGCCACTCTCAGCTCAACCTATCTCAAAGTTAAATTCTGGCCTCCTTGCAAGCTACTTCTAGATTTTAGGGAAAGGCAGAATATACATTTAACAAATACAAAAATAAAGGCCTTAGCCAAAAATCAGCTTGGAAAAACATGATAGTAACTGTTGCTGCCTCTTATCCCAAATATTCTTCGATTTGGCTTGTGCGGCTGTTTTAACAGGTTTAAAAAAACATGATTTTTATGTTTAACACTTGAAAGAGAAAAGTAAATTTCCATAGAAACTATTCTATGCCCTGGGAGTAAAGTCTGGACAGTATCGTTTGGAGAGACAGCAAGGCGGTCCAGCATGAAGTAAAATTTGTTTGTGGCATTTGGCAAGGCTGATGGACCGTCAGCTATGTGGTTTCACCTGTTGTTCTGGCTCACAGAGTGCATATGCAGGAGCAGCAGGGCCGTGACAGGTCTGAGGAAGCAGTGGCAGCTGCAGAATAGCTGAGAACGGAGGGGTGGATGCCTCCTCATCTCACTGTCCCTATCCTCTGGCACAAAGCCTACATTACAAGGCTGTGCTGTGGAGCCGTTAGCCTTGGTCGGCTAATATCTGAAAGGACTGATACATGAGGGTGAGAAAATATCTGCTCTGCAAAACTCCCTAATAGAAGAACCCCAGCAGTTACTGAACTGCTTTTACTGAATTGCTAAATGATAAACTTATGTTAAGTACTATAAAAGTATGTGTGGAATTGTGTTAAGGGCTATTTTTGATGTTTTCTGAGTTATTTCTCTGCTGCCAATATAAGATACCCTTTCCTTTTCTGTTATCCCATGCAGAACCCAAAAGTTCCCAAATTGGCATTTATAATTGGAAGCAATAAAATATTATTCCCATTTGGATGACATGGCGTGAATGATGATTATAGTGAGGATATACAAATATACTAACTTCTTGAAAAATATATGGCTATACGAAGAGAGAAAGAGTAAGTTCTGGCAGGCTTACTTAAATAGCAAGTAGATTGTGGGAAATACCAATTATTTTTTCCCTAAAAAGCAAGCCAAGGAAGCTATGATTTGCAACTGAGGAATGGTAAAGAGCTGGACAATGGCTAGCCTGTTTTGCTGATTGTTTCCCTGCATTAAATTTTCTGCTACCGATGTAAACATATGGCAGTAGGACATGGCCTCTTTAAAGCTCTCCAGAAGTCTAGCGCTCTCTTAATCATTCTGTTCAAGCTCAAACAAAAACATTGAGGACTTTCTGACTCTTTTCTTTCTTCTTCACTGTGGATGACATTATCAGAAGCAGATTCAAACTACAAACTGAAAACTCCTTTCTGGGAACACAGGCAGAAACAGATCACCTTAGCAACCTCTAAAGCAGCTAGCTCTAAAAGCTTCTCCGTCTTACAGCTCTCAGCTCACAATACCTGTTGCCTTTATAATTGACATACATATAAGGTTGCAGTGTTATGTACATTTTATGATATGTTACCCCAATTAACTACTAAATAATCATGTTTGACATTGTACTACATTATTTGTGATAACTGCATATCTGTCTAGAAAAATAATGTTTTGAGGCTTTGTTATTACTAAAGTGTCATATCTCAAGTTGACCTACCAGCAAAGTAGTACCATATTTGATAAATAACAGTACATTTTCCTACTGAAATCCAAATAAATTGTCTACAAACTATATGGTTTTGGATGCATAGATAAAAATTTAGTTCAGTAATATTTTACCAACATGATGCTTTAAGTCATTCTTAAAAAAGAAAAAAAGAAAGAATACCTCCATCATGCAGATAATACTGATCATTTTCAACTATGGGATTTTTAAAAAAAAATTATTTACTTAAAGACATTGCCTGTTTTACTGTTATTTTCTTCAGAACCACAGTAGCAAGGATGTAAATGTCTATGGAACTACTGGTGTTAGAACAAACTTTTACAGCACTTCTTATATTAGTTGTATTAGTAAAATCTAACTTAGTTGAGATTTTATTCTTAAACACTTAATCAAAAGATGGCGTACATGAACACATTATATAGTCTGAATTGTGGAAGGTTTTATTTTCAGATATTTTTCTTTCCCTCACTTTGAAGACCTCCAATCCACCCATTTTTTCTAATCTGAAAATCGCTGTGAAAGGATTTCTATATAGTGTCTTACTTTGAAATTCATTTGAAATATGAAAGACAGAAGAACTGCAAACATTTGGGGGGGAAACAATTGTACAATGAATAACAGAGCAAAAGGGACACTTGTGGACTTGGAGAAAGAAAAGAACCTGGTTATGGCCCAAACTTTGGTTTTACTGTAGAAGGATTGAAGTGCCAGAAAAGCATCTGATAGTATATATGACTTGGGCATCAAGATAGCAAACTGAGTATCTTGTTCAGTTTATTCATTATATCAGTATAACTACACTATGTTCTTAATATCAGATTCTTGTTTGGGTTTTTGTTTATCCAGCTGACTTTTACTTGTTGACTCTCTTTTTTGTCACATGTTCTCAATATTAGACTGTAATAATAGACATAGATAGGAAGGGACCATTTAAATCAGGGGTCACCAACCTTTCGGACCTCAGGGACCACTAAATTCATAATTTTAAATCCGACGGATCACTAATATCATCTGCCTAATGACACGCTGGGTGGGCGTGACTAGGTGGTCATGTGACTGGGTGGGTATGGTCAACTCAATGTCATCACATCGAGGGGCACCTTAACGGCCTTTACTTGCCCCTCCCCACCCAGGCTGCTTAGGGCCCCAACAGGAAGTAGTTGTTGGAGCTAAGCAGCCACCATGAGAAAGAGTTGGAAAAACAGCTCAGTTCAAATTGGATCTGACCAAGAAGGAGGCTCAGCAGAAGCACCTCACTGAGGACTACAAGCATAGGCTTTCCAAGCAAAGGGAGTGCAAGGCCAGGTACCAGCACCTGGAGTCTCAGCTGGCTGAGATGGTCAGCCAGTTCCAGGCCACGATGCAGTCCCCCTGGAACAAGGCCCTCTGGCTCTTCACCACCAGCAGCCCTTCCCTCCAGCCTTCACCCAAAGCCCTGCACCAGGAGGCTGAAGCAGACATCAAGTTGGAATTTCTTCCCTCCTCTGACCTCCACAAGAAGACCCCAAAGGGGAAGACTCTCTGCAACAACACAAATGTTCATTGCATGTATTTAGCCCAGGGGCCGTAGTTTGAGGACCCCTGATTTAGTGCAATATAAAAAATGCAAATAATTTTTCTGCAATTTTCATCAAAATTTTCTCACGGACCACCAGTTGGTGACCCCTGATTTAGATCATTAAATGTTCTCCACCCCCCATGTTATATACAACCTAGGAGCTTGAGTCAGCATAAGGCAGCTTCCTACATAAAACCTGCTTTATACAGTGCCAAATTGTTACTCCCTTCCCCTCCACGTCTTGATCTTCCCTCTGCTGCTTTCACAAATCCCTGGGTTGACCTGCTTGTTTCTAAGTTAGAAGGAAGTGAAGGGCGGCAGCACCTTGAAGGATAATAGTGAAATCTGAGACAGAGACCTTTTGTCACAATGCTGTTGGAGAGATGAATTCCCCTGCAGCCTCTCAGATTTCAGCCATGTGGAGAGACATATTATGAGATCCCATCAATGGTGACAAAGGTATAAGGATGTGTGCATCAGCATTCAATGCAATATACATGTTTTCTGTACTAACAGTGAGAATCTTTGTTTCATCTTTAAAGTATTAGGAAGTTTCTTTTCAGATATAAAATAACATGACAACTGCTGCAATAATAAAACATTGTCTACACATTTTTGTTTTATATTACTTATTTTACTCTTGTAAATGTTAAAAATGTGAATCATTTATTTATATATCACATAGGCATAAATGTTCGTAACAAGGGCCACATTCCATGAATAATCTATTGAAGACCACATGGTAGGATTAAAGCCAGAAAACAGAGGCTAGAGATAGTCCTAACAGGTTGGAGTTGATTATTAACTGTCTAATACTCCTTTTTTTTCCTGACATCTTTCTTTCCAAGAAGCTGATTACAAAGGAGTGGTAGATAGCTCTGCTAAAACCACAACCTGATTTCATTCAAAGAACTTTGAATCCATTCCACATGAATTTAACCTAAGACTATATGTATCTTAGGACTGACACGATAGCATAGAACAGTGATGGCTAACCTTTTTGCTGCCATGTGCCAAAAGTGGGGTTCCACACATGTGTGCCCACACTCAATGCCCCCCGCCCCACCCTCCCATGGATGCATGTGTGACCCCTGTGCAACCCCCATTTTTGGCACACGATGGCACAGTGGGCACAGTAGGCCCATTTTCACCTTCCCCAGGCTTCAGAGACTTTCTTGGAGCTTGGGGAAGGCAAAAATGTCCTTCCTCTCTGCCCCAGAGGCCCTCCGGAGGCCCGAAACAGCCTATTTCCCAACTTCCAGTAGGCCTGGAAGGCCTAAAATCAGCTGGCCGGCATGCGCATGTGCGCTGGAGCTGAGCTAGGGCAATGCGTGCCCACAGATATGGCTCTGCGTGCCACCTGTGGCACGCGTGCCATAGGTTCGCCATCATGGGCATAGAACAATAAAGTTATATACATTAAGCTTGTATTTAGATTTAGCTTCATTTTAATCCCATTGACATTAATGGGACTGTTTTGGCACCTGTTTTGCTGATACGCTGCTGCTGCCGCTTTGAGATACCCTCACATTTGTGCTTGTTAAAATAATGATACTAACTAAGGCAATTTAAAGTCATCTAATTGTCACAGGCTTCTAGATGTCAATCAACTGCTGAGGGCATGAGAAGGGCCTATTAATAATGGAAGCACTAACTCAATGTATAATGCAGGCTTTTCAGTTCATTACATGGAGCCAGTATACTTCTGGGAATCACTTTAATGAAGAGATGTTTTGTTATGAACAAAATACTATTGAAAGATTAGACAGATACTCTGCACTGACCTTGCATTAATGTCTTATGATAACATACATCAAATTTCTTAGGATAATTGAAAACAACTGTGTGAATATAAATATATATACATGCACATGTACATATCTTGAGAAAACAACCTTGTCCTTATCAGGGCAAATTGTCAGAAACTTTTTTCTAAGTTAAAAATGCAATTGCTATTTATTATTATTATTGTCTAAGATGAGGAAGGACTATCCAAACCCATGGATCACATGTAGTCTCCATTGTGCTGCTTCCAGAATTACCATACATACGGTATTCCATTGAAATGCACAGGAACCATTGAAGTATAAAATAGTGCTCTACCTGTTTATGGGAAAAAGCTGAATAAAATCTGTTAAGACTTCAGATGGTTTTAGCAGAAGCAAAGTAGTAAGAAATGTTTCCCTTTTCACTTATGACATGATAAAGATGATATTACTCTTCAAAGAAGAACAGGCAGTGCCTAACTGAAAAATATTCCCTTTTCCTATTCCAGATATTTAAAAATTATTACCATCCAAAATTCTCTTCATTTCCAGCTGATTTTCACAATAATCCTCTGGGAAATACTAAGGTGAGAGATGGTGACAGATTTAAAGCCAACCTCTGAGCTTACTGATTAACTGGAGATTTAAATTCTCCCTGTCCTAATCCAGCATTAATCACTATATCATTTGAATAGTTTTCCTGCCATTGAAACAAGCAAAACATTTTCCTCTTATTTCTATCTTACTTAGCATCCCCAAACTGACCTCTGTATTGGAGAAACATTAGCACTCCCAATGCTAATGTAGGCAAAATCTAATTTATTCCATCACACATCTCAACCTCTGGATTTTATCTGATGATGGTGTAATTTTCCAGGGGAGCATAATGCAAAACTAAATTTATTTAAAAAGGTGCATATCCAGAAGTGTTTACAGTGATAATGGAACTGCTTATGACAGATCTGATGCATATAACATTGTGATTCATTTTTAAAAAATTTGATTTATATGCTTCCCTTCTCCGGAGACTCAGGGCAGCTTACAGTGCGTTAAGCAATAGCCTTCATACTTTTGTATATAGCCTGAGCCTGAGTGGCGTAGCAGGCTAACGCCTCCTATTAAGGCAGCATTTAACATCCAGCTGCCTGCAATTACTGCGAGTTCTAATCTCACCAGGCTCAAGGTTGACTCAGCCTTCCA
This sequence comes from Ptyas mucosa, assembly GCA_012654045.1. Taxonomy (NCBI): domain Eukaryota; kingdom Metazoa; phylum Chordata; class Lepidosauria; order Squamata; family Colubridae; genus Ptyas; species Ptyas mucosa. The sequence goes on along the minus strand of WNWU01000003.1, from coordinate 35,790,875 downwards.
TCCTTTCTAAGGTGGGTAAAATGAGGACCCAGTTTGTGGGGGCAATAAGCTGACTTTGTATAAAATATACAAAAGTATGAAGGCTATTGCTTAATGCATTGTAAGCAGCCCTGAGTCTCCGGAGAAGGGCGGCATATAAATATAAATAAATAAAAATTAAATTAAAAAATATTTATACAAAATCAGCTTATTGCCCCCACAATCTGGGTCCTCATTTTACCTACTTTTGAAAGGATGGAAGGCTGAAACCATTGTAAGACGTGTTCCCATGTACCATGTACTATGTACCATGTACCAAATAGTAAATGGTGAAACTGCTAATAATAGGTAACTTTGGAAACACAAGCTGCTTACATCAAGTTTGGTTCAAAATATAAAAGTGACGATCTATTGGCAATTTACTGCTTCACAGAAGTTCAATAATCAAGGAGCTATAATTGGTCTTATCTTTAGCCAGCAAGAAAACATAGTTGCCCTCTGTTTCAGAAACATACAAGTTGACTGTTCATAATGAGCAAAGGCTTGTGAATCTGGAATGTGGAAAGTGCAATTTTGAAATATCAATATGTTTAACTTCAATTATATCTATATAGCTTGTTAATTACAGTAAGAGAACCTTTTGTATTAAGAGCTTTGGGAAATCTAATCTTCATATTTCTGCCAGACTAAATCGCTCATTTTAGCAAGGTAAATCAATGGGAGGAAAAACTTCTATAAGTACTATTGTCTGATGCATAAGATTTCAATGGTACCAGGAAGTGAATGAAGAAAAAAGGGTAGCCAAAGGATTAGGTTGGATATTAGTTGAAGATTTATTTATTTACCAAAACTATAATTAGGAAATGAAGCTCTCTTACAAAGGTAAAACTACAAACAAGAAAATGCTTCAAGGCATGGAAGAAAGTCTGGTTTTTGGTTTTTGGTTTTTTAAAGCAAGGGTGGATTAGAAGAATCAATAGCTATTTTCAACCTAATTTCCCACACTCTGAATTGGGGATTACCCATTAATTAGTTTGTACCAGTTCCTTTTGAATAGCTATCATTCAAATGTTGATTGAATGACATTTAGCTAAAGTGCAAAGATTTGGAAAATAAATGTAGGCCTATGCTTTGTGTGTAATTTTGTGAAGCAGCCAAGAGTCCAAATAAAAACGAGTTCAGAATGGCTTTCTAATAGTTTACAGGAGAATAATCCAAGATAAATATTCATTTCTTGGTGATATGGAGGCTACAGCTAAATCAGGATACCATTATGTTGCAAGATGGTACAAGGAGCTGCAGAATGTAAATATTTACATTTGTAATTTTCTTTAACCTGTAAACTGCAAATGTATACAACTCTCAAAATTCTCACTTTTCATTTAGGAATGAAACTCTCAACCTATTTGGACACAGCTAGATTGGATAGGCTACTGTACAGCTGGTACAGGCATCTAAATTTTTGATCTTGCTCTGCAAAGATCTCCCCAAGTTGTTACCAAATTGTAATTTTTCATTTGATAAAATAGAGAGGTCTATAATACATGGCTAGACATTTATTAACTGAATTTTATTTTATTTTATTTTATTATTTATGCATTATTAAACTTGTTTGCCACCAACCTGTATATACTGGAGGAATTATATACATTTTCATTTTTGTCCTAACACTGTGAATTCCATTCCAAATGTGACCCTAATCCCAACCCTCCAAATTGCACATTTCAAAGAACATAGTATAAAAGTGAAATGGTACAAAGTAAAACAAAAGTCTAGTTTTCAACTATGCTAGACAATTCAACGACACTAGGACCAATAGGCCACTAAAATCTATTTTCATTACAAACTAAAGTATTCTGATTTTTTTCCTCAAAAAAAAAGAAAATTGGTAGTTAGATTGTCCCCTTATTATATAATATTGCTGGTATAATAAAGGGTGCATACCAGGGGTGAAATTCAATTTTTTTCCCTACCGGTTCTGTAGGCGTGGCTTGATGGGCATGGCAGGGGAAGGATATTGCAAAATCTTCATTCCCACCCCACTCTGGGGCCAGCCAGAGATGGTATTTGCTGGTTCTCCAAACTACTCAAAATGTACGCTACCGGTTCTCCAGAACCTGTTAGAACCTGCTGGATTTCACCCCTGGTGTATACTGTATTGTACATTATGTAAAAGTTTACTGCACTTTTTTTAAAAAAGTAGGAAAATAAAAGCACAGACAATGCATTTCTTGCCTCAATTGAGTCTTCCTTGTTTATTTACTTTATTTTATTTAGGGAATTTATATTGCTGCTTATTCTCACATGGTGACTCAAGGTGGCTTACAGAATATAAAACCTCATATAAAAACAATAAAACTAATAAGAGTCATATAATAAATTAATATAATAAAATCACCCCCAATCCCACCCTGAGGACAGCACCTCACACGAGCCATTTAATGGGCTCCATCCATCTCTGAGTTCCTCAGGCCCACTGGCAGAACCAAGTCTTTAGCACCTTCTGGAAGAGTGCTAGAGGGGGAGTCATTCTAATCTCTGGGAGGATGATGTTCCAGAGAGAGGGGCCACCATAGAGAAAGCCCTTCTTCTGGGTCTCACCAAGTGTATTTCCCTAGGGCCATGATGGCAAACCTATGGCACATGTGCCACAGGTGGCATACAGCGCCCTCTCTGTGGGTATGTGAGCCATCGCCCCAGTTCAGCTCCACTGCTCATGGCGCATGCCTCCCGCCGGCCAGCAGGTTGTCAGGTCTCTGCCGTGCATGTGGGGGGCAGGCACATGCAGGGGCTGCATGCGCATGCACGAAGGCAGGAGTGCATGGGGCGGCCATGCATGCATTGCATTTTGGGGGTTCAAGCATGCACACGTATTCACGTGCACACATGTGTGCTTTGGCCACTCAGTCTGGAAAAGATTAGGCATCACTGCCCTAGGGGATGGAACCCACAACATTCCCTGCCTCCCCACTCTGATGGATCGGGTAGATGTGACCGGCAAAAGACAGTCCAGTCCCTCAGATAACCTGATCCCAAGCCATGAAGGATTTTAAAGGTGACAACCAGCACTTTGAATTGCACCCAGAAGCAAATCAGCAGCCAATGTAGTTCCCTCAGGAGAGGTGATACATGTGCACACCGGGATCTGCACAAAACTGCATTTTGCACCAAATGGAGCTTCTGGATGTTCTTCAAGGGCAGCCCATGTAGAGCGTGTTGCAATAGTCAAGACGGGAAATGGCTAGGGCATGAATTAGACTTCCTTTCTAATCTTATGGGATCAATGATCTGGAAATTGGTTCTTTGTTCTTAATACCTTTATTAAGAAACTAAGACACTGAAAAAACTTTTATAAGGTATATTACTGTAATTAATTGTCACTAACTGTGATGGGCTCATTTATTAGCAAATAGCTTGTCGATATTGGGAAACCATATGATTATTAGGCTATCTATGTCTCTCCTCTTTACAATCAGCATTACAATCCTTTTTCTATAGTACAAATACAGTAAAATGTTTGAATGAATTCTTTCCCTACTTTTGTATGATAGATAAAATTCAATTTCTTTTGGAAAGACGTTCTATCAGAAAAATCAATGCCTTTGATTTGGATGTTCAAAGACAGCTTCTCTAAGTGCCCTCCAGACTGTGCCATTCCACAACTTCCAGAATATTAAGACCTGTAAACCCAACATCTGGAGGGGAAGGAAATCTACTGAAAGCAGTATTCATTCACATGTGGTTTCCCACCCTATGTTTTCTAATCCTTCAACTGATCTGGATTCCTGTTCCATAGCTGCACTGTCATATACACATACTTCATCAATTTGATTAAGACTTTACCTCATGCTATTTCATCACTCACTTAAGCCTGGTGAATAATTTCCTCAGGAAAGTTTTTGTTCCAGATGTACAAGCAACCATCCATTCCCATCAGTACAACATTTGTGTCTTGACTGTCTTTTTTGCATCATTCACACAAAACAATTAAAAGGCTTTTCTTTCTTCTGTTAATTGTTTTAAAATTAATTTGGCAAAGGTCTATAAAACTTTAGGTGATTCAAACGTGCAATAATTTTGATTTAAGCCAATTTTAACAAAAAAAATTCTCATACTTGGTTCTTTGAATTGATCAAAGATGCTTTTTCTTTCTGTAAGTTTCTTGAAAACAATTTCTTGGTTCTGCCTGGAAATCTGGTGGAAAAAAATTCATAAATGATATGTATCTTTCATGAAAAATGAAAATTAAATCACAATTTAACATTTACTGACTAGTGATTTAGAATTGTATAGTACTGTATACCTGAAGGCATAACAAGAAGCAATGGATAGAAATTAATCAAGGAGAAATTTCTTGACAGAACACTTAATTAGTGGAAAGTTTTGCTATCAGAAGTTGTGAGTGCTCCATCACTTTTAAGAAGCTATTGGACAACCACTTGTCTGAAATGGTATAGAGCAGTGGGTCTCAACCTTCCTAATGCCGCGACCCTTTAATACAGTTCCTCATGTTGTGGTGACCCCCAATCATAAAATTATTCCTAAAACCACTGAAAATATGTGTTTTCCGATGGTCTTAGGCGACCCCTGTGAAAGGGTCATTTGACTCCCAAAGGGGTCCCGACCCACAGGTTGAGAAGCACTGGTATAAAGTCTGCTGCTTAAGCAGGAGGTTGGACTAGAAGACCTCCAAGGTCTCTTCAAACTCTGTTATTCTGTTATAGCAATGGTTCTCAACCTGTGGGTCTGGACCCCTTTGGGGGTCGAATGACCCTTTCACAGGGGTCAGCTAAGACCATCGGAAAACACATATTTTTAATGGTCTTAGGAATAATTTTATGGTTGAGGGTCACCACAACATGAGGAACTGTATCAAAAGGTCGCGGCATTAGGAAGGTTGAGAAGCACTGTGTTATAGGGTCATTTTTTCCTTCTGAATCGACCTGAAATTTATATCAGTACATCTTTCTCTGGCTTGTTCTACCATCATTGGTTAGGAATGACCCAATTTGAAATTGTCTTTTAAAATTTGTCCAGCCTTTAAGATACTGCTTGAGTCTGTGGTTCTAAAGTTTCCCAGTTCTGTTTAACAGTTATTTTTGGCCATGTAATACTTATCCAAGGTATTACAAAATTGATTCTTTTTTAATGCTGGATTTCTGAGCCATTTTCAAGACTGAGAAAAATTTAAATCATTGTGTGATTTCAAAAGAGTATGATTGAATTTACAGCCCAGTCCTATCTCTAACACTTAGACTCTTTTTTTTCTAAAAAGATGGCAGGTTCTTTTCTGTCAAGAACGTGATTTCCTCAGATTTTGTATATCTTCAGCAGAGTCAAAACAAGCAGTGGGGCAGCCATAGAGAAAAATGGATGTGGACATACTTTACCTTTCTGATCAGAGATGGGTTTCAGCAGGTTCTGACCAGTTCTGGAGAACCAGTAGCAGAAATTTTGAGTAGTTCGGAGAACCGGTAGTAAAAATTCTGACTGGCCCCGCCCCCATCTATTTTCAGCCTCCCAAGTACCAGCTGATTGGGAGGAAATGGGGATTTTGCAGTAACCTTCCCCTGGATTGGGGAGGGAATGGAGATTTTACAGTATCCTTTCCCTGACACACCCACCAAGCCACACGCACCAAGCCATGCCACGTCCACCAAGCCATATCCACAGAACCAGTAGTAAAAAAAATTAAAACCCACCACTGTTTCTGATAACCGCATTGCTTATGTGGCCAATCTTTTTATATGTTTGTTTGTTTTCTTAATTCATCTGTTTATTCTCCCCTTTTAGGCAGGCTTTAAAATTAACAAAGATCTGAGGGACGCTTTTATGACATTGGGTAGAAGGCTGTTCAACTGCTATGACCTCACCAGGGCTGCCCACAAGGTGTTGTTAAAAAAGTCAACATGACAGCTGGGTCATAATTCTGCCCATTTTTTATGTGTGTCATATATTTCTTTGTATGTATAATCTATGTATTTTTCAAGAAAAGATAGGCTGAATCTGGCTTTGGGCCCTAGCTTCTGCATACTGTGGGACTTATCATTATTGCATACCAATGAACAGCTTACAGTAATTTCAATGGAGCATACATCATTTTATATTCATTTTATAAAACAGGAAGCAGGAAGGAAAAGAAAAACATGTTTCCATGCAAGACTCATAAAACTGATCATTCTTACAGATTTTCATTTTACATCTACTGTATTCCACCCTTGATTTACCTATTTGGCAATTGTTACCAAAGGGGCAGTTTAGAACATCTGCAGACAATTTTTTTTAGGCACTAGTGATTTATAAAATTTTATTTCAAAGACATTTCCTACAAGATCCTGAGCTCTGTGGGACCACATGAATTTCCCCACAAAAATCCTTGGTTTCTTTCCAGAGTTTCTTTCATGACTTCTCTTGTCTCGGGGATTAAGCGGTTTTGCTTCAACTCAGTCATTGTGAGCTATTAAATCAAGCAGCCCAAACAATTCCTTTACAGTTTTGTCATCTTTCATTACATTTTAAAAAATAGTTTTGAATTTAATTTTCAATTGCATTTGTGTTGGATTTGAGCTTCAGCTTGTACATATGCAAGCACATAACAACCTTTTGTTTATAATGTGACTTAAGCTGAGAAAAGTGACAGGATACCTGATAATACACAAGTAGGCTGCTCAAATTTCCTTAGCTTTGATCCAGATATTAGTGACCATCCAAATCTGTGTCAAATGAGATATGTGTAAGGCACATTACTTTTTCAGTTAAATATCTTATTTTTCCTATGTAATAATTACACAAATCCAGCTGCATTCAATGGATCATGCTTCCATTTCCTATGGGTGGAATATCATGTAACATCCAGTGATATGATTTGCAGAGACAGTACTGTAAATCCTTAGTGTCTCTGGGTGTTCACAGAATTAAAACACAGAATTAGGTATGTGGAAGAGTAGGCCATTTTGGAAAAAGTATTTCTAATAATATGTGAAAAGATTGTAATTAACAATTAAAATGATTTTTTCATTATCTGTTAAGACTGAATATCCTGATTATATACAGGCACTTTTAAAAGAAAAAAATCAAGTATCCTTAACTAGACATCAACTACCTGATCCTTGCAGGATCTAGAATATCTATCATCTCCCAAACTTAAGCTAAAATTCTAAAAATTATAAACTTTTTAACAATCGTAAGAATAGCTCAAACTTCTTAAAATTTAAAACACCCGATTTAAAATTATTACATTGATAACCCGGCCTGGCGGAACAACAGGGTCTTAGGGGCACAGCGAAATACCCGGAGGTCGGAGATCTTACGCACTTCCGGGGGCAGTTCATTCCACAGGGCTGGGGCTCCCACAGAGAAGGCCCTCCCCCTGGGTGTCGCCAGCCAGCATAGCTTGGCCGATGGCACCCTGAGGAGATCCTCTCTGTGTGAGCAAACTGGCCGGTGGGAGGCTATTGGTGGCAGAAGTCGGTCTCGAAGGTACCCGGGTCCTTCGAGACCAACATTAAGATGCTGGGCTTGTTGATCAGAAGGTAGGCAGTTTGAGACCCAAGCACTGCATGACAGGAGGAGCTCCCATTCTTACCCGAGCCCCTGCCAACCTAACAGTTTGAAAGCATGCAAATACAAGTAATTAACTAGGTACTTTGGTGGGAAGGTAACAGTTCCGTGCACTTCAGTGTATAGTCATGTCAGCCACATGACCATGGTAGAGTCTTCAGACAATGCTGGCTCCCTCAGCTATGAAAGAGAGATGGACACCATTTTCTAGCCGAGAATCAGACAGGACTGGACAGGGGAAACCTTTGTCTTTTTTTTAAAACCTTCATATTATAGAGCAGGGGTCTCCAACCATGGCAACTTTAAGCTTTGCAAAGCTGGCTGGGGAATTATGGGAGTTGAAGTCCACCAAGGCTTAAAGTTGCCATGGTTGGAGACCCTGTTATAGAGGTCTCCTTCTTGAGATTTTATTTCATCATGTATTAGCTCACTAACAATAATAATTGGTAGTCTGTGAAAATAGTTTACACCTATCTCAAGCTCAGGAATAAGAGGAAGCATATTTGAAGAGGTGGGAGAAACATACAACTCTGTGCTCTTTATGTCCTTTAACACTAAAAGATTCATCTATGGTTAACCCTAGATGTTGTAAATATAAAAACACTATTACTAAGTTATTTAATATACCCTGGAAACCCTATCCTGTGCCCAATAAATTGGCATTCACAAATGATCCAAAACCAAAAGAAATGTTACTTTAGCTCTGTGTTGTTGCTTCTGTATAACACAGCACACTAATATATTCCTTGTTGTGCAACAACTATGATGAATGTGCAGAGATCCATAGAATTACCATGTTTCCCCGAAAATAAGACCCTGTCTTATTTTTTTTTAATCCCAAAATAAGTGCTCGGCGTGAAGATCTTACTATTTTGGGGCACATGGAGCAAGATGGGGCTCCTCTTGCTGTCTTACCTGATTTCCAGCTCTGTGTTTAAATATTTTCAGGGAGGGCTTATTTTCGGGAGGCGGCTTATTTTAGTGCATGCACTCAAAAGCCCGATTGGCCTTATTATCAGGGGATGTCTTATTTTCAGGGAAACAGGGTACATTTCTGAAAAATATGAAACAGCAGAAAAAATTAAGTATTGTTGAGTTGTTAGTGGAGAAAGAAAAGAGGAAATCCAAGTTTAAGAGTTCAAAAAGGATAGGACTTAAAACTGGAGGTCAGGAATGAACTGAATGGTTTGGAACAAACTGCTGTTTTTCAAATTCCAAATTCATATAATTGATTATGGTAAAAGGAACTGTAACAAAGACTAATAAAGAGGATGAAGAACTTTAGCCAGTCAGAATACAGATCATGTCTTGATAAAATATATGTTTTGCTGAGAACTGTTAGGAAGCATACTGTATTGTGAGCCAGTGAATCAAATCATAATGACAACTTCTCTGCAGAGTAACAGTTACTTATGCAAGTTCAGATGCAAAGCTATAGCAACAGACACCTGCCAGAACTTTTGGTATCTGGACAAAACTGAGTCCTGAGAATGATAGTATATTACACTGCCACATTGTTAAACTTAGAGAATCTCAGTCAGTTCAGTGCCCTTAGGTTATCCAAGTAAGTGTCAATGAAGATTTGCAAATTAAAACAAGATAAACTTGTAATAGACTAAAGATGATTGATGGCCATGTTACTTTAACTCAGTGCTTCTTAAACTGATTCAATTCTCCCTTTTCTCAGTCCCAAATACTGTCATTACGCCCACACAAAAAATCCAGACTCTGTTGTTTTACACAAGTGTCTTGGCAGCAGCAGTCTCAAACTGGAACCTTGAGTCACAAACAAGCAATTACAAATTGTTCTATTATTCCCAGGATAAGCCCAAATTACTCCCTTGGTTCCTTGGGGATAATTACTCCCAGTCTAAGAATCACTGCTTTAGTGGGATAGTTTAGACTTTGAATACAAACCTCCTCCCTCCCCCCAAAAAATCCCATCAAATTTCTCTCCTTCCTTTAAGCACACGTACCACTCTGGATCAGAATTTGTGCAAGGATGCAAGGACAGCAAGTGACATCAGGTGAGTCAGTGCATCCAATGAGCAGAACTGGATGCCTCTGACCCTTTGCATAAATAATTATTTTAAAAACTGCTTGCCCTTTACTACAGCCCTTATCTTGATCAACGTCAACCAAATGGATCTTGACTAGTGCTATTGCCCCATCTTAAGCAGGAGAACGTTAAAAAAAGATGTCGTGAAGATTCTTGGGGGTAGTAGAAAAGTATGTCAGGAGGAAGTCCTTCTGATAATCTGACTCTAAGTACTTTAGGGTTATAAAGGTTAATTTTACCCCATCCTTTTCTTGCATGGCTAGCTTTCCACCTACAAGGAAGACATTTTTAAAGGAGAATATTCTGCTTGAGATGGAACATCCATTCCTCCTAGTCAGAATTCTGCCACCTAAATTTGCTATACATGTCAAACTTGTTTCCTCATAGAATTAAAATGAGAAATATACCGTATTTTTTGAAGTATAAGACGCACCTTTTTCCCTCCAAAAGGAGGTGAAAATTTAGGTGCGTCTTAAACACCAAATGTAGCCCCACCCACCCACTGGCCCCCATCCTTTGGCCTCTGCCTCCCAGCAGTTACCTCCTTGCAGCAAGCAGCAAGAAGAAACAGCTCCTTTCAGCTTCAGCACATCCTAATTAGCACGAGACTCTCTACTGTTTTGCTCTCAGCTATTTTGCTCTCAGCTGTTTTGCACGGGCCTCTGCTGCTTGCTGCAAGAAAGTAAATTGCTGGAGCTGTTTTTTTTTCCTTGTGCTAATCAAGCTATGTTGAAAACAAAAATGAAAGTAAAGCAGGCTGCTTGCTGTTTGCTGCAATGAGGCAAAATTGCTGGGAGACAAAGGCAGATTTCTTTTTTTTGCTTTCCTCACAAAAAAAGGTAGATGCGTCTTATAGTCTGGTGCGTTTTATACCCCGAAAAATATGGTAGTTGTTTCAGCTCACAGTGATAAGAACAATTATTTTTTGACGTTGTCATGTTGCTACTATCGCTTCAAAAAATATCTTGCCTTCCTTATTTCTTTCCGTTCTTCTCTGTTATGCCCTGCTGATCATTTTTAAGCCCACCAAATTCGCCTTTTTATTTTGTTTCCATTTCAGCATAAACTGTTACTTGCACAGATGGCCTGTGATAAACCAAGAAGTGTCAATAGGAAACTAACTCAGTGAAACAGTGAGGTCTTGGAGGGGGGGGGGGGGGGGGGGGGGGGCGGGGAAAGCAGGAACCAATTATGTCACAGAGAATTTCCATTGAGAAGAAAAAGGGCATGGCATAAGATTGGCAGATGCCTCGACTACCAACAGCAACACACACAATTTTGTATGGTTTTGTCATGCATCAAACTCAAGATTCTGTGGTTAACCGAGGGACAAAAACAATTACAGCCGATGTAAAAAGAACAAGACTTTCTAGGTAGTTACTAAATAAAATGTAGAATTTTGAATTCATTTAAAAGTCCTGTGTGGCACTCAAGTGTTAGCTTCCCTGTGTATTTCAATGAATTCTCATATATATCAAGATGAACTAATGAAAAGGCTCATGATATTTTGTTTTTATATTTTGTTTTTATTGAAATTTAATAAAATATATTTTAAAAAGAAAGCAACCTGATCTCTCCAAGTGAAGAAAGGCATTATAATACTGGCACAGGGCAGCATTAATAACCAATGTACATCACTGTCTATGTTGGACATTTCTCAACTTTAAGACATATAATTGCCCAGTTTCCTAATGATTATTTCTGATGATTCTGGGAATTGAAGTTCTGCAGATAACTGCAGAATGCCCAGCATGGAGAACACTGCATTAAAGCAACCTGTTTTTCTAAGCCATATGCTGACAGCTGCAAGAACAAATTTAGCACAACATTGAAAAGAGAAATCTTGCTGACAATATCAGATTGGGAAACCAAAATTGGAGAGCAAATTTATTAGTATATATGCCTAGCAGGTGTCTAACCAAATTTAAACAGGGATAACTCCCTAACATATAGCACATATTACAAAGAAGGCAGATTTAGACATTGGGAATATAATTTCTAGAAAAAAATATATAAATAAAAATAACTAGAAAAACTAGAAAAATGTTCCTTAATGTTCAATGTAAAGTATAAATATCTAGAATAGTTAACAGTTGAGAATATAAATAGAAATGAAAGAAAGAATATGTCATTAGAAAGGTTTTCCACAATGCTGTTTATGCATATTTAATAATTGCTTCTTTGTCTTCTGTCCTATATTTCTCTTTTTTCCCTTTTGTATTTAATTATCTTTTTTTTCTTGATTTTTGTAATGGCTTCAGTTCTACACACACAGTTAATCATATATAAATAGACTAAATGGAATACTTCTGTCTCAACAGGCCTGCATATCATATTATATTATGCTATATAGTATATACTTTACAGTATAATATAGAGAATGCCTCCAAAGTTACATGCAGCATGATTATATCATGGAAGGAAGAATAGTTGAATCCTATAAGCTTTTCAGCTTATTCTCTGGTTTGTTTATTTCCTTAGAAGAGTTGTGTAATTTGCACAAATAGGCATTGATATGGATACCCAGATTACATCACAATAATCCAAAATTAGTACAGGAACACCAAGTTCCAAAGTGGGGAGGTGGATGATATGATTGATATTAAGTAAATAGCAGTTGGGTCCGGAGAAATGGGCAGAAAAATTACTGTATATCCAGCCAATCAGTTCCCATCAATTCAACAAAAATGCTGGTCTAGTCATATTCATGAAATATTTTCATTACTTCCTCCTCCTCCTCCTCCTCCTCCTCCTCCTCCTCCTCCTCCTCCTCCTCCTCCTCTTCTTCTTCTTCTTCTTCTTCTTCTTCTTCTTCTTCTTCTTCTTCTTCTTCTCCTCCTCCTATTCCCACAAGTGCAGGGTCCGCTTTTTGGATCACTTTTAATGCCACTTTGCACAATCACAGCTTATACACTGTCTTTAGTATCAATCAAACAGCTCCAAAGAAGTATCCAAAGTAGATGTTGGGTACTTCTCTGGACCTTTGATTGTTTTTCCCCTTGAAGGTGGAGAGCTAAGCATGAGTTAATTCCCACTAGGATTCAGAAAGCTCAGGCTCTTACTCCTTCAGCAATGTTGGTTGAATCCACCCCAATCAACTAATTCACTAAAGCCAATGGCTATAATTACAGATAAAATCATTTGCACATATCAACACTAATCTCTATACCTGGTAATAAAGCTTGTCTAAGTAAGCACTCACATTACTGAAAAATAGTAACAGATAATTCCAAAATGTTTTTGGTGGGTTATTCCATGTGCTCATCCCTAGTACAAGTCTCCTGCATGAGCAAGGGGTTGGACTAGATGACCTCCAAGGTCCCTTCCAACTCTGTTACTGTTACCTTTAATTTTCAGTCCAGGAATATCTGCATGTACCAAAACTTTTGTTTTTGTTCCCATCCCAATGAATTCATTCTGGAATTATCCCATTTCAATGGGATTTAACCCCAAGAAAAATTGCACTGATTAGAAATCCTTTCCTGCTGCTGTGGTTGCTATTGTTTCCAAAGAAATGGCACCAGAATATTGCTAACTTCTCAGCAGCAACACGATTTTAGGCTGAACCATCTAAACTGTCACTCTTCATCAGGACAATACAACCCTTGGCAAGGAAATGAAGTGGTTCCCATAACAAGTCTCTTGTGTTTCCTGTATTTACAACAAAGTGTCACATGTTACCTGAGGGTTTCTGAGTCCTTTGTGAAAGAGAATGGGGACCAAAGTCAAAGAGATTACTATTCTCTTCTCCCTCTGCATCTCTTTATTTGGAAGGGTTGGGGCTTGTAACCATTACATTAACATAGGCTACTTTTCAAGTCCCCAGAAAGGCTCAAGGAATGGTGCAATTTTAAACCCCAGACATCTTTCCACTTGTCTGCATTTTCTGTGACAGCAGCAGTGTCTAATGGTGTGAAGTTCTGGCAGTTAGAATACTTTGATATGTACTTTCCCAGGCTTCAAAAGAACAGAGAGACAATGAACTCATGACTTGAGGGCGAGCAGAGTCAGCCAAGAGCTGGAAGAGTTTATCTTTTTTTTCTTTCAGTGTCTCTGGCAGGAGTTGAAATATTTTGTGAGGTGAAAGAGATGTACAAGAGAGAAAGAGACTTGTTAGTGGTTTCTGAGGCTGCAGGTTTGATGCCTCCGGCAGTTTTCCGGTCTGCACAGGTTTGCTATTACTGCCACAGGTAAATCAGGGGACAGCTCTTCATCAGAGTTGGAAGACTTATAAACTATAAAAGGCATAGAAAGAAGCAAGTAATTAAACAGATCCTTTAAAGCTCTCTGGATTTCTTGAAGTCTTCTGTCAATAGTTGGAGAATGCTATTCTTAGAAAGATATTAGAATCTTGGCAAGTGTTTATATGTATGGCAGGTACTGCACATCTTATTAATTTTTATCAATTCATGTTTTGTTTTCCCAAATAATTACCATCACTTTCCAAACCAGTTTTCATAATGTTGTTTACCCCACAGGGGATTACCAAGATGGGTATGTATCAGTGGTGGGATTCAAGTAATTTAACAACCGGTTCTCTGCCCTAATGATTTCTTCCAACAACCAGTTTGCCAAACTGGTCAGAAAGTTAACAACTGGTTCTCCCGAAGTGGTGCGAACTGGCTGAATCCCACCACTGGTGTGTATGTATATATGATTTTTCAAGCCTTGGGATAATGGTGATTGTCAAAAATGTAGTTGGGGTTCTGTGGGGAGAGGGGAAAACTAAGTAAATATAAATCCTGTTGAAATAATTTCCATTGGATTTAAAGTTAGCTTATCTAGAGGAAACTTTCTTTCCAAGTTAAAATCCTTAACGTTATGACTTGTTTAAACTAAGTTTACAAACTTAAAAGTCTATTTTTCTCTGCATTAAGCCCAAGATGCCAAATGACAACGGTGCTGTGCGGATGATCAGTAGACAGAATGTAATTATCCTCTTAGTGACAAATAAGGCAACCAAACTCACTTTAGGAGATTAAGAGAGGGTAATTTTCATATTTTAAGGAAATGGAAATAGAATAGATAGTCATTGTGTGCTTTTTATTTTTGTTTTCTGAAATATGCAGCTTGTAGCACTTGGTTCAGTTATCTTGATTTTTTTAAAAAAAAATTGCACTGTAGGTACTTTTTCAAATGGTGTTTCTAGCATCACTTGTGGTTCTGTTGAAACAATGATCCTGGGAATTTCCCACAGCTTCAGCAAGTTTTGTTGGGAACATCTAGTATATCTGGAGGATAGCCAGCCTGGGAAGAAAACACTAAATGATAGTGTTTTCAAGTCTATGAATCTGTTATATAGGAAAATGATGCAGTTCTTCTTCGTGTCCCACACATACAACAGTAGCACATTTGCCTTCTCCTCCTCGCAACGAACTCTGCGAGCCAGGTAACACTAAAGTTATTGCTTGCTTGAAAGTTGTCCAGTTAGAAGACACTTGTTTCAAGACAGCTTCCCAGAGAGTCACTTTTGGAATTTCTTGTAACCCAAAAAGTCATAAAACAAGAAGAGAACATGCAGTGTAGCAACAATGATTTGCCTAGAGGACTCTAATAAGACAAAGGCAGTGTGATGGGGGAATGCATGATCTTCTGCTTAAGTTAAAGAGAGGGCACAGAAGGTGCCTATCCTATAAAACTAATTGTCACTTAGTTCTATTTATTCCAGGTTTGCCATTCTGTCTGCTACTGGTCAACACTGGACAATTATGTGCTTGAAACAAGAATTGGCATTGCTTTTTAGTTCTTACTTCCACCAGTGTAACCTTATTATTATTCCTGCAACAGAATGCTAAATCTGGAGAAGTAATTGCCAAAAGTGTATTGATTAACTGGATGGAGTTAAAAAAGCACAACAAAAATAAACATATTAACAGGGAGATTTATTTAGGAGGGTTGATGAAAAGCTAAGAGGATATAATTTAATATAGTAACAAAGCATTAAAGCCTGCAATGCTAATTCTACTTTCTCCTGAGTAGATTCTTTGAATTATATTTCTTTTTAATTAATATCATCATCATTTTAGCCATTGTCTAGCCACTGCAGAATGAAGGCATCTTCTGCATATTTCGATCCAATACGGTCCTGGAACTGGACCAGGGGTGAAATGCTACCGGTTCACCCCAGTTGGGGCAAACCGTGTGCTTTTGGTGCACAGCGCACATGCGCAGCCAACAAACCAATGGCAAACTGGTTCAGATTTCACCACTGAACTGGACCAGTCACACAGCTAGCTTCATGCCTAAAACGGGACTAGAACTCCTAATCTCCCAGTTAAATCTCTTAATCATGAAACTCAACACAGCATATATGGTATCCCAGTTCCTTTATTTTATTATTTATTTATTTGATTTATTTGATCTATATACCGCCCTACTCCTGAAGGACTCAGGGCGGTGAACAGCCAACAATAAAATACATACGTACAAAATTTAAAATAAAACTAAAATTGAATTAAATAGTTTGTCCCAGACAGACAAATTAAAATCCCAATCAATTTAAAACCAAATATTAAATTTAGGTATAGAAATATTTAAAAATATTAAGATATTAAAACTATTTAAAATTATTTAAAAGAGGGAGAAGTTAGGCCAGGCCCGCCTGGTGAAATAAAAAGGTCTTTAGGGCGCAGCGGAAGGTGCGCAGATCCGGGATCCTCCGTATCTCTGGGGAGAGCTCATTCCAGATAGTAGGTGCCCCCACAGAGAAGGCTTTCCCCCTGGGGGCCGCCAGCCAACATTGTTTGGCCGACGGCACCCTGAGGAGCCCCTCTCTATGGGAGCGTACCGGCCGGTGGGAGGCTATTGGTGGTAGTAGGAGGTCCCGCAAGTACCCAGGTCCTAAGCCATGGAGTGCTTTGAAGGTGGTGACCAAAACCTTGAAGCGCACCCAGAAGACCACCAGGAGCCAGTGCAGCTCGCGCAGGAGGAGAAAGATCCTCCCAGTCACGACTGTCAGGTGCTCTTCTAAAGACAGCCGTGAATCCAGGAGGACGCCCAAGTTGCGCACTCTCTCCGCATGGGCCAATGATTTTCCCCCGATAGTCAGCGATGGTGCCAGCTGACTATATTGGGATGTCGGAAACCACAGCCACTTGGTCTTGGATTGGGTTGAGCCTGAGCCTGTTCCTCCCCATCCAGATCTGCACGGCCTCCAGACACCGGGACATCACTTCAAGGGCATCGTTGGGGTGGTCTGGGGTAGAGATGTACAGCTGGGTGTACATCAAATTTTGACCAACCAAGTCTTCAATGAATAAAGATGGTTGCCTGCTGTGCTGCCCAAACCACTACTGTACAAAGAGTAGATTAACATTATTTGACCTGATACAATGGACTGGAATTAAGAATGGAGACACTTACCCTGAATTGTGCATAGAAAGAATGATAGGTTTTGGAAGAAAGGCTGGATCTCTGAGCAACAGAAATTGTTCTCAGCTGCTACATCAGTTCTGAAATAACAACCTTTGCTAAAAGGGATATAATGCTACCATTATTTATACCCTAGTTACTTGTTCATAAATAAAGTATTTTCCACCTTAAAAGTTAAACCACTGAAAAGATCATAAAAATTTGCATGGAAGTAATATTCCAGGGAATAATCAAAATAGGGTGAGATTTATGAGGATATGAATCTGGGAGACTTTCCTCTTTTTTCCTTGACAACAGCAGCTCCTAATATGACATAATTACAAGCAGATATTTCAGTTGTTGATGAAACTCCCCCTTTTGTACTGTAGTAACAACAATGCAAAAATGCAAACAGAGGCAGGACAACCAGAAATGTCATTTGAAAAAAAAGCTTTTAAAATAACTACTTTAAAAGATCTGCTACAGCCCCATCTCTCTGATCACTTGTTTTTCTGGGCTGCCAGACTTTGTTTGCATGGCTCATTGTCAAGGCTAGCCTCTTCTGGGCTTATTGTCAAGGTTAGCCTCTTCTGGGAAACATGTATTATGTTCTACTTATAGTACATAAATAAAAAGCCTATTCCATATAAAATATATTGCAATATAGAGAAATTGTTCTTTATGCACCAAACACTCTATCTTCAGGCAGAAATCTAAGTCAGGATAACATATATACAAACAGCATAAAGGGAATATTTTGAAGGTCTGACAAATATGGGGGATGGGTACGTAGAAAGAAGGAAAGAAAGAGCTGACAGACTAATGACTGAGTCTGTGACAAAGGCTAATGACATCTACATTAAAAGTCAGGCAAAAAACAAGGAACAATAATGAAAAGATTACTTAAGAAAGTAATCAAAGGAAATCAGGTGTAAGAAAACAGCAACGGAACACGTTTGAGCTTCTATTTCATTTTCTCTTTTTTCCTCCAAGTAAATAGTGGAATAGTAAGATACAAACCAGTAGAACAGCATTCCTCCTAGTGCTCTGACAACAAAGCTTTCTGAGTGATAAAACTCATGGGCCAGTTATTCATGTGAAAATCAGGGTGCCCATCATACCCACTAAACCTCACACACACACACACACACACACACACACTTTTGTCTATATAGGGAAGGAAAGCTAAAGTTTACAACAGAATCTGAGACTGCAGAGCAAAATCTCCAAGTAGTCTCAGAATTTGATACTTGACACCTCAAGTAAATTTGAATATTCAATTCAAAGATTCAATCTGAAGGCCTGATTCAGTTGATTTTCTTTTTCAAATTAAGTCATCTCTCTAGCATTTCTAACAATTGGAGAAGACAAACTTGAACATGCCACATTTTTTTCATACAGGGTTCGGTGCTTCTTTGATGGTGTTTGTGACTGAATGGGGCCACACACATCTCAAGGTAATGATTAGGTGGCTCAGTGCCAATCTCTTATGTCAGAAACTCTTAAACTTTCCTGATTTAGGGTACCATTAGTATCTAATGGCATTCCTTAAAGTTTCCAAACTATGCACAGTAAAACAGTATCCCATAATGTCACTGTTTGATAATTACAGTCCTATGCACAGGACTGAGTTTAAAAAATTCAGACTGCCGTTTCCCAACTTTTAGTGATCTCAAAAGTCTGGTTTGAATTGGAAGAGACCATATAGTCATTTAAATAACCCAAACAAGACCTCACTTGACACACCCACAGCTAAAGCCAGTGATGGAATTCAAATTTTTTTACTACCAGTTCTGTGGGCGTGGCTTGGTGGACATGGTGTGGCTTGGTGGGCGTGGCTTGGGTGGGCATGGCTTGGTGGGTGTGGCAGGGAAAGGATATTGCAAAATCTCCATTCCCACCCCACTCTGGGGCCAGCCAGAGGTGGAATTTGCCGGTTCTCTGAACTACTCAAAATTTCCGCTACCGGTTTTCCAGAACCTTTCAGAACCTGCTGAATTTCACCCCTGTCTGAAGCCCTTATAAACAGAAGAACACTGACACTGACATCCCTAAATGCTGCTGAAGATATTACCTAGCCTGGTAACAAAATATTTGGAAACCAATCCACAAGCTCAGAAAACGAACATTCACCCTCCATTTTATAAGCCAACCCAAAAACCATCACTGGGCCATATAATAAATTGGAGAGGGCATAAAATGGGGAGAGGGGATTGTTGTATAAAGAAACATATTAACAAATGAGGCTGCAATCTGCATATTAATGAGACATTAACTCATTAATTTCATTCCGCAAAGATAAAACACTTTCTCTTGACAAGGCATGTGCTCCCTATAAATAAAGTTTTGAGACTGGCTTTATCTGATTTGATCAGCCTCTTCACATCAACAAAAGGGCATGCAAACTATCCCCCTTAATTAATTTGCCAGGGGTAAGGTGGCTGCTTCAATCCAGTGGCTTCCTTATCTTGATAATATTTTCCATTATTCTAAGTTGCACTACTATTAATCTTGTCATCGTTCCCATTACCCATATCCTTCCACTTATGACTCTATGACTGTAACTTTGTATCCTTACGATTTATATTGATATTGATTGTTTCCTGATTGCTTTTTTGTACCCTATGACTATCATTAAGTGTTGTACCTTGTGATTCTTGATGAATTCATCTTTTCTACTATGTACACTGAGAGCATATGCACCAAGACAAATTCCTTGAGTGTCCAATCACACTTGCCCAATAATTCTATTCTATTCTATTCTATTCTATTCTATTCTATTCTATTCTATTCTATTCTATTCTATTCTATTCTATTCTTCCAAACAATCCAATAGAAACCCAGGTTTAACTCAACTTTTGAAAGCAAATTTATATTACAAAGCAATAATGGCTGTCCCTGCAGTTTTCCTTGAATCACTCTCAGTATCCCTATCTCAAATGCTGTTACACTGCCCAGGGTTAACATATAAGAGACTGGCCAATCCAGTTGATTTGGAGAACAGATTGAGAAAGGAGCACTGCTTGCCTTTTGCTTTAGACAGAGAATGTCTTGAACTCCTCTGGTAAAAGCTCCTCAAATGAATGAATAGGCACAGCTGCAAATGGATTTCAACCATTTAGGACATTTAACATTTTTAAAAAGCAGCACTCCTTTCATTTTAAAATGTCTACAGACCTCCCATCTCTCTCATCGGTCTGGACAACTGTTATTTCTTTTCCTCCCTGTCCATAAGCCTGTTATACTGCAGTATTCTTTTCTCCTGTTGCCTTTCAATTTGACATCTTGCAGAAACATTTACTGTATCTCTTTTGCATTTCCTTCCCATTTCAAAGCAGAGGTTTCAGCTGCTCCTATTTTTATGGATAGACCTGTCATTCCTACATAAAAGATGTGATGACAAGTAAATGCCTGCGATAGTATAACCTAAGAAGTGAGAATCACTTGCTTTATTTAATGTTTCTACTTCGTTTCATGGAGTGTTTTTACTTTATTCTTATGCTACCTGACTACCTAACATAATAAAATTACAGTGTCTGGTTTCTTAATCATATCCAAACACTCTCCTTCTTTTCTTTCCTTTTGAATATCTCCTTTTGTTTACTTTCATGTATTAAGATGCTAATAAGTAAAGGACACCTTTTAGAATTTCAGCACTATTTGTTACACTGCAATAAAAATTAATGCTATAAATAAAAATAATTACTATTAATTAACTATATTATTACAATGAATGCAGTTGAATGCAGCTGCCCTAACTCTCCTATTACCTGTTTCCTCATTTTGAATTCAGAGACTATTTCCTGAACCTCAATTTAAGGGACACAAAGCAAACCCATAATCCTATATACATAATGTGATATGCCAGATCCATTGACTCGGACATCGCAACAACATTCAAAACTATTTTGCTATGTTTTCAACAGGGTGCAAGCAATAGCAATAAAACTTACTTATATACCTCCTGTTAGTGCTTTTACAGCCCTCTCTAAGCGGTTTACAGCATATTGCCCCCAACAATCTGGGTCCTCATTTTACCGACCTCAGAAGAATGGAAGGCTGAGTCAACCTTGAGCCGGTGAGATTTGAACTGCAGTCGGCTAAAGTAGCCTGCAGTGCTGCACTCTAATCACTGCACCACCTTGGCTCTATATTCACAAATACACAAATTACACACATAATAAGCATGATTGTTTGATTTCAATAATGCCATAGGAATCTTTACATTGTCATCTCTCATTCCTGATGAATCTTTTTTCCAGTTCACATAAAACAGATTTCAAACCTGTTTTCTATCAGGGTTTCCAGTCAATGATGAACTTTTGGAACTGTAATTCTGTGAATGTCTATTACAAAAATTCAGCCTAGCTTGGTGACCAAAATTAGCCAATTTTGTTTGAAGCTAACCATTTCAAAACAAAGGTTTAGACGGTAGACCTATTTAGATTGGCTGGTAATTTTTAAAATATGTTGGAAGAAAGAAGAACAAAACATGTTTATCTTATTACCAAAACACCTACATGAATGCATCCATGAAGTCAAAGTTGACTTGGAGACTTCCCAATATAAAAATACATAAAATTAATATAATTAAAGCAATAGTTTTCAATGTTCCTTGAGGAATTATAGAATCATAGGACTGGAAGGGACCTTGGAAGTCTTCTAGTCCAATCCCTGCCCAAGACAGGAGTCCTTATACCACCCCAGACAAATGGTTGTCCAATATTTTTTGAAACCCTACAGCAATGGAGCACCCACAACTCTGGGAGTCAAGCTGTATTATTGATTAATCATTCTCACTGTCAGAAAGTGTGATAACAACTGTTTTCAATCTTTTCTAAAACCAAGACTATCAAAATCCAGTTCAGAATGTTTTAGGAAAGACCTATTAAACATAAGTTGGCAGAAGTTAAGGTCAATTAAATATACATTGGAAGAAATCACAATTTCTCTACTGCTTTTCTACTGCTCCGTTACTAACCGGAAAAGGCTATATATTAAGATGATAGTTAAAATGGCTATAGATTGACAAAGCTGAAATCTTTATTTGCAATATTTGTGAGGAAGTTTTGAAGTTGTTGGGACATTTTTAAAAAAATAAAAAATAGATCCTACAGTGACACAGCAGTCTAACCATATGGTGTCATTATTCAACCAACACAAATTTGACACTTGGTGAATTTATTATATTTTGCTTTGCTTCTGGTGCCTGAAAGGCTTTGTAACGATCCTTTCATAAAGCCTGTCACAGATGCTGATGTATTTTCCCTCCTTTGCAGCCCAAGTTTTATTGTGGAAACTGATACAACTTCACTATAGAATTTCTAGATGAATTATTCACGCATTGCAAGCTTTCTGCACAAAAAAAATGGCTTGGCAGAAATCCATCTCCAATTCAAGAAATAGTTCCTTTATATCTCTTTAACAACAGAAATTCACCATGTTTTTCAAGCGTTTTCTGTTTGAGCAATATATTTATATACGATAACTAGTTGGCGTTTCCTTCCCCATCCATTCACACACATAAGGAGACTGATATTCACCTTAAAGCACCATTAAGGAGCTCTGGAAGAATGGAACAGGATATTACAAGAGACAATAAAGATGCCATATAGACCAAACTCTTATCCTTTTCTTTGAGCTTGCTGTTGTAATTCAAACTCCAGCAGTCCTTTTATGATTTATGAAGCAATTCCTGAAATATCTCATTTGTTGAACATAAAATATAATTTTAGTAACGTATGCACAGATGAACTTTTAACTGATTTTAATGGGAGAAGCAGATGGACTGATTTTTATGGTGTGCAGAATGAAATAAATTAATAACATTTACTTGTATTCGTTTATTATTCCAATATTTATCATTCTATTTAAGGGTTAATAATAACAACAACCGGGTTTGATAGTGAATGCTTGAAAATTAAGTGTACAACTTCAGAAATATAGTGATGTTTATGTGCATATCAGAGTATAAGCTTTCTCTAAATGTGTTGGGATTGTCTCACCGACAGACTTTTTAACATGGTTATGGCTTCTCACCATGCTTTAAAAGTTAAATAATCATATATATGATGAGAATTAAATGATTCTATCCTTCATATCCCTTAATGAAGCTATTAAATCTTCCAAATGGGCTGGCTTTTGGTTACATATTCCTAGCTGAGCCCTACAAATGGGTGCTAATTTCTATCATGGTCCAAAAGTTGATACTTTTTGTGGTTTATCTGCTGTCCATTAGAAGTCAGTTATGTCAAAACATTTTAAACAACTGCCTGTCAAAGACTCTAAGCCATAATGTAACTTTTTGGGAATAAATGCCTCAACATTAGTTACCTGGCCTTTTCCCTCGCATTGCTTCTTCCAGCTGTAATAGGAAGAAGGAAGAATGAAATGGCAATCTAGAAAAGATGTAGGAAAGGATGCCTGATCATGTAGTCTGTCTTATGAAAAATTATGCATTATATTCATTTGTTTTTCAATCTGTTGAATACATGGTAGCTTTGCTATGGACCAGCAAGTTCATCTGCCTTATGGATGCCATGCAGCTAATAAGAACATAATGCCTTGGAGAAAGCTATGTAGAGGATATTCCAGGTATTAACATTTATGTGGAAAACTCTAAACAAGTCAGGAACGTATTAGATAGTTGTCATGTTATGATGGCAATTGGGATCAAGATTACCATTGCTAAGTAATGCGATCATAAAGCACAATGTCCCAGTTGCCATCATAACCTCCAAACACACAGATTGCTAATTGGAAAGAAAGAGGCAAGGAGCATGGGGGTGTGCCAGAGAGATGAAAGAGGCAAGGAGGAGCCTGGTACAATCTGTTAATAGGAGGAGGTGCTAAGGTGCCATGGGAGCACAGGGAGGCTGTGGGGTGGAGTGAGTGCCTCAGCATAAGCAAAGGAAAACTGAGCAGGCTTAGTGACTTTGCTCATAGGAAGCTGGCAGGGAAAGTTACAAATCGTGTGACTGCAGTCACTTGCAACGAGGTCTGCAACAACATCTCTACATGGGGCTCCCCTTGAAGAGCATCCGGAGGCACCAGCTGGTCCAAAATGCAGCAGTGCAGGTGATTATGGGAGCAGCGGGGCGCTCCCATGTAACACCTCTCCTGCACGAGCTGCATTGGCTCCCAGTGGTCTTCCGGGTACGATTCAAGGTGTTGATTAACATCTTTAAAGCGCTCCATGGCTTAGGACCTAGGTACTTACGGGACCGCCTTCTGCTACCGACAGCCTCCCACCGGCCAGTACGCTCCCACATGGCGGGGCTCCTCGGGGTGCCATCGGTCAGACTGGTGAACTCCCGGGGGAGAGCCTTCTAAGTGGGGGCTCCTGCCCTCTGGAAGGAGCTGCCCCCAGAGGTACGGAGGATCCCAGACTTGCGCACCTTCTGCCGTGCCCTGAAGACTTTGTTATTCCAGCAAGCTGGGCTAGCCTAATTTTAACAGTTTTAAACTTTAAATTGGATTTTAATGGGATGTTTTTAATTGTGGGCCAAAGTATTTAATCTGGTTTTAAATTGTTTCTAACTTTTATATTTATGTATTTGATCTTGGCTGTTCACCACCCTGAATCCTTCAGGAGAAGGGCGGTATATAAATATAATAAATATAATAAATATAATAAATAAATAAATAAATAAATAAATAAATAAATAAATAAATATCTGCAGCAACCTGGAATTATGAAAAAATATATATTACAATGTATTGATCCTTACATACTTGCATTCAAGTGACTAATGCAAGTATATACAATAAATCAATGTATTTGTGTCATGACGTTATGATGTCCTTCCCTCCACAAACACCCACACTCATGGGAACAACACCCAGTTTACATGGCTTATCTTTTTTGACAAACCATTTTGACAAACCTGTAAAACACTTCGCCTCATGGCATTTCCTGCACTTGGTACTATATGATTTGTTCTATTTTTACAATTATCGGTAGAGTTGTAAACCATCAATAAAACATTTTATACCATTTTTCTCTTAAGTTATAATTTGCTGTAAATGTATAGATTTACACCATAGTTCTGTTATGTTATGACTGTTTCTTTACAACCCTACAGTTTTTAATTTGTTCTGTCTCTGTTATATCTAAGCAATAATTTATATATATAACCTAATAGATGGCCTTGATTCTATAGTATATGGGCATTTTAAATTTGGATACCTTTCTTAGAGCTTT
This sequence comes from Ptyas mucosa, assembly GCA_012654045.1. Lineage (NCBI taxonomy): Eukaryota > Metazoa > Chordata > Lepidosauria > Squamata > Colubridae > Ptyas > Ptyas mucosa. The sequence goes on along the minus strand of WNWU01000003.1, from coordinate 35,765,724 downwards.
AAATTTCCACAAGTTCCAACTCCCTTCCAGAGCAACATGGTTTTGGTGGTTGTCTGGCTGCTAGAAGAGGCAGTAGTTAAGAATTTAACTTGTGCTCCACAAAGATTGAGTCAACATCCTGAATATTTGTATTCACTGGATTTGAATCAATTCCATATTCCTACTTAAGACTCTGGCCCCATAAATGTTCCTGAATTTGGGATCCATATTCAGCTTCTCTGCATTCAGACTTTTTATCAGCAACAGCTTTCAATTGTGATCATTTCTGGCAGAATCCAGGATTTTACTAGGGCACATTTATCTCTCTCTCTTCATTCTCTAACTAGTGAATACCCAAACAGCTTCAGATGGTTGACAGGATTACTCATATTTTCAACATGTAGACTTTTATTTTGGTCTTCCCCAGCCACTGAATGTTCTTAAAATCACTCTGTTTAATGTTCTTATTTTGTAATGTTGTTATAACTGTTTTAAATTTGAAGGGATTTTTATAATAAGAAGCAGTATGAATATAGTTTAAAGAAATAAAACAACAATAACAATTTACTTGTGCTTCTGGCATAAATGCCCATTGCTTCTGAGTCACTGTGGCTTGGACTGTTTTGTGTAACATCCTTGCTGGAGAGAATACTTGTGTAGCCACTCTGGTCTCCTTCATTCTACTTATCAACCATCTGATCAAAACCAGCTGCTTACATTAAGAAGAGGTCACATATGCCTCTCCATTTGGGAATATGCTTAACCATATGTTCCTAGTGTGAGGTTTAGAATTAAAGCTTATGTCACAAGGTATGTTTTTAGTAGGCTTTTCCCCCTGCTCTGTTGTTTCAATCTGAAAAAAACTAGGAGAAGATTCAGACCATCCACCTACTGTAAACAAATTAAACAAATCAGATGAAAGGACACTTGATGATGCTTTTTGGAGTGCAAATAGGGGGAACAAAAAGATGGAACCCAAACAATGTCTACTTCTCAAACAATGTCAGGCTACAAAGGAAACATCTCCATGCCATGTGTAACTATCATAGGCATCAGAAATTGATTTCTTTATATTAGAGACACCATGTAATATTAAGACATACTCAGCAATGGTGAGTTAACATATCATAAAAATCCAAGCCTTCAGCCTGAGTGTTTAGAATGGAGGGTGTGCCATTTCTTAAATATTTTCTATCTAAAAGCTTGCTGAGAAAATTAAAGCAACACATGACAGGAAAAGTGGCATTTTTACAATTGTTTTCTGGATAAAATACATAAATTCCTCCTTGTAATTCATGTAGATTATTCAGAACTGTTCCTGCTAACGTTACTCATTCTCCCTTGAGATCTATATGGAAACTGAGAGACAAAGGCCTACTGATGAACAGCTAATCCACAGATCAGTACAGCTGTGCAATGTTCTCTTAAGCATAGCAAATTCTGTGGTATCTCTGAATCTGAATGTATCAATTCTCATTAAGTTCACTATAAACTAGAGATTCCAATGTCCTGATGAGTGTATAAATATCCATGAAAAATAACAATCTTCTTCATACATATGCTCTAGAACGGGGGTCTCCAACCTTGGCAATTTTAAGACTGGAGGATTTGAACTCCCAGAATTCCCCAGCCAGCAAAGCTGGCTGGGGAATTCTGGGAGTTTATTTATTTATTTATTATTTGAGTTTATCTGGGAGTTTGTTTGTTTATTTATTTATTTATTGGTTCGATTTATATGCCGCCCTTCTCCGGAGACTCAGGGTGGCTTACAATGTGTTAAACTTGAAGTCCTTCAGTTGAAGTCCTCCAGGCTTAAAGTTGTCAACGTTAGAGATCCCTGCTCTAGAACTCGTTTGGCAGATATTCTTAATCAATAGCAGCCTGTGGATATATCTACATTTCTGTGCCCTGGTTCACTGAGTATGTTAACTTTTGGTTTGCTTAATCATGGCATAATTCAAAAGTAGCTATATTATGGCATAAAATTGTTTATAATGCATAGTGGCTAGGTAATGCAACATAGAAAGCTACAATTAGGCTAGCCCACTGAACCTCAATTTCAACTTCAAACTGGAGTTGAAGTCCACACAGCTGATAATTGTTGAGGTTGAGAAACAGTTGGCTAAACTAAAGCCAGCACTCTGAATTGCATCTGGAAACTTACTGGCAACCACAGCAAGCCTCAATATACTGATGTTATATGCCTGCAGAGATTCTCATTCACCAATAAGTGGGCTGCTGCATTCTACCACATCTACAATCGTTGAATAGTCTTTAAATCAGAGCAATCAAACATTGATCGATTTTTCCATATTTTACACCAAAGTTCTGTTGGCTCTGTTTTTATATACTACAGATGCAACAATTGGTCTGCAGAAGCAGATGTGCATCAGGGTCAATTCTAGATTTGATAGATCTTAACATTGAAGGGTTAAAAAAATAAAGGTAGCATAGATTTTGATAATCCACCAAGATGACTTTATTCCAACATGAAAGGTTGCTGTAAAAGCAACTCAGCCAGCATCTATAATTCAGTGCTGAATCCTTGATACAAGGACATATTTTGATGCATTCCTAAAAGGCCATGTTGAAAACCTGCAATGTTTGTCATGGCTATGTCTTTTATGAAGCATAGAGAAACATGCATATAAATGCATGTCTATGAGAAAGAGGTACATAGAACTGTATTTCTTAGAGAAAGGGGCAAGCACATTTCCCAGCTGTGTTTTTATTTTACTCAAAAATATATGATGAAACAATTGTGCATAATATTATGTGATACTGACATGAAGCAGATCTGATACATACTTCCCTGCTCATGCTCTGCCTTTCTTGATTAGTTTCAACTGGAGACAACTGGCAAGCAAATAATCATTAGAAATGGACTGTAGAATCTGTAATAGCAACTCAGTAACACTTAGATTTATATACCGCTTCACAGTGCTTTACAGCCCTCTCTAAGCAGTTTACAGAAACAGCATATTGCCTCCAAAAACAGTCTGGGTCCACATTTTAGCAATTTCAGAAGGATGGAACCTTGAGCTGATGAGAATCGAACTGCCAGCATCCGGCAGTCAGCAGAAGTAGCCTGTAGTACTGCATTCTAACCACTGTGCCACTACAGCTCTATGGTAATGAGCATACAGTTTTGTGTTTTTATGTTTTACACTTTAAACAGCTGTGAATTGTTTTGTTTTTTTCCACTGTGGTAATACACAGTCAGTCAGTTTAATCAGTCAATCAATCATGCTCTTGAGATGAGAACAAGGCAGATGCCATTGTTATTGCCCACTATATCCCAGAAAGAGCCAGGTTATTCTATCCCTATTTTCACCAGGAAAAAAGGAGGGGAGTGGTTAGGTTAATAGCAGAAGCCATCAATCCTATTTTCATTTGCCAGACGTAAAGTGGCAAAATGTTCTCTAGAAAGCAAAAGATGTTGAACAGGATCGTACACGCCAGCCCTGCTTCTGGTTTTCAAAATGTTCAATGTAATATATGCAGCAGTCTTATACAGCCATATTTTGGGGTATCAAAAACCATAATATCCATCTTGAGTAACTTGCATAATTGGGTTTTTAGACAAATCTGTTTCTTGATTGACTCAATGAAAAAGTAGATTTAACACTGGGAGTTCTTCTTGACCACCATTTATCTCTGATTCTGAGTGCAAACAATGTCAAGAAATCCATTTCTTCAGTTGTAACCATTGAAGAACAGGTCAGACTTGGTTAGAGCAATGCATTAAGGAGGGGAATTTACCCTTCAGGAATATCTGGAAAATTTAACTAATGCAAAATAGGGCAGCCACTTTGCTTACCAGTGCATCATAACACAATGCCTGTCTTGTAACATTTGCACTTCCAACTATTTCCCATGCTCAATTTAACATTTTGCTCTAATATTAGAGTCCTAACTTGACTCTAAGTTAGGTTAGCTCGACTAACTAAGTTAGGTTTTGATGTCCTATCCAAGCCACTCTGCAGTCATTCAAAATTAAAATTCAATAAATGTAGAGCGTGGACATTAGCAGATTCAATTTTTAGCAAGCATTTTTATTGAATGTCTGATGGAAATGCCACAGTGACAAAAATCAGAAAAGCATTAAAAGCAGAAGTAACAATCCTTTTGTTCTTAAGCCTTTTCGTGTAGGTTCATTCAACTTTTACCTTACAACTTCACAGAGCAACTTGCTATTGAAATATAGAATTAAACTAAAGAGCAATTGTTTTTATCTCTGCAAGATGTTAGGCAATTTACATGGTGGTATAATATGTAATTTGATAATGAATTTGCAATTACCTTGTAAATTTAGTTTGAGATGACACCATATATCATAGACAAGAATATATGTAACCCAGAGTTGAACCTGAAGTCCTTAGTGCTCTTTTGTAGCTTGGTTGTTTGCTTGAAGGTGTTTCTTTACTTAACTAGGTAGCAACAAATCTCAAACTCAGAGACTGCTTATTTTCTTCACAGTATTAAAATATATTTAAAATATGTTTACATAATAAAACAAAATTCTATGCCACAATCATAAATTCACCTTACTAAATTTGAAATGCAATTTAGCTTCCAAACTTATTTCTCCCTTTTGAGTGGACATTTCATCCAGAAATGAACTTTTACTGCTGTTTTTGTTCAGTTCATTAGTGCTTTCTGACTCTTGACCCAATAAATATTAGTCCTCCAGGATTGACTCTCAGTAACTGTCCCCTTGAGTTCCTTCAAATTCATGCTTGTATCATCAGTGATAAATATCTAATCATCTTCTCATTTGTCTTTGATACTTTTTGAGTGACTATGATTTTTCAAGCATCAATGTCTTCTATAGTAACTCTTGCCTTGCTATTATGTGTCCAAAGTATTTAGGTTTTAGCTTCATTATTAATGTTTCTGGTAGGTGTTCTGGTTTTACTTCATTTAAAAGTGAATATATTTCTTGTATTTCAAGCTATTTTCAATTATGTTCTCCAGGACCACAAATCAAGGACATCATTTTTTAACTTTTTTTGTAGTCCTAACAATACATACATTTATCTGATTGTCTGTCCTCAATATTTGCCCCAATAGTTGGATTCTCCTTTCATGGCTACAGTCACAATTCTTATGATTATAGGATGTGGCTGCAGCTAGGCAATTTTGTGCGATGTTGAAAACCCAAGCAGATTGAATCTTGCCAGTTCTTAGATTCTGATCTAAGATACCCACACACTCAATAAACTAGATTACAAAGGTAATAAACATTCTGTCCCGCAAAACTTGCATGAGTTCATTAAGTCACTAGGAATCATGATCAAGTAGAAAGAGACTTTACATTTAGAATCTAATAACATACACCTTACCTGTTGCATTTTTATCTCATTGTTCAAAGAAGCTATTGTTTACTTTGGTCTTTGGCTTTTCTTTTTTTCTTTTCTTCAGTAAAATCCCAATCCATAAAGATTGTCCTCGAAAATGGCAAATCTTTTCTGCCACAGAAGATTTTATATATGTGTATGTATGTGTATATGTGTGTATATGTATGTATGTATGTGTGTGTATGTGTATGTGTATGTGTGTATGTATATATGTGTGTATATGTATGTATATAGGTGTGTATATGTATGTATATATGTGTGTATATATGTATATATGTGTGTGTCTATATGTATGCATGGATAGATAGATAGATAGATAGATAGATAGATAGATAGATAGATAGAT
>WNWU01000003.1:35657031-35760029 GCA_012654045.1 Ptyas mucosa | reverse complement strand
GATAGATAGATAGATAGATAGATAGATAGATAGATAGATAGATAGATAGATACTGTGTTTCCCCGAAAATAAGGCCCTGTCTTATATTTTTTGAACCCTGAAATAAGCGCTTGGCCTTATTGCCATGCGGTCAAAAGCCCAATTGGGCTTATTATCAGGGGATGTCTTATTTTGGGGAAAACAGGGTAGATAGTCTTGGAAGCTCTGCTTACAACATGCAAACTATAGAACTGTTACTTGAAAAATTCTTCATAAGCTGTTGCAGTTTTTTCTTAATTGAAATATATTTCTGGGATAAATAATCAAAAAGGTATTTTATCCTAAAAGAAGAACTGTGTTTCTGCCTGGCTAGGTGGCTCAGTGGCTAAGACACTGAGCTTGTCAATCAGAAAGGTCAGAAGTTTGGTGGTTCGAATCCCTAGTATAGGTCTCCTGCATGAGCAGGGGGTTGGACTAGATGACCTCCGAGGTCTCTTCCAACTCTGTTACTGTTACTGTTTGTTATCAATCATTATTTGACAAGAGTCTCAGAAGAACAAATCAACAATGCCTTTCTATTTTAAAGAGCCATTTGTTTAGGGACAGTTTGAAGACTCTGATTGAGAAAACAAAAGTGGATCCAGATGTTTAGCTCATAGCCAGGTGTGTTTGGTTGGATCTGTCTTGCAATGAAACCTTTCCCATATGATGTTCAGAAAAACATCACCTGGACATGATTACCCATAGAAGTTTAAATCTGCTACAAAGTAACCATGATTTTGCTTTGATCTTTAATTGTGAGGGGCATCACTTAATTGTCACTTGAATGCAGTACAATGTTTTTCTTTTGCTTTTCTGTTTGTTCATTAGACATTATCACAGTGCAGGATTGTAAAGCCTTTAAGTTAAGAAATGTATCCAGCACAATTAAACTATGCACATAGCAAAATGAAGAGAGACAAATATATGGAAGATTATCTGACTACCGTTTTAAAAGAAAAAAAAATTGAGAAAAATAATGTAACAGATGGCTACATGTGGCCAAAAGCATTTTTCATTCAGTAGTTGGAATTACTTTAACGGGAAGTTCCTGTCCATAGAGTTGAATTAGCATTTTTAAAAAGCTGAAAAGTTGTTTGCACAATAGTCTCACAAATAATGTTAATGTACAGTGGTACCTCAGTACTTGCCTGCTTTGAAACTTGTCAAATTTGGCACTCCATACATTTTGCTGCAAAAAAATTGTCTCAGTACTAATCATTTCTTTGGTGCTTGACGTGCAAGCTAGAAGTTGGCGGTGTCGGTTGCCTTGCGGCCCACTACCTTTTCCTGTATTAAGACCTTATTGATTGATTGATTGATAGGTTCAATTTATATGCTGCCCTTCTCCGGAGATTCAGGGCAGTTTACAATGCATTAAGCAATAGCCTTCATACTTTTGTATATACCTGCTTAGTAGAGCTTTTGGCCCCCCCAAGCGGTGTTCTTGTTTATACAAAGTCAGCTTATTGCCCCCACAATCCGGGTCCTCATTTTACCTACCTTGAAAGGATGGAAGGCTGAGTCAATCTTGAGCCTTGTGAGATTTGAACTTGCAGTAATTGCAGACAGCTGGTGCTACTTAACAGTACTTTAGTCTGCTGTGCCACCAAGGCTCTTGATTCATTTGGTACAGAGAATTTAGTGACATAATCTAACCCATCTGAAGCGCCCTGGTGGCGCAGTGGTTAGAATGCAGTATTGCAGGCTAATTCTGCTGACCGCCAGCTGTTTGATCCTGAGTGGCTCAAGGTTGACTCAGCCTTTCATCTTTCAGAGGTCTGTTAAGTGAGGACCCAGATTGTTGAAGGCGATATACTGACTCTGTAAACTGCTTATAGAGGGTTGTAAGGCACTATGAAGTAATATATAACTCTAAGTGCTATTACTATTGCTATCTTACTTCTCTTTCTCAAATGAGGTCATGGCATTTCTTTTGTTATAGCTATCATACTTTCTGTATAAATTATAAATGAGTTTCAAGAACTTGTATCAGATTTATTACCATTAATATTACTTCAGATATTGTTATTATGAATAGTAGTAAGAATTTAACCTGAAGTTCTTATTCTGTTTGTATTAAAGAATAAGACTTGAAACTCAGTTATGAATTTAGCATTATTTCTTGCACCATACTTTGAAACTTTATTACTTTTGCTATAATCCAGTGAAGAATTTTTCTTCCTCTTGAAAGTTACTTTTTTAATCCAGTTGCAGCATTTTAGTACTGGGTTTACATTCATATGTCTGACTTCCCAATTACAGCCTCTGAATCATCAGATGCCACAGCAAATTCCTGATTTTATGCAAAACTCATTATTTACCAGTAATAAGAGCCAAGTCATACTTCCCTATGGGGAATGTTCCAAGTGAATCTGTTTTGGTAATTAAACAAAGCAACTCACCACTTAAAGAGAAAAGTTTTTCAAGGTGATTTGCTATAGAATAATTACAAGAACTTCTTTGTCTCTCCAATACCTCACAGTTCTGTCTCCTCACTTCCTGTTCTTTGTTCAAAGTTCCCCATTCTTTTGTTTTTCAGTTGCATCTGTAGTCTTAAAGGGAGAAGTCAGTCAGGGATTTACTCAAGAGCAATAGGCACACAGACCAGTCCAGTGTTTCATATTACAACTAAAATATACTGGCTGGGGAATTCTGGGAGTTGAAGTCTACACATTTTAAAGTTGGCAAGGCTCATCTTAAAATTGGCAAGGCTATCCTGCTTGCTCCAGCATAAGAACACCCACTAACTTCCTGGCTTTTCTGAAGGAACTTTCTCACTATAAAATTCTGGACCATTTTGTTTGCTTGTTTAAAGTTCATTAGTGAACCAGTGAAAGGTTGCCCTTTTTTTTCTACATGTTGAGATATGTTTGTTTTTACAAATGTATTTGTTTGTTTTTACAAATGTATTAAACCAATAAATAGGGTTTTTTTTTCTTTAATCAGATTAAATTGATAAGAGTTCTATAACTTTTTCCCAAGTGACTGAGAAAATAGTAAAGCTGGAGCATTTTCTCCTAGTTTTACCAGGTGATTTGGATGGGAAATGTTAAATATGAAAGAATCTCAGATTCATTCATATAAATGAATTGACTGATATGTGCTTTCCTACATATGTGGAATTGGTAGAAAAGAGGGCAATCCATCCATCAGGCTTTATGTAATCACTTCTGAACAGGATACCTGGCTAGTATTCTTATTAAACTGAAGAATATATTAAAACGCAGGCTACATTTTCTTAAACAAGTTTTATTTCCTACTGATTTCAATACAGGCAACAAGCAGTTTATGGCTGCCATGGGAAACAGCCCTATGTGCAAGACAACACTTGAACCAAAATAGTATAAGCCAATTTAGAACCTTAAATAAATCATTCATGAAATAACTTCATATTTCAAAAAGTTAAAAAAATTATATCTTTGGATACATCCTATGCCTTTGGAATCCCTGTTTCTCTCTGAACGTAGCCGTTTTCTTGCAGACATTTCATTACCCAGCTAGGTAACACCATCAGTGTGTCATCAGATGCTGATGATGTCATCTAGTGGGGTAATGAAATATCCACAAGCAACCAAACTTGGAGGATACCTAGGATTCTACAATGCATCCTTCAGCTTCATACTTCTAATAGTTATTTTTCCCTCCCAATAAGACTGGGTAACATAAGGTCAGTGGAGACATTGCATCAGAAGAGAACCCCAGATTTGAAACGCAAAAGAGCAGGAGTGTGAAAAAGATGTTTTTAATATTAAAGAGACAATAATGACGGGAGGCTCCTGAAAAGGGGCATTATTGTTGGGGAAAAAACTTCCTTCTGGGCTCATGAAAGTAGAGGACAAGAGGACAGGGGTGTCCTAAAAAAAAAAGACATCAAAAGTTTAGAGGAAAAATAATGTTTTTAATATTAAAGAGGACAATAGAGACGGGATATTGGGAGAGGTTTGGAAAGTAGCAATGACTTCTCAGAATTTTATTCTGATAGATCTGTATTTAGTGATATGGGAAATACTATAAGCAACCCCAAGCTTTCAAGATGTAGGGCATAAAAAATCTAAATAAAGACATTCAAGACAAAGAAGCTTGCATACCTTCTGGTAAAGATAACCTCAGATTGGCTACAGTTCTATTTTTGCAATGTGAGAACACTGCGTTGTTATGCAGTTCTTTTTTAAGTTCTATATTAATGCTACTAAGGGTGCACAGAATCTCTTTTCAAGAGTAGTGCACTTTAAATATTTGTATTCATTGCAGACAAGGAGTCTGTAGAATCAGCATTTTAGCCAATTAAGCTTTAATCAGGACAGAATGTTAAAATACACTAATTGAGCTAACCCCATTGGCATGTTTTGTCTTCCTTGGTATGTCACTCTACATTCTTTCATTTCACTGCTTACTACAAAGTAGAACAAATGTATATACTATTGCCAACATCAAAGATTTGGAAAGTGCCACTCTCGGGGCTAGTTTTTCCAAATTTTTCCTCTTGGATTGTGTGATGTTTATATCAACATTATATGTAATCCAGAAAAAAAGACCTTAGGTGTTTGACAAGATCTATCACCAGGTTAGAAAACACAATACTGTGGTCTTATTCAGTGGCTGTCTTCTTGATAGACCTGATAGCATAACTGGAGACATCCATAACCTGAAGCGAGGATAAATGCAAACTCTTCAAAAGAGTTGATCAATATGTGGGAGTGTATACAAAGCACATCTGTCTGATAGAGGGAAATCAGTACACTTGAAGGGATATTACACTTTGGCCATAAGCTAAAAACTCAACTGCTTCTTTCTCTCCTGCTATTTATTTGAGGGGACTTTATAACACAGATAAATCTTTGGATTTGTGACAGCTTTGCAGTCACATTTACAGAACTAGGTAAGAATCACTGAAAAGACATGCAGATAGAAACCCTTGTTTCCACTGCTGACACTATGCCAGAAGTTATCCTTGTGGAAGATGAATGAAGGTTCCTGAATAAAAATTAGCCTTTAATTTCTGTAAAGCATTCAGTTGCTTCAGAGACGATCTGGTTTGCTGTCTCAGCTGCATACCAGGTGTTTTCAATTGCTGACTAGAAAAAAAGTGCAGAAATAGTGTTTTGGCCTTCTGACAGTAGTTAGTGGTGCCTTAGAGCAATGTGAATGGTGCCTGTTGGAAGGCCTCAGTCATCAGTCTATGAGGAGACAATCTTTTGTCACTATAAAACACAGGAATACCACTCTAAAGGACTGGCAAGAATTCATACATTATTCATATACCATCTAATGTTTATCAGGGTTACAAACACTGAGACCTGTCAAATAAATTGACAATATATGTAGATTAGGACTAGATCCTAATCTCTAATAGATAATTTCAAAAATAGCACTGACCTAATTGTTAGGAAATATGCTGATTATGAAAATAGCATTTCCATTACACATTATTTGTAGTGTTGATAGCATGCTAAACTGTCTAAATCTATCTGGGGAGACTTTGGGTATTTTGCTCAAGACTTCAGCAAGCCGGACTGGCCTAATATATGAATTTTAAGTGGGTGTATGTATGTTTTAATTTGAGGGCCAAATTGTACATATTCGTTTTAATTGGTTTTAAATTTTATAAAGTCATGTGTTTTAAATGTGGCTGTACACTGCCCTGAGTCTCTCTGGGAGAAGGGCGGTATAGAAATCCAATAAACGCAAACTCAAACTCATTTTGTATTTCAATGCAAACAGAGACTGACATGGATTCTATTCATATGAGTTCAGTTTTCATTAATCCCCCATAAAAAATAATTGACTCAAATAAAAAAAAAGGTCAATAGGACTTTGTATGTAGAGTGACGCTTTTCCAGATTCAGTCTATGGCATGTCAAGCAGTTGAAATCACATTGTAAATGGGAAACATATCTTTACATACTTGATCACATCAACAGGTAACCTCTACGCCAAAGAACCATAGCCAAAACAATAGTAGAGTAGACCAGCAAATAGTCTGGTGAAGGCATTTTATTACTTCAGCTGGGTAAGCAAATTGCAGTTATTTTATAGCAAAGATATAGAACATATGTTGGTCATTGAGGCAGAAAGTATTTCTAGTGTTTCTCCAATTCTGGAAGTAAAAACAAATGAAATAACCAGTAGTTTCCTATTCTTCTCTGATAGCCTCATTTTACAGTCTGAAGTAGTTATTTCATTGTATTAATAACCTCTGACATAATTTAGAAAGATTTCTGTAAATTAATGTGCAAACTAACATTTTCCACATAAATATGAGACATTTCTTGAAGTCAGATATATCTTTTATATTGTTCCTGATTGTAAATTCTTTCTGGGAATTAGAAAATATGGGCTAGGTTGCATTTCTAGATCAAATGGATAGAACAAACATTGGAGAAATGGTGAAACAAGCAATTGTAGGATTCTTCATGAAATCACTTTGAGTCATCCATCTAATTCATTCTCCCAGCAATTTATTTACTGACTTAGTTTTCTGACATACTCTTAAAGGTGGGAGAGAGAAAGAGATGAATGCAGAAGATGAACACAAGCAGTTTCAGTCACTAATTATCAAAGTTACAAAGTTGTTCTTGTTTATCTACTTGGCCCCTTAATTCAGTTATATCCCATCTTTCTATTGTAGCAATTGTTCAATGCAGATAACAAAATTTAGTAACAGACAATAAGAGACAAATGAAGCTGGTATATGATCAGGTTGAAGAACTTCTGCTTTCTATCAATTTCTTTTATAACATTCTGATGGAACACCTCCTTCCTACCTACAGTTGAAAGAGAGATCAGTAGGACAAGTCTTTCTATGCAGAATTAAACCCAAAGATAAGGAGTCAGAATTAATATTTAGACTTTTTCTTCAAAGGAGTTTTTTTTAAACAAATGAATTCAGGAATATTTATATGGATTTGCCCAGCAACATTAAATTAACTGTGCAGAAATCTAAGGAAATAAATTCATCAAAGAAGGATTCACACACTATATTAATTTTATTAGCATAGTGGGGATTTTATTATATTGATGGATAGACAGCAATACATGATTCATGTTGCCTTCATATGTAATGGCCATGCAATAAACTGAAAACCATTAAAAAGAAAAGGGTTATTTCAGATGTTATAAAATCTGATCGTGTTACCTAGTCTGCAAGAAAACCATCAAGCTCAGAGAGCACAAGGATTCCACATTATAAAATCTTAACCTGTACCAGTTCCCATTATTTTAAACATTTTTGACAAAAGCATAATAAAATACTAAAAGATACTATAATCCTTATACTTTGTCACAAAATTAGTAATAATATAGCTCTGAAAAATGGCTTACAGGGCTTTTCTCTAAAGATCCTGGACAGAGAAATAATAACATATACCAGTTTCTTAAGCTTGGCAATTTTAAGATGTGTGGACTTCAAGTTCCAGAATTGGTTAAAGAAATTATTAAACCATATCAACCACCAGAATTTAACTGGGATTTTTTAAAGTTTGAACTCTCGACCTCTGTCTAGTTCCAGCTGCAAAATGTTTAATGTACTTTTGAGACTTATTCACAAGGAAACCTCTGCTTATAAATACCATTGCTGCTTTGAACTATTGGGCACACCTTCCTTTGCTAGTGGGCTTCATGACCTGCTCCTTCAGGAATCTATGCTCCAGAAAATGCAAAGTAAACTGGATTCTCTTTTGGTACAGGAGGAGGTTCTAAAATGAGCCAGGAACCACTGCAGAGCTGCAGAATATGTCCCAGGTCAGTTCTATTACTGCCGTTCTGATGATCTTGGAATCTTTCTAATTAATTCCAAAGATTTCCCCATGCTGTCTACATGGGGCTCCCCTTGAAGAGCACTCGGAGGCTCCAACTGGTCCAGAATGCAGCCGCGCGAGTGGTTATAGGCGCAACTCGTTGCAACCATGTAACACCCCTCCTGCACGAGTTGCACTGGCTCCCAGTGGTCTTCCAATTCAAGGTGTTGGTTACCACCTTTAAAGCGCTCCATGGCATAGGACCAGGGTATTTACAGGACTGCCTTCTGCCACCGATAGCCTCCCACCAACCAGTTCGCTCCCACAGAGAGGAACTCCTCAGGGTGCTGTCGGCCAAATTATGCCAGCTGGTGACACCCAGGAGGAGAGCCTTTTCTGTGGGAGCTCCTGCCCTTTGGAACGAACTGCCCCCGGAAATACGTACAATCTCTGACCTCTGGGTTTTTCACTCTGCCCTTAAGACCCTACTGTTCCGACAGGCAGGGCTGTCTATTTAAGTGGTTTTAAATTGGAGTTTTAACTTGGAGTTTTAAATTTTGGCCGAAACTGTTTAATTGATTTTAATTAATTTTTAATGATGATGTCTGTATATTTATGTTTTTAAATTGGCTGTACACCGCGCCGAGTCCTTTGGGAGAAGGGCGGTATATAAATAAAATTAACATTAACATTAACAAATTAACATTTAATCCATTCCATGGATTTTTCTGTTCTGGAAATATAGATCCACTTGGAGTTCTGAATGAAGGCCAGTTTGAATACTATAGATTTAGTTCTTCTCAAGGATGGGAAGGGGAAGGGGAAGGGAATATAAAAAACATAAGAAGTCCTAAAGTTCCAAATCTATTTCTGGTTATATCTATACAAATTATATTTTGTACACGTCAGGCCAATTGTGCTGTAGGTCTTTGATCACAGTGATCATACACAGAGACTTCTTTAGTGTGACTATTCTTCATGTACAGTCTCAATATTTTGACATAATAGCTACCAGTCATTCATGCTGACAAAAAGAAAAGAGTTGCAGCAATTAAACATGTGATTGAATCCAGACACTTAGACAGTAGTCTTCCCTACAGTTTACATGTGGGCCCAATTACATGGGCATAAACCCATCTATGTACATATATGCTTGTGTCAGTGCAGTATCCATACTCTATTGGTTATTTTTTTTTCCTAGGAATATGAATCAAAAGGAGACGACAGCACATTATATGCTTTGCAGATTGAATAAGACATCTGTTGCTCATTCTTTTAGCCCTATGCTGCCAAAGCATAAATATGAAAATCAAGAAGGTAAAAAGGCAAGTGGTTCTGCCAACATCTGAAATAAACCTCCCCCGCCCCACTATTTTGGTTTTTGTTGTTGTTGGGGTGGGTTTTTTTGTTTTTTTGTTTGTTTGTTTTGGAAGGACAAACTGTTGCTCTTAAGAAATGTTGTAAGACTTGTGTTATCACCTTGAGCTTATATGAAATACCAGTATTTCTATTTCTACAGTTTTCTTGATGAATTTTCTTTTTCTGATTTAGTTCTCACAGAAAGTGTTCAAGATCATCAGCAGAGTCGCACTTACTTAAAAGTAAACAGTATTGAAAAACTGGGGGGGTACTATTTGCTAAGGGAAAAAGGAAGAACGTTCTTTTCATATGAATAAAAAAGCTTGCCCCTCAAGCAATGACTGAGGAAATTTTCCAAATTGTGAGTGGAATACCCTTGCCAGACATATTTTGGCTCCTGAGAAGGATAATGGTGGTATTTGCCTTCCAAGTGTAGCAGGCCAGGTGATTGATTCGTATTTCAACTCCGATGTGGGAACTTAGTTTTCATTGCCTGTTAGATGTGCATGCGGGGAGGAGGATGTGATTCATCAGCTACTGTACCTTTTAGTAGTAGCTTTCTGCTGCCTTTAAAGGGCATTTAAAGCAACTATTGATACTTTATGCTATGTTTCTAGAATTCCTAAATTGTACTTAATTATTTAGTATTTATACTTGAAAAAGAGACTTTTATTTATTCAATTTTCTTTGTAATCAGAACAATTGTTCATTAAGTTTTGAAATTGTTGAAATTATATATCATTATAAAAAGTAATTGAAAATAAATTTAGGAAATGAATCATGAAAACCATTTATTCATTGAAGAATGAATATCAAGATTTCATTCTTCAAAAAGTGTGAAGAGCCATTGTGGTGTAATGGTTCAAAGTGTTGATCTAGAAGCCAGGAGACTGTGAGGTCTAATCCTCCCTTACGCATGAAAGCCAGTTGAGTGATCTGGGTGCCAGTTTAGCCCAACTCACCTCAAAGGTGAGCCCTACGAAATTTCATGTGATGATGATGATGATGATGATGATGATGATAGCCATTCACTCAAGTCTGACTCTTGTGATTCCAAGGGCCAGGTCTCTCTACAACTTCTGATCTTGCATTAATTGTTTGATTTTTTTTTTCCCCCTATGCTCTGGCTGTTGTCAGCTTTGAGGCTGCCCAGTCACCATCTTCTTTGATAACCTGGTTTCCTTTTACCACTAACTCTTCCAAACATAACTGCTGTCTCTAGTGAATTCCCCCATGCATAACATGGCCAAAGTAAGTGAGACACAGTTTCGTGATTTTGCCTTCCAGGGACATGTCTGGTATTATGCACTCCAGTACTTACTTGTTAGTCACCTTTGCTGTCCAAGGAATACGCAGGAGTCTTCTCCAACACTATAACTCAAACAACTAATTTACAAGTAGATCTCTTAAAATACAGTTTTTTGTTTCCTTACAAAACTGCTTGTTTCATAGGTTTCTTCAGAACTAGTGCATAAAGTGAGGCATATTTTATTGTAAATTTATTGTCATAAAATTTGAAATTGTGCGCCTGGGCAACAATGTCTGGGGGGGTATATCAAACAACTGCCTATTTCTCCTTAATCCCTTTTTGCCCTGCATATCCAGTGTTCCAGGACTGGGGGGAAAATTATTTCCCTACTTTTTCCAAAACTAAGGCTGTGCATCAGGATTGAATTAGAGGGTTAAGTATATTAAGAACTACTGCAGAGAATACATAATTTATACCGAATGCGTAGAATTCATGTTTTCCTTTTGGCTGCAAAGTTTGGCATATAGTACAAAAAAATCCTGGACCTTAGTTTTGAAACATTTCAAACCTCATAAACCAAGTGTGCAAATTAAGGTCATATTCACACTTACCGTTTAAGCTGTTTCTGTCCTGTGCTCATGTCAGCTTGAATCTAAGCCAGTTTAAGAAAATTCTGCCTGGATTGAGACACTTAAACAACAGCTTACAAAATATTCAGTCTGCAATGTAGCCTAACAAAGTTTCTTATTGGCCCAGTCCTCTATAGGCCTTCCCACACTTACATAAATTTATATATACAAAATTAAAGCATAAAAATTGTACATATTGTCACAAGAACTTTTTTAAAAATGGAATGTCATTTAGATGTAATTATTTATTTATTTATTTATTTATTTATTTATTTAATTTATATACCGCCCTTCTCCCAGAGGGACTCAGGGCAGTGTACAGCCAGAATAAAAGTCATAGATATAAAATTTAAAAAACAATTTAAAAATATTAAATAGTTTGGCCCATATCTAATTAAAATAAAACTACCCGTTTTAGACATTTAAAAGATTAAGAATTGACAAATTAAAAATTTTAAAAATTAGGCCAGTCCGGCTTGTTGGAATAAAAGTGTCTTGAGGGCCTGGCAGAAGGTGCATAATTACCATCTGCCTTGTAAAAAAAAAAAAATAGTTGTTGATTCAAACATGGAGAAATTATTTCCCTGAGCTTTTTATTTTTCCTTGTACTTTTCTTTTTTTAAAAAAAAAAAGTCTAGTGGTCAACCATTTGTCCTGAGGCTTTCTGGCCCTGCTGTTTTTTCACTTTTGCTCCTATAGCCTGCAGTGATACAGTTTTATGATATGGCATGTATATCACTACAAGTATTTTTCTCTTTGCCTTATCAAGAAGTTATAAGTAAATGTTATAAATGGAATGGCAATATGAATAAAGAAATAAATTATAGTTGTATACGTTTATGCACAAATTGGGTCTACAGAGATTGGCAAAAGAATGGGCAATGGATGGATCAGTAGCCATCAGCATCAGCAGAACCTATGCACTTGGAAAAGGAAATCAGCTTGTACTAGAGTTAGCATTGAATATCAACATTACTCCTGAGAATGCCTTACTAATATTACATCTGCATGGAACACTTTTTTCCATAATTGTCTTGAGTATTAATTGATAGCAGTCTTTACTTGACATTTTATCCCAAAGGTGCTTTTTCAAAAGGCAACTGGACTTTTCTTTGTTTTTCCTTGAAGATGTTTCACTTCTCATCCAAGAAGCTTCTTCAGAACTTAAAGACAACATCTTCAAGGGAAAATATAGAAAGTCCAGTTGTCTTTTGAAAAAGCACCTTTGGGACAACCGTGACCTGGATGACTGAAAAATCTTCATAGACTCTTGACATTTTGTTTTTTTAATAAAGCTGTTAAATTAATGGAAGCCCCAATCGTGCCCATGATCTTAATTTTATTGGTTTGATAAGCAGCATCTCTCAAAGATTCTGCAAATTTATATTAGAAGCATTTGCACAACTGAAAATGGGACAACATTTGAAGAAAGTGAGCTTTGGGCTTAACTGGACTAGGGGACAACAACGCACTAGCCACAGTGAAGAGCAGAGCAGACGCAAAGCTGGTTTATTATTGCCATTATTAATTTATGCATACATTCTGTATTGTTAGTGTTGTGTTTTTATTTTTGTATGAGGATTATTTTACATTGTATTTTTATGGGAACCACCGACCGTCATTTTTTGATGCAATGGCATGCAAATACATTTAACAAAATAAATTCTGTCCTGAAAGATTTGTAAAAATCAACAGCAGCCACCCATATTTAGGTCATCATCTGGTGTGAGGATTTTAAGCCAAAGACATCTGTATTCAGATTTCCCCTTTAAATCCTTTTCTGCAGAAGCCAAACATAACACAATGAGTGAACAAAGCGCCGGCAGCTGATTAACATCTGTTGGTTTGATTAAGATCATAAAGATGGCAGATTTTCAAGATATAATAATTTTAGCTTGCTTTGCAACAAAGGAAGACATTATGTAGCTGCCTTGCTGTGTCTGTAAAGATCATATGCTTTACATTCATATTTCACACCTGGAGCAACAGGGAATCCAGGCTTCTCAATTGTTTGTGGAAATTCCCTTTTATGTTAGACCAATAAAATATATCAGAAACATTCCAGCTACTGTCATTAATACAGTGGAAACTGTAGCCTAGCATGCCTCATGTCACAGGGGGCTGCAGTGTAACATATTTGCTTGTAAATTACAAAGAAACCAACCAGGCGAGTCTTGGGGGATAGGAGAGACATGATCTTCCCTTGCCAAAGACTGAAAACTAGTCTTTTCCACTTTTGAAAAAGCTTGGCAGACGAACCTGAATGATGTTCTCCTCTCATTTTATCTGAACTGAAAGTAAATCATGTGAAATATGAAATGCCTTTTTGCAGATCACCTTCATCCAATATCTCGTTAAATGGTTTAATTAACAGTTGCAAATCAGGGCAACCACAATGGACTGTTTCAAAAGGGAATTCAATAAATTCATAGAGATTAAAGGGATAACTAGGGCCACTAGTTATATGTAGAATCCACCTTCGCTATCCAGGACAATGATATTGTACCATTGAATATCAACTGTTTTGAGGAATAGGAGGGAATATTATAAGAGTAATCTCTGTTTAAGACAGTGTTTCTCAACCTCAGCAACTTTAAAATGAGTGGACTCCAACATGGTGGACTTTATGGATGGCTGTGGGATTCTGGGAGTAGATGAGCTTTAGATCTAATATAAGCATACCACCTTACTACTATTCATTAAAATGGCTTCTCTGTCTTCAGAGAAGGCTTCTGCGGGAGCCTAGAAAAAAAGTTGAAATGCCATAAGAGTCAAATAACTTTCATAAATTGACTCCTCAAAGCAGTCACATCTTTTTTCAAGCAGAATCACTGCATTCAAAACATATTTTGTTTAAGCCCTAGACAATGGACATCTGGGAAAGTGAAAAGTTCGGCAGATTTTTTTTGTTTTGTTTTGTTTTTGTTTAGGCTGCTGTCTAAAAAAAGTTAGGCTACCAAGTCTACCCTCAGATACAGTCAGGGTGCCAACAAGATGTTGTGAAAAAAGTGAAGATAGCAGCAGCAATAATGAGACCAAAGCTTTATACATGCACCACATGTTTTTTATTTTATTTTAATAAATTTTTATTAAACATTTTCAACATTAAAAAACAAAACACAAATTTTCACTCATTACAGCATTTTTATATCAGTATCAATATCATCCATATCATCCATAACATTTATATTTACATAGGTTCTATTTCTATTGTTCACTGTATCCTATATGATAGTTATTTGAATTATGATAATATTTATACTCATATACAATATAGTCATACTGTCATCAATATTATCAATATTATATAATTCTTATACAGTATTTTTACACCTATTTTTCAGCCAGGTATACCATCTACTCCAAATTTGATAATACTCCGATTCTTCTATCTCTTTCAATTCCATAGTCAGCCTATCCATTTCGGTGCCACATATTTTTTAAATAATGCAGTCCTTCAATTGTGCGTTTGCAACTGCCAACTCGATCTTTTTTAGCATACCCTGTGGACCAGACCTGTCAAACTGGTGGCCAGGGGGCTGGAAACGGCCTGCATAGGCCACATCCACCCAGCTTCACAAGGCAAAAAACTTTGTGATACATCACACTATGTCCTGCAATGCAAGTGGTTTGACAGTCCTGCTATAGAACCTCCTGGATGAATACAACCATAGCTGTGGCACCATCACTGTTTTCTTCAGCTGCCCTTTCACCTTTCACAAATCAGCTATAGGCCACTAAGCAGTGCAACTTCAGGTACTTCCCAAGTAAAAATTTAGGAAGAATAAATAAGAAAACCTGTTGAAAATCCATTCGCTTGTTAAAAATCAAATAATTGCCTTTACTTCTGCAAAACTTTGAAAAAGACAATGTGAATTTGTGATAACCACATGCTTATGAAGACATTGGAGGAGGGGGGGGATATTGAGAAGGTTTTGGGACATGTTTGTTTTCTACCTGGCCAACAAAATACAAATTTGTGTTCAATGTTGTAAGAGTGTGTTCTATCCCCATTAACACCCTGTCAGATTCTGCTGTGGTCTTTAGGGCTAATAGTTGCTTTACAAGGAAGCTTTTTAAGGAAATCTAGTCTGAGGCTCCCCTTATGGCACTGTTCAAACACAATTGGACACACTATGTATAGTAATTGCAGAGCATACTTTTTCTTAATTTATTTGATTCTAAAGGGATTCCTTTTGTCATTGTTTCAGAATTCTAAAGTTGAGCAGCATCTGTTTTATACAACAACAGATTGCTCTGAAAAAGAACCAAGGTCACTTCTGAAAGATTCCGTGGCTCTGAAATTATTGGTATAACTCACAATCCAGAGCAATAGGCTTGAAATTGAACAAAGTTATTCACAACAGTTCTTATGGCAGAAGAAGCAAGTCACTCTTCAGTTCAAACACTGGCTTGTCTGTTTGATTGGAATAATGACTCAGGAAGAGAGGAGGGGGAGAGAAATGGCCAGAGGCAGATTTCTTATTTATACAGTAGTGGCCAAAATTGTGCAAACCTTTTGGAAAAAGTTTATTTTTGAGGTTTGATGGCTAATAACACCATTTGTTTTAGTAGTACCATAAAATTATATATTAATGGAAAGATAATTTAATCAAGAATGTAATGCAACAACGTTTGTTCAGTTATCTGTATTCTATGAAAAGGTATAGCTAAATAATCCGAAAAAGGAAGCACAACTTGCTTAGGTTGATATCAGGTAGCTTTCCTTCATATGATTGCGGCCAATGGGCATGAGTGTTTAGAGAGCCAATCAGGTGTCATCTTGTTTTGGCAATGAGCCAATCAGATCACAGTAGGGTTCAGTTATTGATGTCATGTACTGAAGCTGAGAGGAGGACATTTGTCAGTGTGTTACGTGATCGCTATCAAGTTGGTTAGGGGTTTTTGTGTTGTTTCATTTAGTGAGCTTGTAAAACGTAATAAAATTAAAGTAATGGTGCAAAGAGTTGACTGGTTGCCCAGAAAGTGATGTAAAATAGTGTTATTAAGTGAACAAGGCTACAGTTATAAAGAAATTAGAAGAAAAATTGGTGGAAACTTAAATAAAGGTGGCATTTCTAAGTTTTTGAAGAGGTATAAGGAGACTTAGTCACTACAAAACCACACTGGTAAAGGCAGGAAAAGGTAGACAACAGCAAGTGATGATCGAATTAAGAGACTGTGCCTACGTGACAGAAGAAAATCATCTGGGTGTATACAAGATGAAATGGCGCAATGCAATGTGAAGTTGAGTGCAAGGACTGTTTGACGCAGGAATTTGGCCTAAAATCTAGAATTCCACAAAAAAAGCCATTTTTATCTCTCAAACAAAGGTTGAAAAGCATTACATTCTTGATTAAATTATCTCTCCATTGATATATAATTTTATGGTACTACTCCAAAAAAAAGTGGTGTTATTAGCCATCAAACCTCAAAAATAGACTTTTCCCAAAAGGTTTCCACAATTTTAGCCATTGCTGTATATAAATGTCTGCTTGTGAATGGTGATAATGATGTATAGTTCAATATATAGTTTATATATTGGGCTTTAAGTTTACATTTATCCCAATATCTTTTTCAAGATAGCTCTTGCCACTAAGATTTTTATTTTCCCCACAGCAGTGGTCAACAGGTGTGTGAAGTGAGGCTGAAGCCATTCCAGCAATACTGATCAAAGTTGGTTGTTTTCCTACTCTTAATATTAGTAAGGAACAGCAATTTCAAGATTTGTGATCAGATGCATACTCCAGTACATCATTCAAAGACTGATTGCTTAACACATTGTAAGCCGCCCTGAGTCTCTGGAGAAGAGCGGCATATAAATCAAATTAAAAAAAAAAAAAGACTGAGTACAGCTTCTATCCTGGATTGTATCTTAGTGTTGCTCAGTTTCCCCTATCCTTTCCATCAAGGAATATGTTCGGTAGTGTAGTCAGAGGTCACAGGAATGCAGCATGAGGTATATGAAATGTAATTTACAAAGAACTAAGGGGAGAGAGCTACTGCAAAATAGAAATGTACTACAAATGTCCTACAGGTTGAATTAGTATGCCAGATGGATACCTATGAAATTGCTTCCAAGCACTAATGAGGTAACAGTACGCAATATATGGAAATCAAGTGTGGGAAGAATAACTTTAGAGAATCCAACTCTGACTTGGAGTTTGAATCAGCTATTTCTGTTCTGATGGTGATGTATTTTGGATGTATGTTTTAAAGACAGTAATGATTTATTTGTTACTTTATGATATCCTAGAAACCATATACTGATGGAGGGCAAATGTGCAGGAGGAATCATATGCAGAGGCCTTACTCAAACCTCCTAACTTATTGCTAAATATGTGAGACCAAGAGCAGGTATAGCCAGCTCTAGTTTCTAGATGATAAGACATCTCATAGGCTCTACATTACTACACTACAAGGATAGAAGAGAAACACGTCCATAAAATCACTTCATGCTACATTAAATATGTAAGTATAAAGGTATAAATAATTACAAGCATATCTGGGAGATATTGTGGGTTTGGGTCCAGACCACCACAATAAAGTGACTACTGCAATAAAGTCAGTCACATTAATTTTTTAGTTTCCAGTGCTTATAAAAGTTATGTTTCTTCTGTGGTCTATTAACCCTGTGATTGTATTATGTCTAAAAGTCTATTCTATTGCTAGTGAGCAAATGCATTGGAAAAAATTACACCAATAGACTTGCTTGATGCAGGATTGACACTAACCTTCAATTTGTAAGAACTGCAATCTCTGCGAAGCACAATAAAGCAAAGCACAATAAAATGAAGTAATTTCATTATCATAACAAAAAGAACTTGAATTGTGCCTTGCTTAGTTTGCTTTTCATATTCTTTGACAGAACGTGATGGTTCGTCACATTATGATAGGAGTTGCCAGTTTAAGTCGGCTTTCTAACCAAACAGCTAGTTTGGAGCAACTGGTTATTAGATAAGATCTGACAACAATCCAGGGGTCAGCCAAATTAGCAAGGTGGTTCCAAATACCAGAGAGTTCAAGAAAGTTGCAAGGTACAAACTGGATCTGGATCCCACTAACACATGGCAAGGTTTCAAATAACCACTCATGGCAATACTTAGAACTTTCTACTGACGATTTTTATCCCAGAAGCTGCAAAGTTGAGTTGCATAAACTGTGTTCATTCAGAATGCAGACTTACTCAGAAGCTGTTCCAATTGCTGAATAAACCTGTAGCTGTTTGCTTTGACATATAGCAATTGCACTTAGACTTATATACCACTTCATAGTGCTTTACAGTCCTCTCTAAGGGGTTTGCAGAGTCAGCATATTAATTCCAACAATCTGGGTCCTCATTTTACTGACCTCAGAAGGATGGAAAGCTGAGTCAACCTTGAGCCAGTCAGAATCAAACTGCTGAATTAGCCTGCAATACTGCATCTTAACCACTGCACCACCACGGCTCTTATCTTGGCCTTTTGAGTATACAGCTAGGGGACTGACACTCTCATAATTGAAAAGGTATCGAAGACTTTACATTAAAATCTGAAGCTCCAATGTTGTGTTGGTGGCACGCTCAAAGTATTCACTGACTTCATAAATGTTCTTATCATTTATTTATTTTTGTCCTAAGAGAATTACCTCCCTGAGGCAATGACAATCCAGATGCTAATTATCAAAAAAGCAGTTTTAAGATTTCTGTTTTCAATTTAATTTTCACCACACTAAAGTTAAAAAGAATCCTATGATGAATTCTGGTGGTAGTGAATTTATGTATGTCATAAATTCTATGCATAAAATCCAGCAAATCTATGAGGGATAATGCTACAGCTAGTCCTTATTTAGTGACCACAACTGGAGCTGACAACTCACAAGTTGCTAAGCAGAAAATCAGATGACCACAATGGGCTTAGATCCTCACTTCCCATTTGATCATTAAACAAAGTGCTGTATTGCTAAGCAAAACATTGTTGACCACAACTTGCAATTTTACTTCTGCATTTTTTTATTAATTCTGTTTGTCATAAACCAGTTGCAAAGCACAAGAATAGCAATTATATGATCATAGGATACTGTGCAGTCATAAATGTAAGGATTGGTGAAAAGCCTTTTTTTTTAACACTATTGTAAATTTGAATAGTCACTATATGAGGTAGTTGATAAATGAGGATTATTTGTACCAGGAAAGAAATTTAAATTTGTCAGGGGAGAAATCTGCAATGGGAAACGAAGAAGTGGAATATAATCTTTGAATCTATATGGTGGTTTAGAATCTTCTGTATTCTGTTTTATAATATCACATATTTATTCTAAGAATCGGGGGAGAATAAGATTCTCTGCAGAGAACACCAGGCTAATATGACTATGGCAGTGGTGGGTTCCTCCCGGTTCGGCTTGGTTCTCCTGAGCCGGTAGCAGTGACGATATGACATCACCAAACTGGTTCTGCACACCCGCCACCCCCCACGCACCCCTCCACCCCCACACACCCCCACCCCCCACATTATTGTTACCTTTTATTTGTCCCCACCCCCAATCTATTGCTGCCTCCTGAGTCCCAGCAGATGGCTAGAGGGGAAAAAAAACTGTTTAAACTCTTGCCGCGGGGATTCAAAGGGCCGCCCTACAGCTGATCAGTGTTAAAAGAAAACAAATGAGTAGACCAGTGCCTGCAAAAATACATGAGTAGATCAGTGCCTGCAAAAATAAATAGGTAGACCAGTGCCTGCAAAAAATAAATGGGTAGATAGGTACAGCTCTGCAAGCAGTTAAAAGCCTGGTAGACCAGTACCTCTGCTAAATCCTAAATAATTGTCACATGACCATCAAACTACCACACAAAATAAGCCATGCCCACAGAACTGGTAGTAAAAAAATTTAGAACCCACCCCTGGACTATGGGAAACATATTACAGTTTAGAATACTTCTTGTCATAAAAGATAGTAAATATGACAAAGTAGGACATGCTGTTTCAATTCTTTACTTTATGCAGCTTACCTTATTGATTGTAAACTGCCTAGGTTTCTGGGGAAATATGAATAAAGTTGAAGAAAAAATACCTCTGCTAGCAATATCTTGGATCATTTCAGACATTCAGATGAAGATTATCATAGCTTGTTCCTACCATAAGGATGTTATTTTAGTTTGACAAAGTCTTTGATTTGTGAATTTAAAATTATTTCTTTTGTTTGGTAGAGGGATTGCAAGAACCAAACTTTAATTGTGTATCTGTTTTTACACGTGAATGTTTTGCGTGTAACTACATTCAGGTACATGAAAACTGGAATGTTTGCCTCGCCTTGCATGAAAATCTTAACAGGGACCAGATGATGGAGGTAACAAAGCAGTAAGAAAGGTAGTGAACCACATATCACACCAAACAGAAGCAAATTAGTCTCCAGTACAGGCAAAGCTACGGCCCATAAAGGAACAAAACAAGATCTCCAGAGTTTAGAGTATTGAAAATAGAGAGTTTAATGAGTGTGCTGTTGAAATGGACCATCAGGCACTGATGAAGCTGACAAGGTAAAGCAAGGGTCATCTCCAATTCAATCTGCATCACCTTAAGTGCTTCTGAAGGCCATGGCAGCATTGTGCCAAAAACACTGCACAAGAAGCCTAATGCATAAACAATTTAACGGTAATCATCCTAGACCTCTCTAGTTCCATAGGCAATCTGTTTGATTTTCATTATTCCAAAAACATGTGAAATGTAACTTTCTCAAATGGTCAAAGGCCCTTTGTAGTTTAACTCAACATGGTATGCCAATATAGACAGAGCCCCTCAAAGATCTGTAGAATCTAGGATTCTTTGTATATTTGATAACTTTTTGTTATAATGAAAGTGTAAAATGATGGCATGCAAACAGAGTAAGGCAACAAAACAAACAAGATGTAAATTGCACATTAAACAAAATAGCAAGTACCTAAATCTGGGATGTCCTTTGAGCCCAGGCCAAATTATTCCACTATTCCCCATACTGACGGAATAGAGATTGCCATATACAGAGTTTAAGATGGATAAGCTCTAACTGAAACTAATTTTAAAGCAACATTTAATCTCTTCAGGTAATAGAATAGCTATATAGGGCAAGTGTTTGAACCTAGCTTTTTACTGACTCTATACTTAATTAGCATTTTCTTGGCTTGGCAACTCTTAAGACATTTCTTTGAGAAAGAGAAAAATAAAGCTTACCATTTTTCTTAATAAGGCAGAAGCATGAGTTAGCTGAAAATTTTGTTTTCTGTAATATACAATGCAATATAAAATACAAATGAAGTAGATGTTTGATCATTTCTAGTAGATAAATATTCATTTATATACTGCAAGAGTATATTTTCTGAAGACACAGTGGCTTGTCAGATTTTGCTAGAATGTCCTTTTTTACTCCCAAAATATGAAATGAATTTCTCCACCGCTGGGATTTAGGTCTCCTGATATCATTTACTTTGTGTTGTCAAGGTACATTGCTTTAAACTCATTTTGAATATTTTAATGATTTTTTAAATTTTAATGTCATTGTTAAAAGGTAAAGGTAAAAGTTTCCCTTGTCCAGTTGTGTCCCAGTGTTGCTTACCTCCTTCCATTTCTTAGCCAAGGCAGCCAGCATTGTCTGTGGTCATGTGGCAAGCATGACTATATGCTCAATACATGGAACACTGTTACCTTCCCACTGGTGGTACCTATGTATCTACTTGCACTTTCAGGCTTTTGAACTGCTAGGTTAGCACAACCTGAGGCAAGAATGGGAGCTTACCCTCTCACATGGTACTTGGGTCTCAAACTGCCATCCTTCTGGTCAATATGCCCAGAATCTTACCACTAGGCCACCACGTTCCTATTGAATAATACTGCAGTGTTATTGATAAACTGACTAATAATTAATTGTGTAGCTTTTATATTTGTTGTGTATTTTAAGTGGAATACAAATCCACTATACAATGCTACTACTAATAAAAAATGAAGCTTTTGTAAATAGATCTAATGAGGTAATTATGTTGATATGGATGAGGTAGGTGGTATGAATCAAGTTATTGTGGTGTAGAATTCATATATGTTTGTGTTGCTTTAAAATGAATGTTGGCAAGTTTACATTTTAGAGATGATGTAATGCCCTCAGCCTTACCTTGGAACCCATATGTTGATGAACTATAACTCCCATCAATTTAGGCAAAGATAGACAAATGACAGGGGTGCTGAGAACCATAGTTTGAAAACATCCGAAGAGCTTGGTATTCTCTAGCCCTAGGTTACAGATGGGAAAAAAGGAGTTTTAAATTCCTTGTATACTATAATCATTATTCAGATGATTAACACTTATTTCCAATTATTGGGATCTCTAGTGAGGCCATTGCAATTCTATTCTTTAAAGTGTCATTGTGAAATGGTTTGCCGTTTATCGAAATATGCACAATATCATTTTATCGGGTGTTAGATCAAGATAGAACATGCTGAGGCTTAACAAAGTTTCAGATATGATCATGCTATATGACAGCATACTAAGCATTTGGTTGCATCAACTCTGAATGCCTACAAATAACTTTGTGTATATTACTATTGTGTCCTTTCTTGCAGTAAAAATTCAACAAGCATGTAGGTGTTTATGAAAAGAGTGCAGTGAATACCTAAATACCCAGAGAAATGGAAGCATCCTCCAAGACATCCTAAAGTGTCTTTCTGCTCCATTTGGCTTCAGATTGAACTCATTTTCCATATATTTTATTAAATTAAAACATAAATTAAGTGCTCCTAAGGGCATTTATATGTTTTATACAGCAGTAAAAGCATACCATGCAACACACAAGCACATGTGTTTTTGAAATTATTTCTGCATTGAGACAGTCTTGTAGACTCATTCACCATTATGAATGGAACTGTGTGTAATACATTCTAATGGAAAAATAAGAAAGATTATTTGAACATATATTTTATTTCTACAACATTAATACAATAAATGTGCATTAAGTTTTATCTGACAAATGATGCTAAGGAGTCAATCCTATGAAGATTGAAGTGGGCCTAAATATTCTTCTAAATCAATATGTAAACTTGGAAATCAATTGGAATTAATACATAAAAATACATGTGCATATAAGATGAGATGTTAGATTTCAATGAATTATATACAGTATATTTATCTCAGAACATGAACCTCAAGAGAAATGCTTAATGACTCCACAGTTCACTTATCAAATTAAACTATATGCTAATTACTATTCAATAAAATGCTACCGAGAAACTAGAAATAACCTTCTTCCCACTAATTGTATCTACTAATCACAAATTTGGTTTTCCAACTGTTGTTCACTGTGTTCCCAAAATACCACTCATGCACTGAAGAATTTCCACAAGTTTAGGCAAATTTAATTCCACGCGTTTAGGGAAACTTCTGGTTCTGCTGGAAAAATCATTAGGAAAAATCCAGTGGGTAATGAGAACAGGAAAACAGGAAAAGAGAATGTAAAACTGGAATACGGTACGAAATTGAATGGATTATCCTGGCCCTCGTTTATTTAGTTATTTATTCAGCACATATATCTTACATTTCTTCTAAGAGGAAAACTGTTATACATGGTCTTAACTCATTCCTATCTTATCTTCACAAAAATTATTATAGTAGTAAATTATTCCACAGCAAAGGGATCAAAACGGGGAAAAATTTTTTTCTATTCTTGGCCCTTCTAATTTCCTGGATAGGAGGGGGCCTTAACACTTTTCCTGGAGTTTCTTTAATCAGATGGGTTGATTCTGGTTGAAAGAAGAGCTGGTCCTGCAGGTTTTTGGCATTAAGCCACATAGGGCTTTTTAGGTTAAAATCTGTGCTTTATATTGCCACCCAGAAGTTTGCTTTAGGCCCTCTCATTCTCTTCCATCCCAAATATTTTACCTATTTCAGAAGATCAGAAATATATTTTATTTCATATTGCTTTGCCAAAACTATCTTATTTAAAGTTATGGTAATCGATTTGTTTTTTGCATAAATTTAACATCTGATATTTGAGCACTTTTCCAAGCAGTAACTGCTCGAAGTTTGATATTATGGTCTTTCTGCAAATTGAAGTATGCTAATGTAAAAGTCTTAAATCTACAAACAAAAGGATGGGTTTAGGTGACTATTTCTTTACATGTGCTTTGATCGCACCAGTCCTTACCTATGCATTTAGCTAAAGATGACTTCTTGCTTAGGACCACCAGGTATGAGGCTGCAAGAGTCTAGACAACCACTAGATGGGAATAAAACACACACACACACACACACACACGGGTGGGGAGACAAATATGAATTTTAAATACAATGGATTTTCTTTATTTAGTGTAGGATTAATGTGGGGAAGGAGAAGTATCTAATCCATTGGAACCTTGTTTCTTAACAATGATCTCAATTTGTAAAAATCTTTCAAACTGCTTTTAGAGTAGAAAATGGAGGGAGGAGGTGGAGGGGTGTTCTGAAAACAGAAAGAAAACTTCTGCAGCCTGAGGCTGGATTTCTGCTTTCAAGAGACAGCATTAAAGGGAAACCTCAAACAAATCTTCATCTCTCAGGTGACAAGGTATAAAAGTCATTTCTGCCCTGTTTGATGTGGAATCTTGGAATAAGTTTAATGATGGAGATTGTACTTGTGCATCACATGTAACCATCCCCACCACCTCCTTCCTCTCTCATGCTGTGCCTTGTCAATGCAAAGGAAGGTAGAGTCTGTACTATATGTCACTCGTCGACTATTGACAGTGGAAAGAGCTGATTAAAAGCCTCTGGGTTTTGCTATGTTGCTGATCTCACAGAGTGCTCATAAACTTATACATCTTTGGAAAACTATCATGTGTTTTTAACTTCCTGAAGAATTCTTGTAAAATATAACTTAACCACATTAGCCTTTGTCCTGTGCTTTTATTCCACTAATGGACAAATTGGGAGGAGGCTGAGAACAAATGTGCTATTAATTACCCAGATGGCTTTTTAATAGAACCTTGGATTATTGCTCAGCCACGAAACATTGTCCAGAAATTTCTTAATAATGCCGGTGAGTGCTGCATTCCTTCCAAGAGAATAAAGCTGCCATTGACCAGGAGGCTAAGCTATGTCAGGTTAGTTTAAGAGATAGCAGACAAAGACTGAGTATTGTGTAGGTGGAATGACAAGCCATATCCTAGCTGTCCAGCTTCTTCAGCAATGACAGATTTTCTAATTTGCTACAGATTCTCAGAAAAGTGGGTGGTCAGTTTAGGGGAAAATCAACAGTGCTGCTATTGATAGTGGGTGGGAGAGACATAATTCTGAATTAACCTGAATTGATTTAATGCAACACAGAGCCTTAGTATCAAGATAAAATTAGTATTAGTGTATTAAATGGTAGGTCAGAATGTTAAGTTTTACTGCTGAAAGATCTACATGCACTAAGTCAGAGCATAATGCAAACAGGTAATTCACATTAAGTTAATTATGGATGCATCTTTATTCCAGACAAAAACAAATACTAAAAATACCTCTTTTCAAGGGAAAAAATAAACATGGAAAGATATGTTTATAACTATTACAAACTGCAGATTAGCTGGCTGTTTCATGTTTTATTTTGGGTTTATTATTTTGTAGATACCCTGGTGGCAAAGATAATTGATAATTCCTTGTTTTGTTTTGTTTTTCATTTTCTTGAATATTTCTGCCAGACAGGGGAAATTTCATTTGAAATTTTATTCCAGATCATTAATTGACTATAAAATCTTCCAAATTCCATTTTAGCTAGGTTGGGCATTATAGTCTAGGAATAACAACACATGGAAACAGCACCAGATTGAGGATATACAAATGTGGCCAGCTATTTCACTCTTGTTTTTCTGCAAAGTCACAATCACTACAAATTTTCCATATTTATGTTTCTCTTCCCTGTGTCCACTGGTGTAATTTTCTAGATAGTGTTTTATACATCTATTTTCATTAAGAGATTAAGGCAGAAATCTTATTACAATTGACTTGGGAATAAGCCACAAGTGGAAATTACTTCTAAGCAAGTGTTTGTGAGATCTCACTGGACCATGTCCACCCTTAGCCTTCTTGTTCCTTTCCTTACCCTATAAACTTAGTTCTTGAGAACTCAAATCTCCTCTGTTATTCAGGAAATTTGAGTACAAAGACATAGATATCAATGGCAGAGACAACACGTTAAACACAGAAAATGCTGCAGTTGCAGAGAAGACTTGAGACATTTGCCAGCATGAAAAACCCACAATAAATTTATTAAATTGACAGGTGCTGCAATAACAACAGATCATAGAAGCTACAGTGCATGATGCCTTTTCAGAAGCCAGTACTACAAAAATTTGCCAATTTATTTTCACTTTAAAAGTTCAAAGAAGCAGTCATAATAGATGAATGGGAAAACATAGGCTGTAGGGCCATCATCTTTTTTTAATTATTATTTTTCAGAAAGAGACAGAGAGGGTTTTCTTCCCTGATGCACATACTGTGTGAAGGCAGCAAGGCACAAAGGGGACTGAGACTGGGGCCGCTAGTTAATTGTGCTGCCCTCACTGCCAATCATTATTCTGCCTCAACCGTGAGACTAAGGAATCTCATTTAATGCAGAAGTAGGACAGTGTTTGGTGGATTCCCCACTTTCCTTTCCCAACTTACCAAGCACTATTTACTGAGGTGTCAAAACCATTGCCAGTTTCTCCTTAAGTTGGATGAGATCTTTGGAATGGCAGCATTAGCACTTTTCAAACTGACAAATTTTGTACATGAAAGAATAATATGTCACTCAGATTATTTTAAGTCAAAGATTTAGGGGGGCTGTTAGACCTGTCCTGTTGCAACAATCTCTTTCTCTTTTCTTTTTTCCTTTCTTCTCTTCTCTTCTCTTCTCTTCTCTTTTCTTCTCTTTTCTTCTCTTCTCGGCTCTGCTCTGCTCTTCCCTTCCCTTCCCTTCCCCCCCTCTCTCTCCCTCCCTCCCTCCCTCTTTCTCTGGGAAAGAGAACAAAAGGGTTTGGGGAAAGAAATGGCAAACTAAGGATAGTAGAGCCAATGACCATGATAGAATGAAGAGTTGGCAATAGACTGGTTCTTTGTAATTCCTTTCCAGATATGGAGATGACTTGAGATCATCCAAAAGTGCTCCAAATAATTCCTTGCAAGGAAAGTGCACTTTATTCCCACATTCTATCACTCATTTGATGTACAGGTAATGAAGCATACATTTTACACACTTTTTAGCTATTGCTAACTGGCTGTGGCTGGGGGGAGGGTTTTGCACAGATTCATCTGGTGCGCTAATTATGACCTTTTCTGGACTGGGCGGCCTTGCTCACATTCACCAATGCCTGTCTTTGAAGACTATCCAGAAAGTTCAACTGGTTCAGGACATGGCAGCATGCACAGTAAAGGGGATACCTGTCCATGTAATACTGCTGTTGCATGAGGTGAACTTCCTGTTTCTTTCTGGGTGCATGTCAGGGTATTGGTCACCCTCTTCAAAATCCTATATGGCTCAGGCCAAGCTATCTTCAGGACTGCCTTTCCCTAAGGACATCTACCTGTCAGTGGTGGGTTGCCCCCAGTTCGGACCGGTTCGCAAGAACCGGTAGTAAAACCGGCGGGAGGCCCCGCCGACCACCCCAGATATCATCATCAGCGATCTGCGCATGTGATCCCATTGCAAACCGGTAATAAAGGTAAGTAGAAACCCCTGCTATTCGTGCTTCCTGAACAAATATGGGTGGGCCCATTCCTGATTCCTTTCCTCCAAAATTGTCATCTAATGGGAGCTAGGAAAAGGAAGCATGCCTTTTCTGTGGCAGCCCCTGCCTTATGGAATGCTCTGCTCCCTGAAGTATGGCAGGCCTCCATGCTTTTAGTCTTCCAGAAAGCCAGAAAGACCTGGCTTTTCCTCCAGGTATTGGGAGTTTAAACAATGGTACATTTGTGTGAATTAGCGTCAGGATTTTGTTTTTATTGTTTCTACTGTTTTAAGTTTTAATTGAATATGTTTCACAGTTTTTAAAATGATTTGATTAGGAGTTACCCAAAGTTGACTGAAAGATGGGTGGCTATATAAATGTTTTAAATAAATAAATACATTTGAATAGATAAAAATCTCTAAAATTCCCAAGCAATATGCCAGTGGCAAGATATCATTTAAACAAAACAATGAAGGAGTTCATTATTTGCACAATAGCTGATAAGTTACAATAATGTTTAACTGATGAATCATAGAATGGAAGGAAAATCAATCACTTGTTGATGCAGAAAATCTACTGCATAGTATTATAGATTCTGTCTATAATTACATAACAAACTACAGTATCATCTAATAACTCCTTCCTATGTCATACATACAGTGCATGTAAAAAAGGAATGGGACTTCAATCACACATTTGTGGCTGCCAAAATGTCTTTGTTGACTTCCGCACTCCCCTTGGATGGTCCTGTTAGAGATTTTGGAATCCCCCACTCTATTGTGGTGCAGAATGATGGTAGGAATTCCTTCCTTTTCTTTTCATTAAGCTGTACCTTCCCTTTATTTCACTAATGTTGTGGCTACCTCTTCTCCAAATCCTCCTCCCTAGGCAAGCCTCCCATTGATTTACAAATAGTCCTCAACGTACGACCATAATTGAGGTCAGAATTACAGATGTGAATTGTTGCAGTTGTAAGTCCAATCATCACATGACCAGACCCAATTTTTTCAGCATTTTTTGCGATGGCGATTAAGTGAATGCCATGGACATTAAGCAAATCCTTGTTACCCAACTTGCGCTTTTTTTTTGGCCAGAAACCGGGGGGGGGGGGCAAAAATTGCTAAACAACCACCTATAAGTTGATGTGGTGGAATTACCAGCTAAAAGAAAGGGGGAGACGGGGGTAAAAAGATGTTCCAGCATAAAGTGGCTCCATGGGAAGAAATAGCAAAGGCAAGACCATTGAAGCCTTATCTGCCATTTCCAGAGGAAGATTCTTGTAAAATAGGTAATCAATAATAAAGAAACTGCTCTGGCCTATTCACAGAGTTGTCCTGGTTCCTTGCATTGAGGACTACCCGCATACTGAATCTATTGCTGCTCAGAACTATGATATTCATGCAGCTGATTCCAACATAAGCTTGGATAACTGTGATGGACTTCCACCTAGAACTAAGCTTGAAAAAAAGCACCCATTGGAGTCATTTGGAGACTATTTTGCAAAAATTTTATGTATAAGGGAAGCATTCAGCCAATTCACTGTTCTGTAAATGGCAAAATAAATAAACTTGTTTTAATTTTGTTTTTAAAATGGGAAGAAACCATCAAAGCCAACAGACCCAATATCTACCATGTCTATCACCCATTTTAACTTTGCTTAAGATGTACAATTATTGGTTTTTCATTGTAGTTATTATCTACACAAAAACATGAAATCACAACTGACAGCTCTTTGACTGTCTCTGGCCTTTATTCACATCGCGTTCGTCCCAAGAACCGAAAATGTCATTATATATCAGCATAGTATACATGCAAATCAGTGGTGAAATCCAATTTTTTTTACTACCAGTTCTGTGGACGTGGCTTGGTGGGCGTGGTGTGGCTTGGTGGGTGTGGCAGGGGAAGGATACTGCAAAATCTCCATTCCCACCCCCCTCCAGGGGAAGGATACTGCAAAATCCCCATTCCCTTCTCACTTCTGGGGGAAGGATATTGCAAAATCTCCATTCCCACCCCACTCTGGGGCCAGCCAGATGTGGTATTTGCCAGTTCTCTGAACTACTCAAAATTTACGCTACCAGTTCTCCAAACTACTCAAAATTTACACTACTGGTTCTCCAAAGCCTGTCAGAACCTGTTGGATTTCACCCCGATGCAAATCCAAGTAGTGTTGATTTTTGTAATCAACAGGTGGAAAATTTGTCAATACACAAATTTTCTAAGTGCTGTTCTAGATATGTTATGTATATGCTTACCAGTTTACACTGATATCTTTTGATGATTTTCACATCTTGATATTTTGTGAACTTTTTCCAATTCTTTGTCTTCTACACTATTATTTCCTGGTATTGCCACACTTTTCCACTCTTTCTTCTTTTCAACCACAATTAAATCTGGTGTATTATGGACTAAGGTTTTATCATCTGAAATCTCACAATATTTTAACCTGCACTCAACTACTTTTTTAGCTCGAGGTTCCCACCTATTTTTTACTACTGGCACATGATAATTTTGAAAGATGTTCCCGTGCATCATTTTGGTTATTTTGTTATATCATTTTTGTCTATAATCTGTTTGTGAGATCTTCTTGTGAAAGCTAATGATCTACTGTTTATATGGCACCTTGACTTCGGCTATCGATGAAGAAACAATATAACAGTAGGTTATAGTGAAAAGAAATTGTGCTTGGTTATCTCAGTGAATATTCTGTCCTCAATTCTCCTGAGGCTTATTAAATGCCTCCACTGAGCCATACATAGCTTCCTTTTTCTGAATCAGACAATGCCGTAGTGATTAAAGCGTAGGTTACAGTTAGAGAGCTCCAGAGCCAAACTCCAATTAAACTAAGTGACCTTGTACAGGCTACCATGAGCAATTTAGAGGAAAGATGGGGATGGCAGTATGAGTGGGAATGATGGGTGAGGATGCTGTCTTTATGTGTATATACTCACATATACACAGAGGCAGCAGGCTCCTTCAACCGTAGGAGGATTTTCTAATGCACACACTGTAGAGGCATAGAGGGAAATTACAGTCCTTGACTATCACAAAGCATATATTTAACCCAAGAAAATGTACACATTTTCCATATTTAAGTAGTATGTAATTGAAAATAGATTTATTATAAAAGGAGATTTTTTTAAAAAAAGATGTGCCTATTTCTATATTGTATGCTATTTGTCAATAACGTGAAGGCCAGATTTTAGAATGCTACCATGTTTCCCCGACAATAAGACCCTGTCTTATATTTTTTTTAACCCTGAAATAAGCGCTGGGCCTTTTTGCCATGTGCTCAAAAGCCTGATTAGGCTTATTATCAGGGGATGTCTTATTTTGGGGAAAACAGGGTATCAAGAACTATACTTCTGTACATCTATAAAATACTTTAGGCAATTTCTCTATCCAACAGTACAAGATTAAAAGATAATATCCAGCAATAAAAGCAAAACAAAAAAAAACCCAGCCTAAAAACCAATTAAAATCCAGATTTTGAATGAGAGGATCAGTTAAACTCATAAGAAGCTCCATGAAACATGGGTGGAATTTCCTTCTACATAATTATATTCATCACTATGCTGTAAGGCTGCAAAATCTGTTATTTTACTTTGGATGACTAGCGATGAAAATATTTGTGTGGCATTTTCTTAGGTTAAATTTGATTTCCTTCATGTTATAGTTTCACATTAGGAGAGTTTTTTTTAAAAAAAAAAGAATTCTCAGCTGAGTAATAGCTGTATACTTTCTTTGAATATAAATGAGTTCCAGTCCATTTTATCTGTGTGCAACTTTGGTGCTTTTTAGAGGGAAACAGGAGATTGTTTTTAGTTTCCCCCATCTCCCTTGAAGGCAGTGACAGAAGGCAAGTTAAATGATGAATGTTCACTTTAAAGTACTCAGTATATTGGGTTTCTTCTCAGACTCATACCTGCAGTCTCTCTGGGAACCCAAAGCAAATGCTAGGAAATCAAGCAGAAAATGAACCTTTACAAGAACTCAGGATGATTCCATTAAAAACAAAGGAAGGAAGCTATATATTGTGAACTATCATTTTTAATCTGAGGGTCTGAAAGCAGTGCCAAACTGCATATGACACCAGTGAAATCTATGATTCTGCTTTTTTAAAAAAAATATGAAAAGCAGCTTTGTTGGTAGGCAATATAGATGAAAGCCGTGGCACAGAGCAAACTAAGTTCTTTCTCTATGGGCCACGGAAGGAAAAGCAGAGTGGGACTTTTCTTACTCTTGCTTTAGGGGCCATTTCAAACAAGAATCTGTTCCTGCTCCTCTTTAGGGGAATAATACTGAGAAAGTCAATCATTTGACTTGGGAGTTATATGGAACATGACCTGTTAGTTGTTTTCATGCAGAATCCATCCAGAATCCTTTTTTAATTCTTTGGGTTTATACATCTATCTGCAACACCTAGGGTTACCTTTCCTTAAATCTGGGTGTTTAAGGTGTTTTCAGACATGCTGACATAGAATTATGGAAATTGTCCAAAGATATTTGGAAGATACTTAGTTTAGGAAGACATAAATAAAACATACTATGATCACTGTAGCTACACACAATGAAGCCAAAATAACAAAATGTAGCTTTCCCTGCAAATTTGCAAACAATGGAGTTTATATGGTGATACTGAAACTTAGGTTTGCTCCAGTGGTGGGTTTCAAAAATTTTTACTACCGGTTCTGTGGGTATGGCTTGGTGGGTGTGACATGGCTTGGTGGGCATGGCTTGGTGGACGTGGCAGGGGAAGGATACTGTAAAATCTCCATTCCCACCCCAATCCAGGGTGTTCTGCAAGAAGCATCAATTTTGCACACCTGTGGAACTGTCATTTTGCTTGGGCACAAAAGCAGAAGGCAAGCTTGACTTTTTGTGGCCAAATTGTTCTGCTGTGAACTCAAACTCTTCCATACCCACCTGAAGACCTACCCTAAACCTGAAGAGAGTGTAGACAGGTTGTTAGGACCACACAGTGTTTGTTAATGACAAGAATCATAGTGGGAAGATTCAAAGAGAGACTGATATTACATGTCCATGATTTTATGTTATTTCTTCAATGTATTAAACCAAATTAAGACTCGTACAACTGTTTTATACAGTAAGAAATGTCTTCCAGTTTTAGGCATTCATCCATTTGGCAATGTACTCAGAAAGCCTGAAAAGGGCAGCAAAAAAGGAGTTAGGGATTCCACGCTGCCCATGTTTCTAAAAACTTTAAAGCAGGAATGTGGTTGAGACATGTTTTATAACATGTAAGTATCACCAGTAGTTGGTTTTAATTTAGTTTGCTACCGGTTCGGTCATGCACGCATGGGTGCTTGCACATACATGTGATGCCTCACATGCACAGAGGTGTCCAGGCAGGTGGGCGGAGCCTCCCGCTGCCACCGATTTTCCCAATCCAGTGCAAACCGATAGCAACCCACCACTGACTTTCACCCATATTACAGACCCTTCTTGAGTTTTCATTTATGGCCAACCTATGAAATAAAATTGCCTCCAGTATGTTAAGAGATTAAGATAGGGTAGCATGTACAATTGCGCATGTTGCAAAGGCTTTTTTTACTTTGCATGTGCGAGCACTGATGACAGCCTCTCCACTGTTTCCTAGTCCTTCCTGATCTTTTCTGAACTGTAGTGTCAAGCACCTATAAAGGCAGGTCAGGCACACTGCAAAAAGCACTAACTGTGCAATATTAGTCATAGGTAATGTTATAAAGACAGCTCTGTTTTCAAAGTATAAATTTGGTACTTTTCTCAGAAAAAAAGGCTTATCTGCCCAGCTACAAAATACCTGGCTGATGTACTCTCAATATCCTTTCTTGCTTCCCTTCCCATCCGCTCCCCTTCCTTCCCTTCCCCCCACGCCTTTTGGACATATTTTTGTAATTGCTTGTCCTCAGGTACAAAGATGCTTGCAGGAAGTCATTAATCTTTC
The DNA here is from genome assembly GCA_012654045.1 of Ptyas mucosa. Lineage (NCBI taxonomy): Eukaryota > Metazoa > Chordata > Lepidosauria > Squamata > Colubridae > Ptyas > Ptyas mucosa. The sequence goes on along the minus strand of WNWU01000003.1, from coordinate 35,726,430 downwards.
ATGAGCAATTCTGCCATTTCTTAATGCTGAACAATAAACCAGCTCCGAGGGGCAAGTGTGCTCCTGTCACAGCATGCTTTGAGGAAAAAAGGGGAGTTTTGAGGAACACAAAACCGATCCAACAAGAGAAGAGAAGAAATAATGAAACAGTTGTATTAAAGAGTAAAGTAACAGAGCCACGAGAAGGAAGAAAACCAAAGTATGGAAGAAAAAAAATCCTCAGATTTGTTCTCTCCCCCCTCCCTTTTTATCTCCAGCTTCATTTTTTTTTCTAATTCTGAGAACAGATCAAAATCAACCCCCCCACACACACATCCCAAACAAAAGTGATGTGATTGAGCCAAAATCCCCCTCCTCGCGCACAACCAGAGAAACATGTTGAGAGAGTCCTGCCCTCCATCCATTTTTTTCAGGGCTCTTGTTTGCTGTGCAGAGCAGGTGAGATGAACTAAACAGAGTCAAGATGGCCAGCTGGAGTCACCTATCGGCCAGCTGCTCATGGAAGGGCCACCTGTTACTAAATAAGAAAGGGAACAGCAGCAGAGATATTACTGTCACTTCCCAAGACTCCTTTTTTTTTTTTGGTACTATGGTTAAATGCTTTTGTAGCAATGGTGCTCTAAATCCTCCAATCATTTTTCAAAGAACTTATCTATGCATATTGCTTAATCCAGTGTTTCTCAACCTCAGCAACTACTATAACTGCGTCCAACGAGATGTGCTTACTATTTCTCCTTAAGTGGACAGGGAGGTGCCCAGGGGCAGGTTTCAAAACTCATCACTACTGGTTTGCTTATGGGTGCGTGCGCACTTGTAGGCGCGCATGCTCAGAAGCGTCCGGGCAGGTGGGCAGAGCCTCCTGCCGGAGCCAGCACTGGTTCACCTGATCTGGGGCAAACTGGTAGCAACCCACCACTGGAGATGCCAGAATCTGCATTGCTAGCTTCACAGGTACAGTTATTGAATGATTGAAGTGTGGTAGGACATTTTTAGAAATAATTCAGTTCAAGCCACTTTCAGTGCAGCTTCCGCAATGTAAGATGTAACTGCACTATTTACAATAGATTGCCTTCAGCCTTTGCAAAGATACCTTCAAGCAGGACAGGGACCAATATATTTCATGTTAGTCTTTACATCAGGATATTTCTTCCAATGTTGACCCAAAATCTTATTCTTTTGCATTTCTTCCCATTGAGTCTGGTGGATTTTAGTCTTATATGTTCTTCCATTGTGCTTTATATAGACGCTATTATTATGGTTGGTAGCACAGTCAGTCATATGTTTAATTATATTTAGTATTTTTACCCACTTATCAAGTCCTTCCCATGGCTCTGTGATAAGCAGATGTTGTTTGATGGTGGAAATTATGTGTCCATAATCTACAGCTAGATCCACAGTCTAAAACTGGTGCAAATTTAATAATTCAAATGCAAACCACAGACCTATTATTCATTATTTCACTATAATACTGTATAATTATGGATTGACAGCTTTTCTCCTCCCTATTTTTATACAAAGAACATATTAAGTTTTGCTATTCATTATATTACATTTGATAAATATAAATATTTTATTGTAAATGTTTATTGGCATGATTATTGAAAGGTTCCATTGCTGACACTTCCATTTCTTTAAAAATATCACCTTTTAAAGATAATAACACCTTTTAAAGTATATCTACATAGTTTATAGACATTTTCAGACAATTTTTTTCAAGGTAATTTTATTTCAGTCAAACCCTATTTTTGTTAACAGTATGCACGTCCATGTCCATATAGTTTCAATTATTCATTTATTTAAACTTTTTTTAATCCCACCTTTATTACATTATAGCTGGCTCAAGGTGGCAAATGTACATAATACTCCTTCTCCCTCCTATTTTTGCCATAACAATCCTGTGAGAGAGCGATAACAACAAGATGACTGCAAGGAATATAAATCTTCCCATTCTCCATTATTCAGTCAGAACTAAAGAAACTTCTTGGATGAGAAGCAAAATATCTTCAAGGAAAAACAAAGACACTCCTGCTTCCTTTTGGGGGGGGGAAGCATCTTTGGGACAGCCCTGTGAGGTAGTTTTCCCTTGCATTCCTCTTGGAGGTTGGATCTCCCATCCAAATACTAAAGTTTCCTTTTTCTTTTTAACTTCTGAGTTCAGAAGTTAAATTAAGTTCCTGACAAAGAGAAATGCAGAGAGGGCTAACAGATATTAGCTGCAAAAATCTGATTCATCACTGCCGCAAAACTTTTTCTCCATCTTGATGCTACCATCTAATGAAATATTTGCAGTCTAGGTTTGATAATACTTGTATAATTCTACACATCTATCTGGGAGAAAGGATAAACAAAGCTAAGGCAACTTACTTCTACTTACTGCTGAATCAGCTACCTCTGAAATAGGGGTTCTGGAGGATATGATAAAAATAAGTCAAAATGGCAGCTATAGTGGTGGGATCAAAACTTCACCTATTTTTGCGCACAAAGATATAGGTAGAGCTTTGATCTCACCATTGATCATTGAAACTTTTGATTTTTCTACTGTACCCTATGGACACCCCTGTTCTACACTGATAGGTTTCTGTAATAAGGCTGTTATCAAACAAAACAATAAATTATTTATGTGGTCTATGTGAGAAGATGAGCATTGAACAAATACCGAACTTTACTATACTTTGAGTTCTTAGGAGCTAATATTTCATTAATTTGACCCAAGTAGATTCTTTTCAGACTGGAAAAGAGATGCTTGTTATACTTTTTTCAGAGCTTATTTAAAACACAAATGTCTGTCAAGAGGCATTCGGTTTTGGGAAAATCATTGGCATACTTCAATCACAGTAGTTTTTATTGTGGTAAATGACACAGAAAAAAATTCCAACTTAATGAAAACAGAGAATTAAAATTGCAACTCCATACACACATACTAGGACCGTGATGGCGAATCTATGGCACGGGTGCCACAGGTGGCACACGGAGCCATATTGGTGGGCATGCGAGTGTTGCCCTAGCTCAGCTCCAGCACGCATGCGCGCACCAGCCAAGTGATTTTCAGGCCTTCCGGTCCCACTGGAAGTTGGGAAACTAGTTGTTTCTGGCCTCCAGGAAGGCCTCCAGGGGGATGGAGAAGGCTGTTTTTGCCCTCCCCAGGCTCCTAGAAAGCTTCTGGAGCCTGGGGAAGGGGAAAAATGGGCCCACTGGGCCCACCGGGCCATCGTGTGCCAAAAGGAGGGGGAGGTGTGGGGGGTCACGTCCGCATGTGCAGGAGGGTGGGGTGCATTGAATTATGGATGTGGGCACCCGCACCCGTGACCCCCCACACTCCCCCAGCTTTTGGCACGCAACGGCAAAAAGGTTAGCCATCACTGTACTAGGAGGTAAGCTCCATTGAAACTAATAGATATGACATTTGAGGAGACATTCATGGGAATGGCTTGTTGATATTACTTACTGTTGGCAGAAACACTAACTACCATAACATATTTTACTTATTTAATCAATTTATACCCTGCCTTTAACCTTTGATGAGGACTTGCTTATACTCTGATATTCATCTTGAATAAATCTACCCTTTTTCAAAAAATTTAAAATATACACAAAAACACTATTTTAGTTGGTGAAATTTGAGTAAATCAATTGCACTGAATGGTATCATTTCACTCCCAGTGCAAACAATAAAAAAAATGTATTTCCACCATACAGAAGTATTAATTCAGTATTTCGATTCTCCTTGGGCAAAACATTGTACCCACTGTTTTATAACTTTATTAATCATATTGATTTAATTACTTTTTGTGCTAGGTTTTTTTTGCATTTTAGTAGAAATTACACAAGAACAAGAGGAATTAACATCCCCTCTTTTCTGGATCCTGATGGGTGCTACGGGTTCCTGTGTGCTTAGAAAGTGGGGGAAAGGAAGTTAAAAGCAAGCCAGCAACTAAGGTAAGATGTCATACTGGCAGCATGGAGAACATTTGTTGAAGTTTTGTGTTACTTTATAATTCAAAAATAAAAAGACATTCAATGTATTATATTGAGTCAGGATTCATATACCTTATATTAAGGAAAAAGGAAAAGTAGGTTAAAAAATATGAGACTTTAAAACTCATTGAAAAATAGCCTTCTGTATAACTATTTAAAATATAAATGCCCTATTCTCTGGTTTGTAGCTATTTATAGTCTGCTGCTTTTTGTTTCCAAAGAGAAAATATGGAATATTATTATGTAGTTTGAGACAAAATACAGAATACTATTATGTAACATAGATCATAATTTTCATGGTATGAAAATGAATTAAAAGATTAAACTAATGTTTGCATATTTAATTCTCATTAACTATAAATTTGCCTAAATATCTGCATTAAAATAAAAGATTTTCCCGTTTGTCTACTGAAGCAGTAAAAACATCGCCAGCAACATCTTGATTCTGCCATGTTGCCAGAACAGCTAGTTTTGGGTGGCTGTCCAACACACGTGTGTTTGGTCCAGACAAGGCTCATACCACACAAACCTTGAGTCAGCCATAGACTAAAACACACTGTTCTGGGCAGAAGAAGGTGGAGGATGTGGCGTTAATAAGAAGATTTGGCAGCTAAAGCGAGATGGAGAGTTGGCAATGAATCTTTATGTTTGTGCAACTGTAAAGTAAGGCAACTAGATCTGGGCTGTCCCGACAATTTAGATTTTTTTAAAAAAATTGCTGCCATCTAGTAATCTCAATTTTTGAAGCCAGATTTACTAGCCTTGGTATAAATTCCCTTAACATAATTTTCTGTCCCCATGTGGGGAAAATGATAGATGTCATAATTACAATATCAAACCCAATTCTACTTTCACGATATATTGAAAAAGGAAGGACAGGAATGCCAGGCATATCCATTAATGATATGAAACAGAATATGCAGCACACAGGAAATCAGGACATCACCTTTTGTCTACAAAGTGGAACTCTGGTAGAAGAGACAAGATGGGAATCGGCTACCAGGATAGTGATGTTTATGCCAGTTGAATGGGAGATACAATAGATGAACTGCCCTAACTGACCATGCTATTGTCTTGTCTAAGACAATAAGAAAAACTCTCTCTCTTTGTCAGAGGTGTGCCTGTATACATCTGTGTGGGCGATGGAAGAGAAGAAGGAATGATAGAAGAGTCTCAGAAAGATTCACAATAATTTGTTCTGATATCTGTCGGTGAATCCTTCCTACAAGAAAACACAGAAGTTTATAATATATTTTTTCTTGAAAATCTTTCCATTAAAAAGGGGTCTTGTGATCTTCCACAAAGATGTTGTTGTGGCACTTGAGGATACAGAAAGGGGAAATGTGTACAGCATAAACTGGGGTAATCCATTCCAGATATGTGTAATGCAGGAGATTTGGGGAGCGGGGGTGAACAGGTGCAAACAATTCAGCCAGCTGTCAGTAAGTTCTAGTGATTGCTTGTGATAGGTTAATCATTAGCTGCTCCGTGTGCAATGTTGGCAACATCACTGTCATAGCTGCCTTCCCCCTACACATCTGTAACCTTTTCTAGGTGCTTCTTGATATGAATGGGTGTCCACAAAGCCCTGACATCATGGGAAGCTAAATTAGGCATGATTGCTGCCATATCTGCTTTTCCACTACAAAACACAGAAAGCTGACAAATGTCAATAACTCCTGATCACTCACTTGTCACTTTTGCATGCCACACAAGGTGAGTAGAAAAAGACAGAGTCTTTCCAAGAAACTCAGGTCATAACAATGTAGTTTGCAAATCCAGGAATAAAGAGAGAGAGAGAGAGAGAGAGAGAGAATCCTGCTTTTGCAACTTCAGGTACTGAAATAATTTCATTGTGAGTGCATCTTTCCAGTCTACTGAATATCCAATCATGCATCAGTATACCAATGAGTGCCTGTTATTTTACACCAAAGGTGGACAGCATCTGTTGTTAGGGACTAGTCCCATTTCAAAGTAGAAGTTCAGTTTTATGCTATAAGGTGCCTGCCCAGAAGGTCCAAATCACTTTGCAGCATTATTTGATATTAATTAATTGATTATTTATTTATTTATTGAATTTTTATACTGCCCTTCTCCTTCCGGACTCAGGGCGGTGAACAGCCAACTAAAACAACTGTATGCAAAAGTTAAAATAATTTTAAAATAGTTTATAAAATTTGGCCCATAATTTAAAACAATTCAATTAAAATCCATATCAAACGTTAAATCCCACATGGAGTCAGGCCAGCCCGGCTAACTGAAAAAAGTAGGTTTTAAGTGCCCGACAAAAAGTCCAGAGGTCTGGGATCACTCGTATCTCTGGGGGTAGGCCATTCCAGAGGGTGACCCCCATCACAGAGGGGATCACCAGCCGACATTGTCTGGTGGACGGCACCCTGAGGAGGCCCTCTCTGTGGGAGCGAACTGGCCGGTGGGAGGCAATTGGTGGCAAAAGGCGGTCCCGTAAGTACCCCGGGCCTAAGCCATGGAGCACTTTAAAGGTGGTTACCAACACCTTGAAGCGCACCCGAAAGTCCACTGGAAGCCAATGCAACTCACGCAGGAGAGGTGTCACATGGGAGCGCCCCGTTGCTCCCATAATCCCCCGCGCGGCTGCATTCTGCACCAGTTGGAGCCTCCGGGTGCACCTCAAGGGGAGCCCCATGTAGAGAGCGTTACAGTAGTCCAGGTGAGTCTAGGAAATTTCTGGAAGTGTGAGAGATTGAGGGAATCAGGAGGCGGAGGAGCAGGAGGAATTCAATGGTTGTGAAAAGATGTAGCCCAACCTTGAGGTGGACCATTAAAGTCAAACTTAAACTTTTCAATACTAACTGCTGAAAAATGTTTAAGGGGAGGAAATTGTTGCACTTCTGGCCTGCTTCTAGGTGGCCTCAGTGTAAAAAGAAAAGCCAAAGGCCTTTCTTCTGTTCTTCCAGCTTATGTTTCTCTGGGTGGAGCCCTGAAAAGAGCATCTTCTGCTCATCTGACCATTGTGCCAAAGCAACAGTAATGAAGATGGGCTTTCCATCACCTGTCTGACAGTTGGGGAACACTAGAAGATGCTGTGTTACATTTGAGGAAATAGTCCTAGTTCAAAACCAAAAGTTTCTATCTTCTTATATTCTTTCTTCCTATATAGCCGACAAATTCAAGAAGAAAGAACCATTTGGATATTAGAATGGCATCTGCCATAGTAATCAGAATTAAAACATAATAAACCACCAACAATTGCCAGATTGTGGAAAAAATACATTTGATAAATAAATATTGAAAACGGAATTCCCAGGCAAACAAGACAATTAAGGCAGGGTTTCTTGGAAACATTCCCTTCCCATGGCCCACCTCAAGATTGGGCTACATCTTCTCACAACCATTGAATTCCTCCTGCTCCTCCGCCTCCTGATTCCCTCAATCTCTCACACTTCCAGAAATTTCCTAACCAAAATAATTAAAGACTGACCCCTCACTCCAAAAGCTAGATTGTAGAATTATAAAAATAGTTAAACCTGCATCCCCATGGCCACTTATATGGAACCATAACATGTCAGTGTTGGTGTTTCATATTTGAAGAAACAAGCAAAAAAAAAGTTGTGATGTAACAGATGCAGGAAGTGGCACTAATTATATATCTATTTAGTTCAAAAATGAGAATGTTCAGGTCAGGTCCATTTCTGGCTATATAATATATCACATCCTTTTCTATGTTAAAAATTCTTTGCCGGAACTAGCAAGTACGTCCCCGTAGGTACCTGATATATGCCAAAATGATATCATACAAATGACATAAATTGTATAATTCATATAATTTACATAATGATGTCACAGCATGCATGAAGTCATTTCACAGACACTCAACCACCACAAATCCTCAGATATGTCCCTTTATCAGAGGGTATGATATTGCGACTTTTTGGGTTTATGACAAATTTAATGTGTAACCATGTAGTAATTGGCTCAATGTACATACGAGAGTGCAGGGGTATACGAGAGAAAGGAAGAGAGGACAGAGGAGAGAGAGAAAGAAAGAAATTAGACAAGTTGTAATCTTACTGAATAGTAGACCTAGTAAACATTGAATTCTGCAGTTCATGCATGTTCTCTATGTAGTAATTTCCGCATTTCCTGCACTTAAATCAGAAAATAGATCGTACATGCAGGCTGAGGCTTGATCATTTTTTTCAATCATAATCCCTTGCTTATAGAAGTGTACATACTGATGTCCGTGGCGACAATGAACTATTCCATAAGAGACTAACTGGAGTTATTTGTAAAAATAATAAAAGTAGGATAAACATCTAATCAACCAACCAATCATTTCCTTCAGTCTGATCCTTTCCCCAGACCGAGTCCCGATCAGTGGTCATCCATGGCTACATCAGTGTTCCTGAAAGCACTTTCCCTCCTCGTTTCTTTCTCCCCTTGTTTTGTGCCTATAAGCCATTCTGAGTTGCATTTTGTTTTCACCATATTAAACTATTAGTAGGAGTGTCAAAATATTCAGACATACAATAAACACAAATCTTTTTTCTCTCCTCTCCTTCTCTCCCCACTCTCTACAGTTAGCATTTAACATGATAATCTGTTTATCTCTCGGTCTACAGTCATTTCCACTGCAGTAGCAGCAGCTGTGCTGCTGGAGAAATCATGGATTCAGTTAAATTCTCCCCAAGCATCTCGAGGCCTTCAGGCATGTGCTATAAATTTAAAGGCCTAATTATAGCCATGAGCAGCAGGAATTACAGTTATGAAAAGCAGGAACAAATGGGCGACGAGCTCAGCAACTAAAAGAGATCAACCCTGGCCTCTCTCTCTCCTCAGGCGCATGCCTTATTGAGGGTCTCCGGTGGTGCATCTGCCACCCCCTAGCGAAGGGCACCCACCGGGCAGTTCAACTTATAAACCATCCAAAATGGAGAAGAGGGCAGGCTCTTTGATATAAAGCATCTATTTGTCACAGTGATCTATCTTGTGAAAAAGTAAACACAAAATGACATGATGTCCAGGGAGTTCTACGTTTTCCTGGTTAGAATTATTCACAGTAGATTCAGCCGTTTTGGGGGAGGGCATTTTTAAGCATATGCTTTTTAACTGAAAAGGGAGGCAAGTCCACTTTGGAATGTTTCTGATGCAAATCTGCTTTTATCTTGGTTGGAGTGATTTAATCCCAGGTTTGGGTTAAACTTTAATGGGTCCAAAATGCTTACAGTCCAATACCTTGCCAGGGATAGGGGGGGGGGAGAGAGAGAGACAGAGACACACACAGAGAGAGAAGCAATGTGGTTTTTGGAGACCGTAAAGGTTAATCTAAATTATCCCGGAGATTAACTCTGAGACAGTGCATGGTTCCACAAACATCACTGCTGGTGTCCCAAGCAGTGATCTGATACGCTTTGCTTTTGTTAGCATTTGCAGGGAGACTAATCCAGAAAACCCAGGAGAGGCTAAGACATAATTTTATAGGTGAAGTTGTCAGTCTCCCCAATAGTGAATTATGGGGCACAATTGACACTGGAACAAGTTACTGGTCAAACTGTCCTACAGTGGATCTCATCAGCCCAGACATTTGAACACTGCAATCTCTGAAAGAAAGACAACAAGGATTTGTTTTCGGAACATTACACTTCTGTTTATGATCCACTAGTTATCTGAATAATTATTCTATTAAGAACCTGAAATGATTTATCCAAAGAAAACATTCATGCCAGAACAAACTAAACGTATTTACATCTCAGTCCTCTTGATAAACAGGTTCATAATTCTCAGAATATGATGATCTTGACAACAAATGGGAAGAGACTAATCAAAAACTTGATTTACCTATAAGTGCAAAATGCCTGATTAGGTTCTAGACAGAAGGAGAAGAACCACTTGTTTTTAACATTTTTTCATATGCACATAACTGATTAATTTCCTAGTGTTAGGGCCTGAACCAGGCATCTATAGCTTTTTTTCATACAGCAGCAGCATCAGGAGAGATAAGAGAGGGATGCATACCTAAATCTCAGAAAATTTCAATGATCAGACACTACAGAGGTTGTGAGAGCCCTTCAATCACATCGTATTTTAACATTCTTGCCTGAAACCACCCATGATTTGAGAGTGTTTTCAAATGTTCATATATTTTTTTCACATTTAGATTTTAAAAAAAACATGGTTCTGTGGATTTCATTTGGGTAATGCAGTTTGGTGCTTGCACCAAATTTTGCCAGTTTCTAGTCTAATAACTTCACCACTGAAATCCAGCTTCCCTCTGCTAGATACCGTAGATTTTTTCTATCATGGTGACCAAAACTGGATGCAGTATTTCAAGTATGATCTTACCTGTGCAGTATAAACTACTAACACTTCATGTGATCTTAATACTGTCCCTTTGTTGATGCAGCCTTGGATTGCTTTGACTTTTTTGGCAACCTCAGCATACTGCTGGCTCATCCTTAAGTGACTGAAGGATACTTAAGGAGCCCTGGTGGCACAGTGATTAAAATGCAGCATTGCAAACTAACTCTTCCCACAACCTGGAGTTTGATCCTGATGCGCTCAAAGTTGACTCAGCTTTCCATCCTACCTAGGCCAGTAAAAATGAGGATCCAGATTGCTGACATTGTAAACTGTCCAGAAAGTACTATAAAGCACCATGGAATGGTGTATAAGTCTAAGTGCTATTGCTATTGCTATTGCTATTGTCCATTACGACTCCTAGATCCCTCTCATATTTTTTGCTGTTGAGCCAGGTACCACCTATTCTATACCTGTGCATTTGTTTTTTTTCTTGACTAAACGTAAAACCTTACTTTTCTCACCACTGAATTTCCTTTTGTTGGATAGGGCTCAGTGTCCAATCTGTCAGGATCCTTCTGGAGCATAAGCTTGGACTACTGTCTGGACTACTGTAACGCTCTCTACATGGGGCTCCCCTTGAAGAGCACCTGGAGGCTCCAGCTGGTCCAGAATGCAGCCGTGCGGGTGATTATGGGGGCGACTTAGTGCTCTCATGTAACACCGTTCCTGCGCGAGCTGCACTGGCTCCCAGTGGTCTTCTGGGTGCAATTCAAAGTGTTGGTCGCCATGGCATAGGACCTGGATATTTACGAGACCACCTTCTGCCTCCGATAGCCTCCCACTGACCAGTACGCTCCCACAGAGAGGGTCTCCTCAGGGTGCCGTCGGTTAGATAGTGTCGACTGGCGACCCCCAGGGGGAGAGCCTTCTCTGTGGGAGCACCTGCCCTCTGGAACGAGCTGCCCCCAGAGATTCATCGGATTTCTGACCTCCGTACCTTTCGCCACGCCCTTAAAATGCTGCTATTCCTTCAAGCAGGGCTGACCTAAAATATTATTTTAGACGATTGGCCAAAGTATTTAATAATTTTAAATTGTTTTTAACTTTTATATTGTTGGTTTTTATCTTGGCTGTACACCACCCTGAGTCCCTTCGGGAGAAGGGCGGCATAAAAATTTAATAAAACTAAACTAAACTAAACTTGTCTTCTAAAGCAGGGGCATCAAATTCAATTTCATTGAGGGCCGCATCAGGTTGTGTTTGACCTTGGGTGGGGCGGGGTGGTTGTTGCCAGGGTGGGCATGGCCAGCTCGGCATCATTGAATTGGGGGCGCCTGCAGTAGCCAGAGTGCTCTGCCAGTGAAAACAGGCTCCTGAGCTCTGTTTTTGGCTGCAACGGCCTCCTGCAACTCTCTGCACACAGCCCTCCCGAGCTCCATTTTCACTGGCAGAGACACTGTAGGCCAGTCCTTCGCTGTTTCCAGGGCGGCCCCATGGGCCAGATCTAAGCACCCCATGGGCCAGATCTGGCCCCGGACCTTGAGTTTGAAACCCCTGTTCTAAAATGTTGACTATTTCCTCCTTCCCCAACTTGGTATCATCTGCTAATTTAATGACTTCCCTTGTATCTTAATCTAAATTGTTTATAAGATGTTGAAGAGTACTGGGCCTAAGATAGTCCATTTGTCACAAATTCAATAAAGTTTGTCTGGCATGATCTGTTTTTGACAAACCCCTGTTAACTTCGAATAATAGCCTTGTTTGTTTCTAGGTGTTTGCAATCCATTGCTTGATTATCCTTTCCAGGATTTTCCTAAGAAATCATGTCAAGCTGATTAGTGTGTAGTTTCCTGAAGTCATTTCCCCCCTTTTTTGAAGATGGGAACCACATCAGCTCTTTTCCAGTCTTCTAGTAGTTCCCTGGTGCTCCAGGATTTTTGAAAGCTATAGTTCAGTGGTTCCGAAATCACATCTGCCAGTCCCTTCAGAACCTTGGGATGTAACCCATCTGGGCTTGATGATTTAAATTCATTCAGAGTGGATAAGTGTTGTCTTACCATTTTCTTGCCTATTTTGACTTATACATATACTGTACATATATGAAAAAATCATAAAATTCATTCATAATTTTAGGGAATCATATGCCCCAAGTTTGAAAATCTCTGATCTATACTGTTTTGGTCTCTTGGCTTTTTATCTGTTCATCGGTTTTGCTGACATTGTTGTGCTAGACAATAGAATACTACCTTCAGAAAGTAGTGTTGGAGTTAATCATCTTTTTAAAATGGCTATCAGTATTATAGCAGTATTTTAGGTAGCTTATCTTTTGGACATCTTCAAAAGGGTCTTTATGCTGTTCCAAGATTTGCTATGTGTTCCCACATTATTCTTCCATGGTGTTTCCTCCATCAGGAAGTGGACAGAGGCCAAAATCTCCACAAATAGGAAAATGGCTCCTTACCCCAATGCTATAGAATCAGAGAATTTACAAAAAAAAAACAGCTTCAAAAATGCTTTTGCCTCTCTCCACTTCCTGGTCTGCTACTATGCCAGCTGATCTTCTTATGGAAAAGGCTCTTTTTTTTTTTTAATTTGATTTATATGCCGCCCTTCTCCGAAGACTCAGGGAGGCTTACAATGCGCTAAGCCATCTTTAATGGCTTTTCAGTTGTTTCCCATATTGCTGGGATTGTTTTTTCAGACAGCCAAGAAAATAAATCATGTCAAAAAAGAACATGGATTCCAGGAGAATTGGGAGGTTGAGATAATTTATTTTATACACATTTAATACTAAGTAAGAGGATGGTTTTTGTAGGACCTACTGCAACGTGGGGGGTTTTGCTCCTTGTGTAATACATTGCTAGATCAATAGCCAGGAAGAAATTCCCAGTTCAGTTACTTTTGTAGAGCTAGAAGTAGAACTGGGGATGATATCAAAGTTACCTCTATATGGGTCTGCTTTTGAATAACATTTATTTACTTCAGGTAATCAGCAAGCCACACTATTGACTGGAGAGAGTTATACAAGACACGTAATTCCATAGTTCAGTTAGAGTTACATAACTTGGTTGCATAACTCAGGATTCACACTAGAGGCAGAAAAAAGATGCAGAACACTCTAAATATGTTTACCATCTAGTGACAATCTGTATTTTGCAGTCCAGATTTGGTAACCCTACCTCAATGGCTACTGTTCTATTTGTGCACACAAATGTTGGCGGTGACCACTCTATGATTTAGGATACATCTATCTGGAATATGTACTCCCTTATATGATTCAGTCTGGGCTTTCTGATCTGCACAAAAGTTCTATTCTTGGTTTTTCCATCACTCAAGGTATGTGCTGTGGGAACTGAGGACCTTCTCAATAGCTGTTCTATGATTCATGTTCAGTTCGAAGGAATGACACTGTGTTCTGCCATCAAATGCTTCTGCTTCTGAACTATGACAGTTGTTTTCAATTCTTTGCAACATTTAACACTTTTTAATCAACTCAAAAGCCTGATTTCTAGGATACAAATACTCACAAAACATATTTTAATACAAAATATATTTCAGTTTTAAAAGGACAGAATGAAGAGACTACAAATAAGATTTATGTATATATGTTTTTATTTTCAATCATTATATCCCAACCAGGACATACAAAGAAATAAAAGAGACAGACAACTCATTCTCCATCTGCCTGTAGGGAGCAAAGGGGGTAGCTTGAAGGACAGGAGAAAGAGCTGGTACTGGAGCAATGGCCAGATAAAGGGGACCCGACGGCAGGTCAAGAAAGTAGTCTCAAGACAATTTTTCACATGAAGATTATGAAGAGGAACAATACTACAGCTTTACAATAAAAGCAGTACTGATCTATATGGCATTGGTTTCCTAGTATAATCTATCTTGAAGGGCTGACGTCACTGTTAAAATAAAACAGCAAGACAGCAAGGGAGGGGTGTGGGATGATGGTATTAGGACATAATCATGCAAGTGACAGAGCCTATACTTATATCAGAAGTCATGACCATGTACATGCCATCGTTTTGGCATCATTATGCCTTGTTACTGATGCCATTGGACTTTGAGTTCTGGCCAAAAAAAAAGGGAGAAGAAATTAGTTATTTCAGCCTGAAATTATGTGGGGAACTCAGTGGTGCCACCTGGGCAGGACTATGGCAATACAAATCATAGACCTCACTCCACAGATAGCAAACACATCTGGCTGACTGAAATATTTTGAAGCAACAAATAATATACTTTAGTAGTTGACAAAAAAATTAAGACTATTTGGTCCAGAATTTAAATTTACTTGACCATTTGACTGGCTGAGCAGATAGTTGCCATATATACCCCAATTCAGTCTGGACTTACTTTCCCTTTCTGGTGTTCTTGCTGGCATTGCCACTGTAGGCTTTTTTGTTCCCTGAGAGATGAATGAGACTGGCATGCATTACTCATGGGCATCTGCAGTGTGAGACAGGTGAAATCATCATAAGAAGTCTTTGATGCTCTATGAGCTTGGTTGTTTCCTTGCAGATGTTTCATTACCCCAGTTAGGTAACCTCATCAGACTGGTACTGATGAAGCTACCTAGGTTAGGTAATAAAAGGTCTACAAGAAAACAACCAAGCTCAGAGGGCATCAAAGACGCCTCATTCCAACACTGAGTTACAAATATACTCCTTTATTGAAATCATCATAGTGTAGACCAAATGCTTTGACATTTCATTTCAGCTCTCCTAAGGCAATTACCATTTTTTCTGGTTTATCTGGCAAGCAGGGCAGAAACTATTTCTTCTCTAATACTAGACAAGTTTGGACAAGCCATTAAGTTATATTCTTCAGCTTTCCAGTTGTGGAATAGTTCAACATCATGTTATAGTATTGACAAAGCAACCATACACACTACCACATTCCCAGGTTTTATCCAGGCCTGGTTATTAGAATAGGAGTCCCTGTGGATTTTATTCTGCAGGTCATTGCCGACTATGGGGCAGTACTCATCTTGCTTTGAGGCCATTGAGCCAGTACTGTCCAAAGACATTTCTACGGCCATGTGATCAGCATGATATCACAGAGCATCATTACCTTCCTGGTACCTATTTATATACTCATATTTACATGCTTTTGAACTGCTAAGTTGGCAGGGTTGGGGCAAGAATGGCATCTCACCCTGCTGCATGGAGCTCAGGTCTCGAACCTGGGATCTCAACTTTCCAGGCAACGAGCCTGGCATCTTAACACTGAGCCATCACACCGTCCTGGTTATTAGAAGAAGAAGGTGTAAAAAATTACAAAGGGATAGAACATAACAGGAAGAACACTTGTAGGAACTGTTACAATGCCCAATGATGAACTGTGTCACAACTTCATATGGACCCTGCCCTTTTGGAAAGTGCAAAACATGTTTTGTCACTTGCCTATCCTTGCTCCCTATGGTCATATATGACCACTAAAAAAGGCAGCTGTTCTAGGTTTCATTTCTGGGACATTAAGATGCTGATTTTTAGAGCTCTAAAAGTTTAGACTGAGGTTGTTCTATGGAACATCTGTAAATTTGTTAGCCAACCTGAGATCAGTATTTTTGTTCTGAATTCTAATTTCTCAATAATTGACTCTCAGACTGGCCACTTAAGAGGAGTGTCCTTTTCCATTTTATGAATGCCACACTCCTAGGAAGTACAGAAAGCATTCGCTTGGTTGGTCTTTGTTAAGTAAAGATTAAAAGGTAGCCTACAAACAATAAATAATTATATATACCTAAGTCTGAATTCTGGGAAATAGAGTGTATCACAGTGGCTGCCTTTTAAAGGTCATTTTAAAATATATTGTGTTGTTATATTCTACTCTTTTGAATTAAAATACAGTTTGATGTCATGGAGTGTTGGCTATTCCTGCTAGCTTGCTGTTGTCTTTATGGTTAAGACATAAAGCTAGAAAACAGGAGATTGTGAGTTCTAGTCCCATCTTTGACAAAAAAAAAAACTTATTGGATGATCTTTTTCTCAGCTCTAGAAGGAGACAATGGCAAACTACTTCCAAAAAAACCTTGGTAAGAAGATTGCAAGCACTTGTCCAGGCAGTGGCGAGGAATCAATACTGACTTTGTTTTTTTAAAAAACTATCAGTGCAATTCCAGGGATGAAGTGCAGAGTTCCTGTGTTTACCTTAATTACAAAGCGAGGAAAACAAAAGGGACGGGGCAATCCTGCCTTTTATCCTCTCAGAGATCGCTCTGGCTTCCCATGCGTCAATTAAATCTCAAAAGAGGACATCAGGAAGGTAATCATCCCAGAGTCCTTTTTAAGAAATTGAATTATATATTTCTACACAGCATTAATAAATAGTAAAGCTTTGGGGTTGTTTCCCCGCTTCCAGCAGAGAGAAAATAGAGGCTATGAAATGAAGATGTTGCTGTCTCCTGATAGAATATGATCACTGACGCTCCAGAAGCTAGATTATATAAATGTGGAATATATGATTTGGTTACATAGCTTGAGTTTCCCCATTTTAAGCTCTACTTCACTAAACTAGTGCCTTCCAGACGTGTTGGATTTCATCTTCCATGATTCTCAGCCAGCTGATTGGAAATTATTGGACTTTAAGCCAACACATCTGGAGAGCGCTAAGTTGAAGAAAGATGAAGCACAGCCCTCCAGCGTAGTGCAGCGTTGATTACCTCCTTTGAAGCAATCATTATAAATAATTAGATGAAACACTGGTTGATTCAGATAATTAATTCTTTTGTTTCTGTTTAGTGTTTTCGAAGTATGAAGGAGGGGGAAAAAACCTTTTTCAAAGAATTGTGGGGTCTAATAGGATTCCTTTTATACATTGGGTGCCTCTTCGTTTGCTTTTTCTTGGTGCTTAAACGTTTAAAAAAGACATCCATTATTCAGCTTTTGTGAATGCTCCCTGAATGTAGTTCCTTTTCTCAACAGCTATTACTAAAATGGAATGCAGTGTTTGCATTTAGGGTATTCAGTTTTAGGTTACTAGTAGGTGAGCGTGAACTAGAAAGTACAAGGACATTAAAAATAATGATAAATGCAACCTGCCTTGTCAAGGTCGGTGTAGAAAAGCACCAAACAACATACCCCACTGCTAAAACTGGTGTGGTTTGTTCAGCTTGGTATATTATTAAGAAAGCCACTGACACTCACAGCAGCATTTGACCTTTCAGATGGCATAGTGTGTGCATATAAAATGCTGAGTTAGAAAACTGTCAGATAAAATATAGAGATGAGATAATAGTCAGAGAGATAATGTTAAATGGGTTCCCAGTATGCTAAAATGATCGGGTTTCTTTGAAATGGCATGTGACCTCACTGGGATATCAGTTTCTTTTGTGCCCAGTGCTGTTTGTTTCGGGATTTGACACCCACGCAGGCATAGCGCCACCTGCTGTAAAAGCTTTGAATGGCAGGAGACCAACTTGTTGGCTCTTTCAATACCAGAAACAGTCCCTGTCCTCAAAGTACACCTCAAAGGTTTTATCTATGAACTTCAGTTCTTGTTCATCAGAATCTTTGTTCTCGTCTCTTGTTCATTCTTGAAACAAACTGCACTGTTCTGAGTCATTTGAAGACTCCATTCTTTAAGACAGACAGGATACAAACTTGAAATCCGTCTATTTGACTAATATAACTCTGGTGTACATTCTTCCTCTTCCTGTTGCCTTAACAGGAAGTGGGAAGCCAGCTCATGTTGCTGCTGCTACACAAGCATCCTTTGTTAAGGACTGAATGCAGGAGGAATAAGTTTTATTGTCCTGAAGCAGGAAGAGCTTTGAGCAAAATATTGAATGGCATTGGTGACATCACTAAGTATCCAATTCCTCTGTTCACAGATGCTTCCCATGTGAAAAAAGGAAGGAAGAGAGGGAGGGAGGGAGGGAGAGAAGGAAGGAAGGAAAGGAAGGAAGGAAGGAAGGAAGGAAGGAAGGAAGGAAGGAAGGAAGGAAGGAAGGAAGGCTTAGTCATTTTTAAATGAACTTCTAATTGCACAAAAGGGTTATTATGCAAAGAATGCTTTAAGCCAACCAAGTGTAGGAAAAGCCCAAATTAGCGTGCAAATCAATGATTTTTCTAGAAACAGATGTACACCCTCCTGTCAACTGGAAGAGAGGACCAGAAGAACCATGGATAATCACCAAGCCGGCAAGCTGGACTGTATTCTTTCAACTCTGTCTACTGTGCTGTTCAAAATTACAAGCAATTGTGTACTAGAATATTGGAGGTGATTTGTGCCATGATTCTTCCTTACAAGAAAAGTTTCACTTTATGCTTCTATTTTTTCAGTTGACAGAAGAGAAATTCTCTCTCCTTGTCTGGCTTTTGAGGTCAGTTGAGATGTGAAGACATGCTGGGCAGCTTTTTTCCAATGATCTTCTAGATGTTATCTTTTGATCCCTTCTCTGGGGGGGGAAAACCCCACATTCCCTCACATCCCCATCAACTGCACTTTGCTATGATGATATTTTGTGGACAAGAGGAGTTGCTGAAGTTTTCTTCTATTCTTTCCATTAAGACTGTTACTATATCAAGTCTACAGTAACTTGGATTTGCTATTTCAATGGGAAAATTAGATCCGCCTCCAGTGATATATGCTTTAAGAATGGAACCACAAAGGAGGGGAGAGGGTTCTGCACATGATTTATATAACATTTTTTTCTGTTCTCATCACATATGGGTGGTTGGCAGAGAAATAAAAATGTTAACCACAGAACAGTAAATTCTAGCCAAAGTTTTGCTGTAGCTCTCTGGGAAATGAATTTGCTGATGTGTTTTTCTTCTTTTTCTTTCTTTTTAAGCTACCTGAACAGTGACTTTCCTTCATTCACAGCACTGTTTAAGACAGTTTTTTCAACAATCTCAGCTGCAGGATCCTTGAACATCTTCCTATCTTGTTTCTGCATCTAACCACCCACAACGATGCATGTATGCCCTCATGTGCACTTTTGGCAAATTGCATCTTTGTTATTTCAAGCATTGTGTATGGAAACACAAAACCCACAAATACAGAGCTGGTTAAATCCAGGAAATAAATATTATTTTTGTTGTTGGCTTGGAATTAAGCAGCTTAGATGTAGAAGGTGATGCAAATCTGGTAAAGAAAACATCAAGTTGTGAAGTTGGTTTATGTTTTTCCAAAACATCATTCATGCATTCCTCATATAACCATGACAGCTGTAAGTCCTTATGTGGAAGAGTCTTACCTGAGTAGTAGGACAATATATTCTGAAAATGAAAGCAATTTTCAATCTATGGCTATTTCTAGTTTAAACACTCTTAGTTGTAGAGCTGCCAAGTTCTTTGCTTGTAATTTTGGACATGCTACTAGGAGTGGGTAAAAAGTAGATTAGCTCTAAAAGCAGATTTCTGGATGATTCATAGTAGATTAGCAAGGATTTCCTGTTCCCAATTATTTACCAGCTATAACTGAAATAATTACCTTTCAATTTCACCTTCAACTGAACTAAAGGTTGAAGTAGGAATTAACTTTTATCTAAAAGGACACCAACCTAATGATCTTACAGTGCTAATTCCTCAATTGAGGACCCAGTTTGTGGGGGCAATAAGCTGACTTTGTATAAATATACAAAAGTATGAAGGCTATTGCTTAGTGCATTGTAAGCCGCCCTGAGTCTCCGGAGAAGGGCGGCATATAAATCAAAATTAAAAAAAAAATAATTTAGAATTAATATATTACTGTGCAAATATAAAATTTATGTCTATTGATTCATAGTGAAGACCTACTAAAAAAATAAAATAAACTATCACAAGGAGGGTTTCACCACTAGAATAGGTGGTCTGATATGAGACAATTTTATCCATTTATTCACTCAAAAGTTACTAGACAAATACTGTATTATAGGATCTATTTGAATTAAATGTGATTCCTCAAAGTGCATACTACCTTAAAATCTTTTTTTAACTTGTGTTCTTCTTTTGGTGTAGCATCAGAAAGGTCATAAACTGAATCTATGGGACTATTTGATCTCTTTCACCATTACCGATTAATAGATGTCCCAAAAAATGTAATATAGCTTGTCCTTTTCCCTCCAGATAAATATAAATGTGACTACATTTAAGCTATTGAGTGTTGGGCTCCAGTTGTCCAAAGCAACATATCAGCCTGGAGTTTTCAACACAAAGGCCCAGAGCTACATTTTACTACTTGGGCCTTTCTCCATTTCCTCCCAGGGAGCCATTCATCATTGATGGTGACATATCTCTGGCCCTGACTTCAGTTGCCAGAGAATTTTTGTCATTTTCTAATAAATTTCAGAGAAGTGTCTACATGGTTTGGGAAATGAAGAGGTTTCACTGCTTTAAAATGAGTAGTTGTGAGTGCCAGAGTGTGACAAGCAGAAATATAAGAGGAGACAGAGAGGGAGGCGGTGGGGGAGGGGAGAGAACACTGTGGAAAATGTCCAAGTTCCATGTAAGAAAGTTTGCTGATTTTTCTGCTTAGCAAAGATTCCAAAATACAGTATTCTCCTCCTCTTAACTCCTATGCAGCTGCTGCCAAAAGGTTGGAAAATTTATCTTAGTGTGTGCATTGTTTTGTTGAGTTTTCCTTTCCCTTTCTATGATATAGCAGATTTTACTGATTTACATTTGGGGTATCACTTCCTCTTCCTATAAAATTTAACAAGCAAACACAAACAACATTATTTCTTATGGCTTTTTTTAAAAAAAATCTTCTGAAATAAATATTCCATCAAAGACACTTTTATGTCTCACAGTGGCCAGTCTCAAATGTCTTGCCTGCTATCATGTTCAAACCTGGGGCACGATTCATTTTTACAGTAGATTTTCTCAATCGCAGTTACTAATCAGATTAGTACTGCTTTTGTATCTGACAAGTCATTAAGGAAGTTGTGTGGAAAACCAGCCATTGTTTTTAACTGTCTGTCTTTGAAATTTGCTTTCTAAAAATAATTAATGGTAAACTAGGCTACCCCTATGGAGTCAACTACCGAAGAAATATGACGCCCTTTCTCTCCACTCCCCACCTCAATTATACTATATTCTGAATAAAGAGCAAACAGCAGTGAGAGAATTCTAATATTCAGGCAGACCAGCTGCAAGCCATCATCTTTTGCCAATGTCACTTGCTTCCTGTTCTTTGTTGCTCTCAGGTGTTCATACATTTCACTTCTGTTCAACATTTTACTGTTGAAAAGCCACCTATGATTCTTCTTAAGGAATGTCTCCGGCAATACCTAGCTCTTTCTATGGCACATTAAAAAAGTGATTTGGGACAATATATCCGCCCCATCATTATCAGTGTGTATTGTCATTGTCTTTGTTTTATTCCAATTAGAAACAGATATCCACAAGTTTAAAACCGTCATTCCACTCTTTCTGCTATTTGAACAAGATGACAGGTGTGCGTGCATAGCTAGCTTTCGAAAAGAACATCCTCCACAGAAAGAATATAAAAGCTGGTGGTTTTATTCTACTGCTCCCACCTCTGACAATTCACTTGTTTGTTTGATGCCAACACAACACAAGGCCTTTTAAAGCAGAGCAACTCGACTGTCAGAGGAAGAAGGAAAGCTCATACCTTCTAAAACATTTTATGGTGAAGCTTGGAAATTAATGGAGAGAAAAATATTACCAGAATGGAAGAGTGCTATTCTGGAGCATTAACTCCCCCAAAGATAGAAAATAAGTGAAAGATCTGCAGAGCTGTGGAGAAAGCTGGAGGATTGTAGAAATGTTGGTGTTGTGGTCTGGTCACTGCTGGCCCCTCCAGCAGCCAAATCAGAGGAGGAGGAGGAGGCGTGGGAGTCAGGCTCAGCATCAAGGTAACCTGAGAGCTCTGAGGGGGAAGAGGGGATGGAGCTGGGCCATCCATCAGCCCTCAGATGGAGAGTCAAAAGCCCCCAGGTCTGGAGGTGGTTGATGAAGACGAGGAGGAACAGCTGGGTCCAGTGCCTAATGCACGGCTACATATAAGGCAGAGAAGAAGAAAGCAGTGGAAAGCCATGGGCTGATCCTTGAGAATGAAGAGCCACCAGTACTAGCGAGGCTCCACCCTAGCTCTAGGGATAAAAGGCAGGGGGTGGAGATCAATAGATGTGACAGACAACTATTCATCTTTTTTTTATTATTATTTATATGCCGCCCTTCTCCGGAGACTCAAGGCGGCTTACAATGCGTTAAGCAATAGCCTTCATATTCTGTATATTTTATACAAAGTCAGCTTATTGCCCCCACAAACCGGGTCCTCATTTTACCCACCTTAGAAAGGACGGAAGGCTGAGTCAACCTTGAGCCTGGTGAGAATTGAACTTGCAGTAATTGCAGGCAGCTGGATGTTAAATGCTGCCTTAGTAGGAGGCATTAGCGTCCTACGCCACTCAGGCTCCATCTTCTGGCCAACCGGATTTGTCAGCCTGAGAGAGAAACTTTTTGCCAGGATTGCTGGTTCTCCTAATAAAGGAATCTTTTGAGTTCACTTCAGAGGGTTTGTCGTGTTTGGGGAGCTGGGTCAGAAGAGTTGGACTTTACTTCATAGATGAACCACATCCCACATGACATCCAGACATTTCTAAATCCCTCAAATCAATAATTTTATTGGTGAAAATTTTTCAGATGCAGAAAGAAACCCAAGAGAGAGCCTTAATTATACTTTAGACACAGTAAAACATTGTGTTGTACATATGGGTGCAAAATGGTTTTTATCAAAGCACTCTATAGTAGAACCATTCTTGTAAAGAAATGCTCTATGGTTGGATCATAACAAAGTGTTCATTTCATATTTTTTCTGATAGAATTATAAAATATCATGTTGGAAAGGGACTTGAAGGTCCTCTAGTCCAACCCCGCCCCTGCCCAAGGTCCCCATTTCAAGCCAGATAAAAGGCTATCAACCTTTGCCTTAAAATCTCTAGTGATGGAGCATCCATGACTCCAAAAAGCACATTGTTCCTCTTGTCCCTCCCTTCTTCACTTCCCGTCACCTAAGACTCTTATAAACATGTGAGAGTTGATTAATTAATTAATCGACTTTTGCACAAAATTTTTATTTGTTTTGTACCCAAAGGTCCCAAAGCCGGAATTTTTCAGACTACAGAAATAAATGCAATACCAGTGCAGATGCTCAGTTCCATGAAAAGGAAACAATATGGGAGAAGTTTAGCCCAAAAAGAGAAAAGGACAATCACTGCTGGTGTAAAACCCATTTCCCCCACAAACCGGATACCTGACTGTATTGAACAGATGACCCACTGAAATGAACTACGGATAGAAGGGAGGAAAAGCATGAACTGTCCACTATGGGAAAATGACATCATATAGAAACTGTGTATAACTACTACAATTAACCATACCTACTGCACATTAAAAAGTCTGGCTCAACATAGCTAATGATACAATTGCTTAGTTCAGGCATTTTCTGATAAAAGTCCTTGCATCAAACTTGCAAGTATAAGCAAAATCATTCCAGTAAGTGTTTGTTATAACTAAATTCTGAGTGATCTTTTTTCTACAAAGTACTTTTTTACAATACCAAAGCTTTTTAGATATTCTGGTGAGTACAAACTACTCAATAAATGAATAAATCATTGCTCCTTCCTGCATGCATCTACTTTTTAAAAAATAAATAAATAAATAAGGGAGAAGAATAAATGTTAAAAGAAGCTTCAGTCAGCAAGTCAGTTTTATCTTTGCTTGTACAAGACAGATATTGTATAGCACTAGATATGGATACCAGTTCTCATAAACTGATAGCCAATGGTATTTTTCAAACCAATTATAATGTTTTTGTTTATTTTGATATGTTACAGGTAATCCTTAACATACAACAGTTCATTTAGTGACCGATTGAAGTTGCACACCAAATAGTCCCCTCCCCCCCCCACTCCTCCCCAGAACTGCAGACAGGATCCACTGAAAGAAACAGATTAAAATTAGATTTGCAAGAAAAATGTTGGAAGAGAAACCAGTCATTGATTTTGAGCCAGTCACACTCTCTTAGCCTAACCGACCTCAAAGGGTTGCAGTGGGGAAAATAGGAGGAGGAAAAAGCATTAGGTATATTCACTGCCTTTCATTACCCACAAAGTAACCTAATAAATAAAAGAAAGTAAAATAAAATGACAACAATTATAAACTGAAGAGCAGAACACCAGACACCAGGCCGTAAGTAAATTATTCTGGATATAAAGGAAAAATAAAGTCAAAAGTCTGAGAAAATTTATACAAGTTTAGTTAATTAAGAATTCATTAACCTTTAAAAACAACTATCTGGTAAACAGTGTGTGTGTGTGTGTGTGTGTGTGTGTGTCTTTGCATATATATTCCCGGTACCGCCATTGAAAACATTAAACACACCACACGACACATTTCTTTGTTAAGAGAAAAAAGTGTTCTACTGTCATTTGTGAGTGAACAGTGTAAGTATTTCTCTTCCTACATGACACAAAACATTGTGTTGGGAATTGCAGTGTAATTACAACTCATTACACAGTGTAATTGTAGCCTCAATGCATCTCAATATCTCTAGAGCATGCAATGCAAGGCTGGCATGAGACAGGCACAAAGTGAACAGCCTGCAGTTCAGATATCATAGTTCAGGAATCTGAGAAATAAAATATCTATTTTGGGTCTTTTAGAGTTCTGGGAAATATACTGATCGTGTTGAGTCTAGAAACAAGGAAATTCTAAAGACCACTCTATTCCCCTTCCCCAGTGGTGGGATTCAGCCGATTCTCTCCGAACTTTGTGAACTGGTAGCGGCAACTGCGGGAGGCTCTGCCCACCTGCCCAGACATAATGTGCATGCCCAGAGGTGGCACATATGAGCGAAGCAAACAAGCACATGCGTTCTCTCTCACACATTTGTGAACCAGTAGGGAAGGTAAGTGAATCCCACTTCTGCCCTTCCCTATATGTTTCTGTCCTCCATCAGTCTGATTCTGTTTCATGGAAACAAAGAACATTGCAAAGAACAATAAGTGATTGTCCACTAGAGTTCACAATCCCTCTCACAATTACTGCTTTTGAGCCAGGTTGCACCTAATCTGTACTTGTACCTTTGGTTTTTCCTGCCCAAGTGTAAAATCTATAACTAACTTCATGTTTATTTTCTTTTTTTAAAAAACCCTACTAAAAATGCATTAGAAATGGATAGTAGAAGGAAATCAAGGCAGACTAAGAATGGAAGATGAAATCATCCGCTATAAAATTACAGGAAAAATTCATATTAATTTGGTTCAAATCAGCTTTGGAAGCAATGGTGCCCTTCCTGATTCATCCAAGAGATGCCTGGGCATTTCCCACCATGGCAGTTCCTGGCCTGTTCCTGTCGTGATGATCAGATTTTGTGCAATTTGGAATACTTGTGTTAAGGCAATTTAAAAGTTTCAAAATACACTGAATCACATTTTATGTAAGAGATGCCTAATCATAAATGTCAGTTAGGAATTTTTTTCCTTAACCATTTCTGTGTTTAGCTTTGCAAGTCGATTCCACGGTGAATGCAATCAGCAGAAACAATGCTTCCATGCCATGTGCTCAAACATCACCCATATAGTGTGACTGGAAATTTGGAAAGGCCAACCCAAACAATGTTCTACATGCTGTTCGGGGAATTATTTCTCACGACTGTGCCCTACCTGGCTGTTGTGTACGGTGTTATATAACTGAATAAGTAATCCTGAAAGCAAGGTCAGTTCCACTGGCAGTCTGGATAAACATTCATCTCAAATTAGGGAACAAGAGAGATTTTCCTTATGGCAGCTCCTTTGCCAGGAAAAAAAAAAGATTAGTTTGCATATAACTGGGTGAACATTCAATATTCTTTGTAAATTAAAATTCCCCAAGGAGCTGCTTTAATGCCTATTTGGGATAATTAAAGCAGCTATATTTCATATCCTGTGTCACTGTCTAGGCTCTGGCCATAGTCCTGTTATTACAGAGCCTGTAAATCCTTAAGCATGGAGGGGAAGTGAGGACACATGGCTACTGTCTCCCAGCATTGACAGGAAGCTCTGATAATAAAGAGAATCTATATTTGCCCGCTCGCCCTGGTGATTCTCACACTGCCGCTTCCCTGGCGGGGCAGCAGGAGCAGTGGGATGAGACTTCCCTCCTTCCCCGCCAGAGACTTGGGGCCATGCAAGTAGTCCGCTCAGATGAGGAGGGAGGGAAGCGTGCCCTAGTGGTTCTCGCACACACATTTGGCACGCAAGAAGCCCGCAAACACTTTTGGCATGCAACGATAAAAAGGTTCACCAACACTGCTATAGAATAATGAAATTTTTAATTGTTAATTAAAGCTCCTAGTGAATGCTTCTCTCTACTTTTAATGTAAAGCTATAATGTATGGCTATTTCTAAAGTAACTTTTCTCAATATGACATTCTACCCAGTTGACAAAATCTTGAGATCTCCTTATGTTTTAGGGAGTACTATTCAGTCCTCAACTGTTGGCCATGCTAACCTGGAATTCTGGGATTAGCAGCCTCTGCCACATCTGGATATTGCCATCTGCACTTTACTGGTAAAAGACTGGCCTAACTATTCTAGATTAGAGCCTTGGATTAGATGACTTGTTCTAGTATTATTTGAATAATGTGTAAGTACTTTTAATGACAAAACATGGGTTCTTGTTCAAATTACTAGACAATGATAAAGATAACAATCAGAATAAAACTGGAAGGGACCTTGGAGGTCTTCTAGTCCAATCCCTTGCTCACAGGAGACCTGTACCATTTCAGATAGGTGGCTGTCCAGTCTTTTCTTAAAAACCTCCAGTGATGAAGCACCCACAACTTCTGAAGCACCCACAACTTCTGTCCCATTGGTTAATTGTCCTCACTGTTAGAAAGTTTCTCCTTAATTCCAGATTGCTTCTCTCCTTGATTAGTTTCCATCCATTGTTTCTTGTCTTGCCTTATGGTGCTTTGGAAAATAAGTTGATCCCCTCTTCTTTGTGGCAGTCCTTCAAGTACTGGAATACTGCCATCATATTACCTCTAGTCCTTCTTTTCTCTAAAATGGCCATACTTAATTTCTGCAACTGTTCTTCATATGTTTTTGTCTCCAGGCCATCTTAATCATCTTAGTTGCTCTTGTTAGCACTTTTTGCAAAGTTTCAACATCTTTTTTGTACTGTGGTGATCAAAACTGAATGTAGTATTCCAGTTTCTTACTATGGATTTATAAAGCGAATACTTCACATGATCTTGACTCTATCCCTCTGTCTATGCAATCAAGGTTTGTATTAGCTTTTTTGGTTGCTGCTGACACTGCTGACTAAGTGACTGTCCACTAGGACTCCAAGGTCCCTCTCACAGTTACTGTTTTTGAGCCAGGTTGCATCTAATCTGTACTTGTACCTTTGGTTTTTCCTGCCTAGGTGTAAAACCTTGCTTTTCTCCGTATTAAATTTCATGTTGTTGGATAGGGCCCATTGTTCAAGTCTGTCAGTTGGATCCTGAGTTTGTCTTCTGGGGTGTTGGCAATTCCTGCCAGCTTAGTGTCAACTGCAAATTTGATGAGTCCCCCTCCTATTCCCTCATCTAAGTCATTAACTAATTCATCTAAGATTACCTTAGAACTGCCTCGGAGCATGTCATGGACTAGGTCTAACTTGACATTTATTTCTAATCAAGGTCTACCAATACTGCAATAGTGTCAACATACTTGTGCAAAAACTGTAGCTAGTAGTAAGCTTTGAATCATACAACCTTCATCCTCAAGAATTGTAATGTAGGTCTATAAAAGCCAACTGGAATTGTAAATAACTCTATTTTCATTGAATCATATATATATATATATATATATATATATATATATATATATATACACACACACACACACACACACACATACACACACACACACACACACACACACACACTTCCTCTCATCTTACCCTTGTTATCTTAATTACCCATAAAGTAATTGGTTAGTAACTTATGTTTAAAAAAAACATGGTCACATTCATGCCAGAAAAGAAAAGAAAAAGAAATAAATCCAGGATTTAGAGTACAACACATTAAAAAGAGGAAGAGAGATACATATAGTATGAATAAGCAGTGCACAGAAGAACTCAACGCCTTAACCATTCAGAATGAACTTTGGCCTTCCAGTGATCACTCTTTAGTACTTAAGTCTTCATAAATTTCCATCCTTTATAGAGTGTTTTTGATGGCAGACAATTCTTTGCTGAAAGTTAAGTGCTCTTTTATATGATCATATAAAGCAGGCTTTGGTTTGAATGGGTACATTACACTGACAAATGTTTATTGGAAAGCCAATTACAGCTTCATAAATCAAGGCCCTCTGACACAGATAGGGTAAACTCACAAGTACCACCAGATGTCACAATTGAGCCCAGCAAGGTAATTCAAATAATAGCATGGAATCCTGTCCCTCACCCATAGCACTGACAGTAGTCAAAACAGGAAGAAATAGTTTATTATCTTTCATTTAACTTATTAAAATACTTGTTGCAGGATGTCATGGCCAACCAGGAGTTGGGGGGGAAGGGGGAATGCATTTGTTTTCAATTTACAGATAGATTAAAATGACAAGGTCAAGCACAATCCACTGGCAGATTGGCAGCTAAATTTTAAGGTGGACACTATTGTGTGCATAAAACTGAGTAAAATCTCTGAACCATTTTAATTTTGCAAAAGGGGAACTTATATTTGAAATGCAACAGTTAATATATGCATGTTCATGTTACTGTTTAAGTATATTGATATTAATTGAAAATGATCAATAAATATTAGAATGTCCTTTTAAAACACACCTAACCAGTACAGCTTTGGTTTATTGTTTATTTGCAAGAAATTTAGCTGTGCTGTTTTATCTGTATATTGTTCTAATAAATGAGCCCTCATGTGGTGAAATCAAGAAATTACATGGCAGAAAGCCTATCTTTGAGTTGAATGGAATAAACCAGAGATAGCTTTTAAAATACTTTTAATGATTCTGAGGAATCTTCCATCCTGATGAGCATAAGAGAAAACTTCGTTCCTTTCACTAAATTCATTTTTGTGATAATCATAAAGCAGGCAATAGGGGGAAAGAGAAAATTCCTGCAGCAAGCTAGATCATTATTGAATAACAATTTATTGAATAAATAAGAGTGGGCTTGGTTCAAAATAATTTGCAAATCATACAATATTTTTGTTATACATTTTATTTTATTCAAAACAAGGTTAAAATACAAAGCTCCAAAAAATTCAAAAGAAGACCAAAAAAAAAGAAGAAAACAACCAAAACATTAAAAAGGTGCATCAGAAAAAACACATATTTACATATTATTCCCTCTAATTGAATACTTATTAATACAACTACATTAATTAATTAATTAATTAATACTACAACATTAGTTCAACATTTGTTTCCACTTCTTGTGAAACATCTACATTCTGTAAATCATATAAGATAGTAGATTTTGACACATGGTAGGCAAAACTAAATAAATGCTACTATGGCTTTAAAATTTAATAACATACAAAACTTCTTGAGTTCCTAGAGTAGGGGTGTCATATTCAAGGCCCACAGGCTGGATCCGGCCTGCAGGTGCTTAGATCTGGCCTGCAGGGCTGCCTTGGAAACAGTAAAGGACTAGCCTTCACTGCTTCTAACATCAAGAGGATCCCGGGAGGGCCATGCACAGCCCCCTGGCCCCATTTACAGCCATGATGGCCTCCTGCAGCCCTCTGCCAGTGAAAATGAGCTTCGTTTTAGCTGGCAGAGGGCTGCAGGAGCCTGTGGTGGCCAAAAACAGGAGCCCAGGGGTGAGAGGACTGCAGGACGCAGAGGGCTTCATTGCAGCCAAAAACGGAGCCTAGGGGGGCCACTTGCAGCCTCCCCAGGCTCTGTTTTTGCTGGCAGAGGGCTAGCAAAACAAACTAAAAACAAAATGAGAAATGTTTCTCCTTTTGCATTTGAGTGTGCAAGAAGGGACAGCAAAGAAGAAAGGGAAAGAGGAAAGACAAAGAAAAATAAGGAAAGATGAGAAGAGCAAGGAAGGAAAAATAAGGAAGGAAGGGAAGGAAGGGGAAGGAAGAGGGAAGGAAAAAGAAGAAATGGAAAGAAGGAAGGAAGGAAGGAAGGAAGGAAGGAAGGAAGGAAGGAAGGAAGGAAGGAAGGAAGATTATAATGAGAGCGAGTAAGGGTCTGAGGGAAATCCCGCCTTAGCACTTAGTCACCGCAGGTGCCCCTCACAGGAGTAATGTCGAGCTGGCCATGCCCACTCCAGTCATGCCCACCCCGGTCACATCCATCCCAGTCACACCCACCCAGGTCATGCCCACCCTGACCCCCCAAGGTCAAACACAACCCTGATGCGGCCCTCAATGAAATCGAGTTTGTCACCCCTGTCTTAGAGGAAGTCATAGATCAGTCTTTCGTAACCTTTTCTTTTTTTTCATTCAAGATCCCTTCCCATTTTTATGGAAGACTCAAAATATATTTTGTTTGTATGGGTTATATTTATCTATATTTACTGTAAAAATTAAAAATGATGCATAAGCTAACACTACCACTTGTCATGTTTGTTGATGGGATTTTAAAATTGCATTATTTTTCAACATAGGCAGGCAAATAATAATATTGTGGTCCCTGAAAGGTCTTGGGACCCTTCAAGAGCCCTAGGTCCATATTTTAGTCCCCGACTTAGTCCCCGACTAAGTCGGCTAATTGGACTACAATTAGCCCAAAATTCGTGTTGCTAATTAAGATAGCTGTTAAATGAATTTTGCCCCATTTTATGACCTTTCTTATCACAGTTGTTAAGTGAATCACTGTACTTATAAAGTTAGTACTTGTAAAGTTAGTAACACAGCTGGTTAAATGAATCTGGCTTCCCCATTGACTTTGCTTGTCAGAACAGTGTTTAAAAGTCCTGATGATCACAGGACCTAAGGCACATTGCAACCATCATAAATATGACTCTGTTGCCAAGCATCTGAATTTTGATCATGGGGATGTTGCAATAGTCGTAAGTGTGAAAAATGGTCATAAGTCACTTTTTCAGTGCCATTTTGAGCGGTCACTAAATGAACTGCTATTAAGTCAGGGGCTATCTGTACTCATTCTTTCAGACTTCACATTAAAAGGCAAATATTACTAGTGACAGTATTAAAAGGACTATGTACTATCCTCCTATTATTTATTGATTAGATTAATATTTTGCATAGTTCAAGGTAGAATACATAATACATCCTTCTTTTATTTTCTCCATAACAAGGTTTGTCATCTGAGAGTGAGAGAAAAAATTTGGTGAAAATAAATTGATGAAAAACACACTGAATGTCAAAGAGCAAAATAAGTTTGAATGTCTTGAAAATCAGACTTTTAAACACTGTTCCAAGTTTTGTAATAAAATGTATACTGTATATTTCAGTCTTAGTTTATATACAGTAGTGGCCAAAATTGTGGAAACCTTTTGGGAAAAGTGCATTTTTGAGGTTTGATGGCTAATAACACCACTTTATTGATTTTGGTCTCATCATTCCAAATAACACTGTCCCATTGTTCCTCTGCCCAGGTAACATGGATTTTTAGCCCAGTTTAGACTTTTTAAGCTTTGTTTGAGAGATAACAGTGGCTTTTTTCATGGAATTCTAGATTTTAGGTCAAATTCCTGCAGTTTGCGCCGAACAGTCCTTTCACTCAACTTCACATTGCATTGGGCCATTCCGTCTTATATACACCCAGATGATTTTCTTCTGTCACATAGGTACAGAAGGTACAGTCTTTCAATTCTTCTATCATCACTTGCTGTTGTTTTCCTGCCTTTACCAGTGTGGTTTTTTAGTGACTGAATCTTCTTATACCAGGGGTGAAATCCAGCAGGTTCTGACAGGTTCTGGAGAACTGGTAGCAGAAATTTTGAGTACTTTGCAGAACCGGCAAATACCACCTCTGGCTGGCTCCAGAGTGGGGGGGGATGGAGATTTTGCAGTATCCTTCCCCTGGAGTGGGTGGTAATGGAGATTTTGCAGTATCCTTCCCCTGCCATGCTTACCAAGCCACGCCCACCAGGCCATACCACGCCCATCAAGCCACGCTCACAGAACCGGTAGTAAAAAAAATTGGATTTCACCACTGCCTTATACCTCTTCCAAAACTTAGAAATGACACCTTTAGTTAACTTTCCACCAATTTTTCTTCTAATTTCTTTATAACTGTAGCCTTGTTCACTTAATAATACTATTTTACATCACTTTCTGGGCGACCAGTCAATTCTTTGCACCATTACTTTAATTTTATTACGTTTTACAAGCTCACTAAATGAAAGAACCCAAAAGAACCCAAACAACTTGATAGCAATCACATAACACACTGACAAATGTCGTCCTCTCAGCTTCAATACATGACATCAATAACTGAACCCTATTGTGATCTGATTGGCTCATTGCCAAAACAAGATGACAGCTGATTGGCTCTCTAAACTCTCATGCTCGTTGGCTACAATCAGATGAAGGAAAGATACCTGATATCAACCTAAGCAAGTTGTGCTCCCTGGTTATTTGGCTATAACTTTTTATAGAATACAGATAATTGAACAGACTTTGTTGCATTACATTCTTGATTAAATTATCTTTCCATTGATATATAACTTTATGGTACTACTCAGTGGTGGGTTTCAATTTTTTTTACTACCGGTTCTGTGGGTGTGGCTTGGTGAGCGTGGCATGGCTTGGTGGGTGTGGCAGGGGAAGGATACTGTAAAATCTCCATTCCTATCCTACTCCGGGGGAAGGATACTGCAAAATCCCCATTTCTTCCCAATCAGGTGGGTCTTGGGAGGCA
This sequence comes from Ptyas mucosa, assembly GCA_012654045.1. Taxonomy (NCBI): domain Eukaryota; kingdom Metazoa; phylum Chordata; class Lepidosauria; order Squamata; family Colubridae; genus Ptyas; species Ptyas mucosa. The sequence continues at coordinate 35,693,393 of WNWU01000003.1, read as the reverse complement.
GAGAATAGATGGGGGTGGGGCCAGTCAGAATTTTTACTACCGGTTCTCTGAACTACTCAAAATTTCTGCTACTGGTTCTCCAGAACTGGTCAGAACTGCTGAAACCCACCTCTGGTACTACTCCAAAAAAACCTCAAAAATAAACTTTTCCCAAAAGGTTTCAACAATTTTGGCCACCATTGTATGTACAAGTAGGACTGTTAGGTCAGGGTTGCCAAAGTTAGTGGAAGCAGAGAATTAAAAGTTTCCAAAATGATATATTGCCATCTAACAATCATACATATTTTTGAGGGCCAAATCCTTTATTGTATCAGAAATTTACTAAATCTGCAGGGTTCTTCTCTTTCTACTCCTAGTCCATCGACTTCATCTTGTGTGCAATAAATATTAGGATGAAAATGAACATAATATATAATAAGAGAAATAATACCTAATATTAAGAAGATCACAGCTGCAATAATCAATGTTGACAAATATATTTTTTCATCAAGTAATGATTTCCAGTACCCACATATGCACAGTATAATTACAGTTACAATTGTTCGAAAAACATAATAAATAGTCTGGACAATTGCTGTGTTTTCTCCCTTGATATTAAAAAAGGTAAAAATAAGAATGATTGCCACAATCATCCTGTAAACAGACTCTGTTACTTTAAATTTACAAAATTCAGTGTTTTGTTTTATCACCCAGCTTAGATTCACAAACCAAAGAATAATTAGCAGAACAATAGAACCTATAATGCTCAACATTGAGAGTAAGACAGTGGTAAGTATCCAAGAAGTTAATGTCATGAGTTTATAGAAAAGATATATAAGTTTGCAAAATACCCCACTAAATTCATTTTTATCAGGCAAAGATTTTCGCAAAATTATCTGATAGTTCACTGTTGCACAGGAAATGCTGCAGAAAGACAAAGCGATGGAAACATCTTTAAAAGAAAGCAAAAATATGGAGGGTTAGTTCAGGCCAAAAAAAGTTGCCGATTTTTATATTAAACACTTTTTTTTAAAAGGTGGATAACATAGAATCATGAACAACTTAGTCTAAAATTTCTACTAATCAACTTGCACTAATGGAATGTCTTCCAAAGGGAATAGATCTTCAGCCATAATTCATGTTGCCTTGATTTGAGGATTGACATTTATGATTATTAAAATTTATTTGCAACCTTCCGGGATGACACTATTCCCAAAGCTGTTTATAGCCGATATAAAAGTAAAAGCAAAAGCAAAATAAACTGAGCTAATTTTGAAAATCAGTCTTTAGGTGCCTCTGTACCCGAAATAAAGCAGAGGGAAACTAAGAGTTAGCTACCAGGCCAATAATCTCCTTCAGCAAAGGTACCCAAATTGGTGGAAGTGTTTAGTCCAGATAAAGTCTTTTTAAAATTGACCAAGGTCAATATTATATTTTATTTATTGTTTATTTATTGGTTCGATTTATATGCTGCCCTTCTCCGGAGAGTCAGGGCGGTTTACAATGCGTTAAGCAATAGCCTTCATACTTCTGTATATACCTGCTTAGTAAGGCTTTTGCCCCCCCCCCCCAAGCGGTGTTCTTTTTTATACAAAGTCAGCTTATTGCCCCCACAATCCGGGTCCTCATTTTACCTACCTCAAAAGGATGGAAGGCTAAGTCAACCTTGAGCCTGGTGAGATTCGAACTTGCAGTAATTGCAGGCAGCTGGTGCTAGTTAATAGCACTTTAGTCTTCTGCGCCAGCAAGGCTCTTATATGACCTTGTATTATATTATATAATATCATCTTGTATTATATTATATTTAATACTTAATTACAGTATTAAAATACTTAAATACTTTAATTACTTTCAAAGGTAGTAATTGATTACACTTTGCAAACCTTAATCTTCATTACACTTTGCGAACCCTGATCTTCATTGTAATGTTGCAAAAAAACCCTATTTTTACGTAAGTACATTGCATTTTTGCATTTTTAATACAGATTAGACTTACATTGAAAAAATGTAGAATCGTCAGATGCCATCACAATGTGGATCTGAAGGATAAGCTGGGGGGTGCTTTCCAAGAAGGCTTTAAATAGCTGAAGCATACTTATATCGGCCATTGCACTGAAGCATAAGTTGCAGTTGGTGGAACTGTTTGATATAAATGCAGCCTGATATCCATGTTTTAATGTGAAATAGTATCTATAATGAGAAAAAAAATAACTCTCTTTAAAGTAAAAAGCTAGACGTATGGAGAATTAGACGTAGATCAATCTTCCATTTCATCACTCCTCTCTGCCAAACCCCAAACATTTTATTAAAGGGAAGATGATATTTGCTTGATGCTGAAAGCTGAATAAAAAACATTGCTTTTATTGATATAAATCACCAATAGATGGCAATACTGAGGTGCTAGATAGAAGATCAGACATGTTTTTAGGATCTTTTCTTCCCCTTCAAAAGGTAGGAACTTGCTATGGGTGGGTGGGTGGGGGAGGAAACAACTCCTGTATTGCTACTGTTTGTAAAATGACACTTGCAGGAAGTATTTAAATGTCTGCTTTAAACAGTGGTCTGTGAGTGCATTTTTGACTGCTGAAGGAGTCCTTCCAATTGAATCCATCCATCCACCCAACCATCCACACATATACTTTCACACATCTTGCATCATAAGACGAGATTCAATTTTTTTGTTTTTACAATCCAACTGCTAAAAGCATATTGTCCTTCTTTCCCCGTTGGGATATAAACAGGATAATATAATTCCGCCTGCATACAAAAGGGCCTTCATTTATTGGTAATGGCAGACTGAAATTATTTCTGTCAAATAGTTCTCATCTAGTATGTACAGCATAGGGAAGCAGTGTGATTCAAAATACCCAGCATGTTCATGTTTACTTGGAAAATATGCCTGAATTCTTTATATATTAATATTGAAAGTAGGGCCCATAGCAGCTTAACATTCTGATTGATTTTTAGCAGATGTGAATTTTCAAAGCTGAAAAGGTACTAAGCGTAGGCCAGAATTTTCCATAGTACCGTGAGACCAGGAATACTTCCCAGTTCTCTTAAGTATCCTTGAAGCTAAGACATAATATCTTAATAATAATAAAACTTAAAACAAATAATATATTAAATATTTCAAGACAGATTAATTCTTGTCTCCTATACAACTTTTGCGATTCAAATCTTGAGTGTTTGGTATTGGGAGCTACAGAAATTATTTCTATTGTCAAATTATATCATATCAAGGGATTAGAACTGAATGACAAAACAGTAGTTTTGCAGCCCGTTCCAATATCCCTTTGCCATTATTGCAAGATTTTCTCTTAGAACACTAATACCATACTTCTCATCCATCACTATGCTGCTGTAACCTATTCCAATTTTACAAATACACCTCATTGAGGTCAATCAGTTAGCCCCAGAAAGGTTTGTATCATAAAGATAACTTTTTCACCAGGGTATAAGCATACTCAACTATTATTAATTCATACTTATATGGAAGGTTTCATAAGTTCAATATATGCAAATCCTGAAAGTTTTAAGTTTTATACAACTATATTCGTTTTCCAGAAGAATGCAGTCAAAAGATACTTTCCTTTCCCCTGTTGCCCTCTAATTCCAAATCTGCTCCAGAGGATTAGAATTCTCCAGACCAAATTCGGGAAAACAGGAGTACAGGAAGAAATGAAAAATATTCATATATTCACCCACAAAACTGTATGTGTTCCAAAATATTTCAAAACTGAGAATGTTTGACCATGAGAATGTTGTTTACATTCTAGTCAATTCATTTTTAAATTCTTAAAGCAGTAAGACCCTTTCAGAATTCACCGTCTTGTTTGCATCGCATCAGAATGAAAAATGCTGCTTTGCTCTGTACAAAAAAAGAATGGTTGTGGTTGCAAATCCACGTCAGAATAGTTTAAAAATTCAAGTGATTTCTGCAATGATAGAAATCATAAATCTGTTCTGCTCTCATCATAGAAGATTGGGTTAGCTGATAAATTTATTTTCATAAGATAATTCCTTTGCTGCTGCTTGACAGCACTGTGACTGAGTTGTGATATATCGTATATACATACGTTCTGGTTATTACATCCCTAAGTTAGATGAAAATTGGGTTCCATTTCTATTTGCAATGCACACTAGAAAAGTTGGGTGTTCTTTGAAAAAGATAAAAAATATGCACACTGTGAAACATACAGCTGTTGACTGCAGATTATCATGGTTGCTAATGACTTTAATGGTCTCTTATTAGATGGAATGCCTCCTTTTCTCATATGTGCTGGATGTTTGTCTGATTGTCAATAGAGAAACCATAGATTTAGGTCTGATCCCTACATCAGAATCTGCTGGTGTGCTAGTGCTATCAAGAGCCCCTAGCTATAATGCAGGGAGCAGGATTTATTTTGATTAATCCTTGATCCTTCCAAGAAGACAGCTTTTGCATCATAGGTAGAAACAATGGAGAAACCAGCTACTATATAAAGTAGGAATAAGAGCATTAAATCAGCACAGGGGCCTTTCCTCCATTCACAGCTTTTCATTGTTTTACTCAATCCTAAAACAGCTGCACTATTGAGTTAAATGCCTTTCATCATACAGAAAAATAGGCTATAGTATCTCTTTGCAGCTGCCAGAGTGTTGACTGTATATTTTATGACATTTCAACAATTGGCTTTCATTAACAATGTTCAGAAATACAGCTCTTACTCTCTGAACATTTCTAGAGAGATAGAAGTGGAGAGGCAATAGCAAATAAACAGAGATAAAGACAATTTATCTGAAAGGCTATATTGCACCAGATGAAAGTGGCTTTCTCCTCCACCATAGAAACAATGTTCCTTCAATAGAAAATATTATCAAAAAGCAAGAATGCAGCTGTAAAATAACATCAAGGAAGTGATTCTTGTTCCTTTGAGAATGCCTCCTGTGCAGGCAGAAAGGTAAGTCTATTATCTGTCAAGATAACACTGCTTTCTTATGTTATATGGACATGTATTTCTCCTTCAGAAAAACCCTGCATGGTTTTTTTTAAATAAAACAATCAAGAACATTAACCATCTGGTTCTAGTATCTAAGCACTGTGAAATCCAGAAAAATAAGTCAAGTAAATCAGGCTTATACCATTCATTCATTCATTCATTCATTCATTCATTCATTCATTCATATGAGCCTGTTGTTTTCCAAGCTGTGTTGTAGTCAGACTGACTACTTTACAAAATTGCTGATAAATTCACAGCTTAGAAATTACTTTTGGACTTTGCCTTACACTGAATCTCATAAAGTAATATATTTATTATACCTTTTAGGGAGAAGTTGATGAGTTACATTTGATTCTACTTCCTGAAAGTTAGATAAATATAAATTGAATTATAAATATTGTATGAATATATAGGTTTTGATTGTTTACCTTTAAATTTTTTATCAGTTTACAAAATAGTTCACAGGTGTCAAACTCGATTGCATCACAGGCCGGATGTGACGCGATCGTACCATGACTTTTTTGCCTTTGCAAAACCGAGGTGGGTTTAGCCTGTGCTTGAAATATATGGCCCATGGGCTGCTAATTTGACAGGCCTGGAATAGGTGAACTCTAATATCTATGGAGATATCAGTCATCCAAGTCATGGTTGTTGCAAAGGTGCTTTTTCAGGAGGCAAGTGGACTTCCTCATTTTTCTTTCTTTCCTCATTGAAAACGTTTTGCTTCTCATCCAAGAAGCTTCTTCAACTCTGACTGGATGGTCAGACGCCATTCTAGAGGCCTTCCATTTCCCACCATCCAGTCAGAGCTGAAAAAGCTTCTTGGATGAGAAGTGAAACATCTTCAAAGAAAAATGAGAAAGTCCAGTTGCCTCCTGAAAAAGCACCTTTGGATGAACTCTAATAAGAATAATGTAAGAACTGGATGGATAATAATTCAAACAAAAGAAAAGAAATGAAAGAAATGTGTGATTTTATGGTCTTCAAGATATTGCTGACCTACAGATTTCTGATACTGTATAGTAACACCTAATATCCTCTACTTGTGTATTAGTGCAACAAATACTTTTGTCTTCCACTGCAACCTATTTTATTAGCCCTTTGATGGTTTTCTGCATATAATGCATAGAAGACAGTTACCTTCAAGCAAAGAAACCAGCTGAAACAGATTAGCTTTGCCTCCACACTTTGGGAAATCAAGCATATCATCTTCATTTTGACCCCCAAGGCAGATCATTGTCTTGGATGTCAAACTGAAGTTCCAAATGTATTGTGCCTCCTTTACGCAAATCTACTATAAACTCAATGAAACAATTATTTATAGAAACCTGGTTTGTACAGGTAGGAATAATAGTTTGAAATATGAGGAAAAAATTCAACAAGCAGTCACAATATGTGTTAACATCATCGCTATCTATAAAAACTCATTTAATGCCCTTATACATATAGTATGTCAGCTCTAAGTTAAAATTCAGCACTTACCTTGTAAATAATCCACCATATAAAGAATGTAATAGATAAAACGTCCAAGCAAGCTTTTCAGTTTCATCTTCTTTAAACCAGGTACAACTGAAAAACTGAATAATTATTGATGAAAACAGTCCTGTAGACAGTATTAGGATACCTTTCAAGTACTGGCCTTCACACAAAAAGTTCTTTGCTGTCCAGAAATCTGTTCCAATATCCAATGTATAAACCACAAGCCCAAAAAGAACAATTAAAAAATCTACTTTAGTAAATCTTTTTTGTTGTTTTTCATGACTGACCGCTTCATTGCAGGTAAAACAATTCAAAATGTTTTTCTTAGTAGAATGAAACATGGGGGTTTATGTTGGTCAAAACAGCAGGTTAAACTAAAAAGTCAGGTCCACAAGTGTATAATGAAATGTGTTTGACTACTAAGTTGTCATTGACAAGGTAACCGCATACGGTTTAAAATATGCTGGCAAGGTTAATGCTTCCTTATGAGCCCTGAAAAGAATAAATAATTAGTAACTAAGTAATTCAGAGATTTATAAAAAACAAATTATCAATGTCAATAATATAAAAGAGCAAATTGTGCAATAAAAAGTTATGATGATATATAATCCTGTGCATGTTTTAATTGAGTTCAAGAAGATATTTCCTCAGGAGAAATACACTAACTGAATAGATGAAAAAAGAAACATTGGACACTTTTTAAAGCCCCTGTGGAAATCTTTCTTTTTTTCGACTTCTCATAATTCTCTAAGGCATTTCAGCATTTGGTTATATAATTTTATTACAAAAGCCTCTATATTTTGTAAATAAATAAAAAGACATTCCAGATTAAAAATAAAACACATATGATAGAACACACACGCTGCTGGAAGACAATATATTTCTCACACAATAGGAAGGGCAATGATTCCAGCAAGCTGGGCATTTCCTCCAAGTAAGATACGTTATGTGAAAAGGCCCATAAATACCGGTACTTCGTTTCTCATTGCAACTTACAATATTCCCTACTTCTTCATACTATCTGCCTTACCTTTTCTTAGAAGGTTAGGTTATTACAACCCTCTAACCCTGCCTGACATTATTTGAGTGCTAACAATTGCATAAAAACATACGCTCTAATAAATTTATTTAATTGTTAAGTACTATAAAACCAATTGTTTTTACTGCAATTGCCAGGCAGAAGAGAGTTGGTTTGTGGTAATACCAATAGCACTTAGACTTATATACCACTTCACAGTGCTTTTACAGCCCTCTCTAAGCAGTTTGCAGAGTCAGCATATTGCCCCCAACAATCTGGGTCCTCATTTTACCGACCACGGAAGGATGGAAGGCTGAGCCAACCTTGAGCCTGGTGAGATTTGAACTGCCAAATTGCAGGCAGCCACAGGCAGCAGAAGTAGCCTGAGGTAGTGCATTCTAACCACGGCACCACTGTGGCTCTTATGGTAATGGTTAAAGCATCAGGCTAAAAACTGGGAGACTGTGAAGCAAGAAGCCAACTTAATAAACTTAATCTAGTCACTCTCTCTCAGCCTTTATAAGAAGACAACAACAAATCATTTCTGAAAATTTTGCCAATATAGTCAAGATAGTTGCCTGAAGTCAGAACTGATCTGTAGGCACAGACAAACAAAATTCACACAGAAAGAAATTGGATAAATCTCTGCCTTCTTAAACATTCTTTGAAAAGAGATTGTCACTTATGCCTTTCAAGACTTTAATCTGCTAGGTAAATTGACTCTATGGTATTCTAAATAAAACAATTAAAAACTCCTTGCAAGAGTTCTCATGCCACTATGTTGCTTATTGAGTAATTATAGTTAATATTGAGTAAAATATAAATTGCTACTTTGAAAGTAAATTATTATATATGATTTCTATCTAAATTTGCATGTCATTCCAGAAGTGTTGAAAGTGAAACCAACACTTGGAGAAAAGAATCCAAGAGAAAAGAATTTTTGTGGCTACAGTAGTGGCCAAAATTGTGGAAACCTTTTGGGGAAAGTGTATTTTCTAAAACTAGATAATAACACCATTTGGAGTTATAATTTTATGGTACTACTCCAACACTTTGGAGCAGTACCATAAAATTATATATCAATGGAAAGATAATTTAATCAAGAATGTAATGCAATAACTTTTATGAAGAATTTGCTATTAGAATAGCAGTTACAGTACAAAGAAGAAAAGTGAAATACGTAGAAAAAAATGAGATATGCAAAAATTATCACCATAGAAAAAACGAGATATACAAAAATTATCACGTCAGTTAATGCTTAGTTGGGTAACCTTTAGCATGAATTATGGCCTTACAACGTCTTCCAATGGAGTGAACCAAGTCTTTTAGTTCAGCAGCTATTATAATGTGAAACCAAGACTGAATGATTGCTTCCATTAACTGGGTTTTATTGTTGGATCACTTCTGACTAACAAGTTTCTTTAGTCGACTCCATAGATTTTCAATTGGGTTAAGGTCTGGGATATTCCCAGGCCATTCCAGCAGTGGAATATGATTATCTTGAAACTCCAAAAAATAGCCATCAACCCTCAAAAATACACTTTTCCCAAAAGGTTTCCACAATTTTGGCCACTACTGTATTTATCCTTCCATATAGAATTATGTAATTCTGGTGTTAACGTTTATTGAAAATCAATATGAAGATTCCACAGAGAAAAATAAAAATTCATCAGGGATCAAGCAGATATACATTGTTGGCCTCATGATACAACCACAAATAAATATTCTGGATAACATAAATGTAATTTTTCCTTTTGGTCAATTAATACTTTTTTTCACCTGACTTAAACTCAGTGAAGTCAATTCATTAGACCTCTTAATAGTATAAAGTGTTTTCTATACTGTCACAACATAAATTCTTTAGCTACCACCAAGGGAGTTAATTAATCTCAATAATACTGTAATAAAAAAGTTTTACCTTAAAACTTGCCAGGTAGATATACATTTTCAGTAGAAAATTCTATATCCTCGGTAGAAAGAAAAAATGTTTTGCATAGTTGGACTTTGTAGTCTACACTGAGAAGAGGTTTGGGTGTGGGTAAACTAAAGTAAACTGTTCACAAACCATGTGATACTTTAGACGAGATGGGCGGCACACAAATCTAAATAAATAAATAAATCTTCTGTTATTTGGATACAGTGGCTAAGGCGTCAGCCTAGACACCAGGAGACTGTGAGTTTTAGTTTCGCCTTAAACACTAAGCCAGCTGACTCTTTACCAGTCACACACACACACACACACACACACACATATCTAGGAAGGAAGTAATGGCAAACAACTTCTGAAAACTGCAAGAACTAGTCCAGGTAGTTGTCAAGAGTCAACACCGGCTCAAAGATACCATAAAAATGTTTGGTGATAATCATTCCTTTAATAAATCATTTTATCTGATTCAACTGTCTATGATAACTTAATAACAGAATAATAGAGTTGGAAGGGACATTGGAGGTCTTCTTGTCCAACCCCCTGCTCAAGTAGGAAACTATACCATTTCAGACAAATGGTTGTCCAATATCTTCTTTAAATCCTCCTGTGTTGGAACACCCACAACTTCTGGAGGCAAGTCATTCCACTGATTAATTGTTTTCACTGTCAAGAAATTTCTCCTTAATTCTGTGTTGGTTCTCTCCTTGATTAGTTCAATCCATTGCTTCTTGTCCTACCTTCAGGTGCTTTGGAGAATAGGTTTTCTTCTTCATGGCAGCCTCTTAGATATTGGGACACTGTTATCATATCACCCCTAGTTCTTCTTTTCATTAAACTAAACATACCTAATTCCTGCAACCGTTCGTATGTTTTATCCTCCCTTATCCTCTAATCACCTTTGTTGTTGTTCTCTGAACTCTTTCTGTGTCTCAACATCTTTTTTATATTGTGAAAATTGAATTAAGCCTTTTTCTTATTTTTTCCTGCAAACTAGATTTCTTTTAATGGCAAGTGGTATTCTAGTTGAACCATTCAGGATTGTGACTATCCTATAAACTGACAATACTCAATTCCACAGGCAGTACCCACATGTAGTTGGTTTATGAAATTACCTGATACTAAAATTAATCTGATGTGTGACACTGGAAATATGAGGCTAATCATGTATTTAAATCCTCCAAATTGCTGCTGATGGTGCAATAATTTTACCTCGAGCTCTATTTTTGTTTGGATTGTACTTCGATGATGGAACAGGCTTTATTCTTCTCATGGTCCCTAATTCCCTAAAATTTGCCCTCTCTGCTCCATGAAGGAACTCAGCTGTGCTTTGGCTGCAATTTTTAGAACACTAATTAGATCCCCAAGGCTTGCAAGTGTCCAGCAAAATCTCCACTTAGAAGCTAAACCAAACATTAGTCCCTCGCAACTAACTCTACATATGTCTAGACTAGTGCCCTGAGAAGGAAGTGACACAAAGAGAAAAATGGGCAGAAAGTGAGAGCTAATCAATCTTTCCTGTAAAACTCTTTTCTTCATTAAATTATGTGTTTCATTCAGGATCCCATCTGACTCAAAAAATCCAAAGAGATGTTTTGAATTGAAGCCTGGAATACAGGAAGCAATAAAGATATTAGATGGGATTGTTCCTGAGATTCCTGCTCTTATCTGATAATGAAGGAAGGTTCATTCATTGGTATAGTGAGGAGTTGCAAATGATAAAATCTATGGAGCATCACTGGAAGGATATAATCAGACAAGGTTCTGAACTAACAACTTAGTTGTCTACTAACAACTTTCTGTCCTTCTTCCAGGCAGTGAAATGCCAGGCAGCAGCACTATTCAGAATTATCAGGAAAGGATGAAACAAAATATTGTAATTTCTTTATGATCAGCATGCTTGCTCAGGCACCGGGTCTAACCCTGTGGGACACGCTGGTCATTTCATGGATAAAATCATACCTATAACTCCAGACTGAAAGCCAGATAGTCAAAATCCAATAGATTGGGAGGGGTGGCACCTTGCAATGTTTTATAGAAATGCCTGCAAGTCTATGCATACCAGAAAAGATCCTTTGTGATCCAGCCTGGCCACCTGAAAGGTTCATCTGTGCCCCACCTGCCTGGTTAAGATACCAGGGAGAGAGCAGGTAATGTTGATCAGGTAGTGATCAGTAACTTCTTGCAGAAGCAGGAGTTAGCAGCTACCTTGAAAGACACGCTGGCTTTCCTCCTCCTTTGAAGTCAATCCAGGAATCTCAATTATTATCATATATTGCACCTCCTCTGTGTAAGTATGTGATGGGCAAGGTGATGAGACAACAATTAAATAGGTCTACGGAAGAAGCAGATTATCTAGAGTAGAGAAGCAGACTATCTAGAGTCATCTCTAGATAAAATGGGCATCACAGAAATCAATTAAACAAACAGAAAAATAAAATGTAATCTTTGATCATCAGGGTTTAGACACCAGTTTGACACAGAAGCAGTGGTGGGTTGCTCCCGGTTCGCACCGGTTCGCAAGAACAGATAGTAAACAAATTTAGTAGTTCAGAGAACCGGTAATAACATTGGCTGGCCACGCCCCCGAACCGGTCCCCAGCCTGGTCGCCGGTCACTTACCCCACCCACCTCATCAGAGGCTTTTTTTTTTTACTTTTAAAAGCATTTTTTTTACAACCTCTTCGGCTTTTAACTTTTTTAAAAGTTAAAAAAATCCTCTGATGATCGCGCGGCTCAGCTGGGATCTTCAGAGGCTTCTGAAAACATTTTTTCTGCAACCTATTCAGCCAAAGAGGTTGTAGGGGAAAAAATCCCTTTAAAAGCCTCTGGCGATCCTAGCAGATTTGCCTGATCGTCAGAAGCTTCTAAAAGCATGTTTTCCTGCAACCTCTTCAGCCAAGGAGGTTATAGGGGAAAAAATCCCTTTAAAAGCCTCTGGCGATCCCAGCAGATTTGCCTGATCGTCATTACTGAATTACTGTAATGTGCCTTAAGTGGACTACCTTGAAGTCACTCAGAAACGTCAGCTAGTGCAAAAAATGATTGTACATGTGCTTATGAACTGAACCTCTTATTTTTGCAATATACCTACTGCTACAGGTGCTGGGCAGGGACGTGGTGGCTCAGTGGCTAAGACACTGAGCTTGTCGATCGAAAGGTCAGCAGTTCAGGGGTTTCGAATCCCTAGTGCCGTGTTACATGTGCATAACATTCCATACCTGGCATCTGTCAACTTTACAGGTAGATTTAGCTGGTCATGCATACCTAACAGAATAACAAAGTTGGTAGGGACCTTGGAGGTCTTCTAGTCCAACTCCTTGCTCAGGCAGGAAACCCTATACCATTTCAGATAGATGGCTGTCCAATCTCTTCTTGAAAACCTCCAATGCAAAGCACCCACAACTTCTGAAAGCAAATTGTCTCACTGATTGATTTCTCTACCTAATCAAGAAGATAGTTAGATCCATATCACCCATTTTAAGGATTTAGTTTGGTGTTCCCTTCCTTCCTGGCAAGGTGACTTTTAGTGGAAAGGAAACAAACCCAAGAAAAATCCATCAGTCAATTTCCTTAATTTGTCCAGGATTTAAAAATGCAAGAATAACAAGTCTCCTATTCTATTCTTCAGAGAAAATAGGGCTTGACCAATAGGGCAAAATAATTTATTCCTTAGTTCAAAGATGGCTTGCACTGTAATGTAGCCATCTCACTACACAGTGAAGAAGTAATAATGCCTTTGCTAACTATAGTGTTATTTAAAGTTAGGGTGGGTAGATTGCCAGTGGATCTTTGAAAAAAATTACTACAAATCTATTAAACAATTAATGTTTCAGTATTATAAAACTCAAAAAGAATCATATAAACTTATCTACACACAATATTACATACTTAAGTATACCCTGAAAATTTGATTGTCTGCTTTACAAAGATACATATTGGCAATTGCATTTTGCAATTTAACTTTGCCTACAAATTTTATTATGAGAGTTTGTAATCTTCAGTGCTGTTACTGCCATCTACAGACAAAGTGTGTTCTCAAGGACATGTTATTTCAATATCCTGGTATAATGTTTGCATAGCTAAAACATTGTTTTTATTCATTTATGCAAATTATTTAGAAATTACCATGAACCCAAGAAGCACACGTTTCAAATGTTTTCTCAGTGAGTTTATCCTCACCATAAACTGTGAGAGATCCTTGAAAACATCACTGAACTGCGTGTCTCAGTATCCTCTATCACTGCCGGTTAAGGATCTTCTGGGAATTGAAATTCCTTAATAGTTACAGAGATTAGACATTTTCCCATTTTTTTTATTTTAAGCAATAAAGATTAATAACAGTAAAGAAATTGGAACTTGTTTGAAGTATTGAAGCTCACAACACTTGCAGTCCTTACTGATTATGGTGATTTAAATGGGATCTTATGACAACTGATTTATAAAACATCTGGACAGTACCCAAAATATCCAGCTAGATGGAAATAACCAGGGCAAAGGAGTTCCTGCCATGAAATTCTCCACAAACTCCCTTTTTTGGGGGCTATCAGATATGGAAATGAATCATCTCCATCTAGATGGGAAATTGGAACACTATCCAGATGTTTTGGAATTCAGTTAGTTTAATTCTTTGCCTTCAAGAGGAATATGTAGCTTTTGCACCTCAGATTTAGTAGTTCCAATTTTAGCTACCAGCTCCCTGTCAAATGCTAGGTTGCCTCATTATGGCTCTCTCTCTCTCTCTCATAGAATTATAATAATAAAATTATATATATAATAAATAATAATAAAACATGCTGGACATCACTTTACTAGCAATAGCGAAGACATCATTTTATATGGCACAGAAGGTAATGGAACAAACCACTTCTATTTTACCAGGCCAACCACACAGATGTAAACTGTAAAGTGATTTAGTATCTTTGCATAGTACCTTATGGGGAACATATATTTATTTATCCAGAAAACCAGCTGATTACAATTAAAATTTTTATTCAACAATAATATTATAGAATAGACAATGTAGGAAATTTATTGTTTCTGACAAATACGTATTTTAGAAATAAACTCGTCCTATGATTGCTAAAAGCGTTTCTCTATTATCTCTTCTACACACTGGATCAGCTTCTCAGCCTTCCCTTTTCTCCCCAGCTGGTCTGGGAGGCGCGTCGTCGGGATTCAGGATTTCTATCCAAGTTCTGCCCACTTTGCTTTTAAGGAAGTATCGCGTTAACGCTTTCTTTGCATTTGCAGCAATCTTCCGTTATCTTGCATTGTTCAGCGCAATGTGTGAACCTGGACCGTTGAAGAATCGGGCTCTATAAAAACTCTAGATTTCTTCGTGCCCCCAAATATTCTAACCAAGGAAGGGGAAAGGAGAGCGCAGGAGATAAAATTATACTCAGAGGTGTTTTCTTTCTTTAAAAGAAAGCCAACAAGTAAAATCTCCAAAGTTGTCACTCTACACTTTTTCCTATCTCTAGATTCTTTGCTTTCTCTCTGTCGCTCTTTATGTCTCTCTCTCTCTGCCCGTCTTTTCAGGCCGGCGGCGAGCGAGGGTGGCTGCGAAGATGTTGTCGGTGCTGTCCAAAGTGGAGAAGCTGTCGGCGCGGGTGATCCGCGTCCTGGGCTGTAACCCGGGGCCTATGACGCTCCAGGGGACCAACACCTACTTGGTGGGAACCGGGCCCAGGTAAGTGGGAAGCAGCTCGGGCGACGGACAGACGCGGCGGCCGGTGCGCTCCCTCGGATCTGTTGGCTCGGGGCTCCGGTGGGTAACGCGCTTCCTTAGCGTGAGCCTTCCGTTCCCTTTAGCAAAGCGAGATTCGAGAGCTGCCCAGGAATTCCTGTTTCGACCTCCTGCTTTTCACGCGCTTCTCTAAGTATTAATTCATACGATTCCTCTTTATTGTACAGGTATAAATCCATAAACATTTGGGGGCGGAGGAGACAGCGCTAACCGTATTATTTCTACGCATGTAATTAAAGTCGCCTTTGAACCAGATGGAGGGCGCACAAATCTAGTAAATAAATAAATGTAAAAGCCATTAATGCAACCTAGGAGTGTTGCAATGCGATCTTCTCTATTCAGAACCGTCCTATTTAACTTCAGGGTCTTACTTCCCTAGAAGTGCAGGCTTGGGACTCTTCCACTGCTGTATTTAAAGTGCTGTTCTCCAGTCTTTAAGCTCACTTAAATTTGTAAACATCTATTCTGCTTCATTGACAAAGCCTGTAAGTGGTACTTGTTTGTGGGACAAGTTATGGAAAAACACTACTTTTCCCTTTCCATAGAGGTTGTCAAACCTGACAACTTTTAAGATTTGTGGGCTGCAGTTGTCGGGTCATCTTTGTTATAAACATGTTTGCATTCTTTTTATCACTTTTAATTTGTTTTGCTGTTTCCTTTCCCTTTTCCCTTTTAGGTTACTTGGTGTTTTAATGTTTGACTTTGAAGTTTAATAACTATTTTTTTTTAAAAAAAAGCACTGCCTTAGGGGGAACACCAATGACTCTCCTCAATGCTTAGTGGGGACTGGCTGGACGAGTACAGGCAGATTCTTTTAGTCAAGTTGCTCAACTAAGAGATCACAGGCACAGAAGAGGTGCACATCTATGAGGAGTCGGTTGGGCTGTTTCTGAATATGAACCTCAGACTCTTTTGAAAGGGTGCTAATCCCATGTCAGAAAATACCATGGTTCACAGATTGCAGTTGTAGAGGACAGGCCATGTTTAGAAATACCCAAAGTGACTGTTCAGAGATAGGAGACGAGGCTATGAAGTGCATAGGGGCACACCACTTCACTCCACACTCCTCCTCCAGGGCCTATTCCACATTCATTGGAGGAGTGGAATAAAATGTGAAGGAATAATTAATAACATGCAAGCTCCATCCTAAATTACAGGTAAATTAATGGTTGACTTACAACCATTTTTAGTGACCTTTTTAAGTCAGCACTGAAAAAGGTGACTTGACAGAGTGCGCACAACTTTACTATGTGAGACAACCCAGGAGCAATAACAGCAAACTTGTTTTATCTACAAGAGAATATATAGTATACATACATGTACTATAGGCAGAGGTCAAACAATCAGCAATTAGCAGGGAAGAACACGAGAGACGGAGGGAGGGAGAGACAGAGATGTACACCATAACAGGGCCTCTTATTATTATACAGGCTCTTAAAGGGATAACAGCCAAAAACCTTGGATGAGAACCTCATTCCCATCATTACATCATTGCAGCAGCTTGTCAGCTTTTAAATCACTATCCTGACAGACTTGTGATTGTTTTTCACACTTAGAACCATTGCCGCATCCCTGTGGCTATGCGATCTAAATTTGGATGCTGTTGTGGCCCGCAGCTGCCAGCAGAACTGCCAGCAGACTCAGACAATGAGGAGGTTGGGGAAGAACTTGGGCCAGTTCTGGAGCCTGGGGAAGGCTGTGATGGATGTTCAGCGTCGGACACAGAGATAGAGCCAGGGCCGCCCAGCATTTCCCAGCCAGAGAGGCAGCTGTCTTTGGAGTCAGAGATGAGTGAGGAGGAGGAACAGCTGGGGCCTGTTCCAGATGCACTTATGCGCAGAGCAGATAGGAGAGGTGAACAACGGAGGACAATGAGCCAGCTTGGGAAGCAAAACAAACATGGACGCTGACTGGCCCCTCCCTGGCTGAGGGAGGAAAGGGGAGAGGTTTGGTTGTCGCAGATAGCCGTTTGCATTTCTGGAAAGTTTGCTCCTTGTGTGTTTCGTGTGACAAAGACTGCCTTGCCAGGACCATGGTTGTCTATTTCTCTGTTTGAACTGACTTAATTTGCAGCCTCCCGGCTGGGAGCTCACAGCCTTGCATTTATCATAACAAGCTGATAAGGACTATTGCTTCATTTAACTTCTTGCAGGACTCTTGCCTGGACTTTCTGTTGGTGAATGCAATTAATCAACAATGTGTAAATAAAGAGGGGGTTTTCTTTGCGGGAAGTCAGTTTCTTGCTTCTGCGAAGGCCAGGTTAGAACAGATGCTTGGCAACTGGTTCATATTCATGATGGTTGCGGTGTCCCAGAGTCACGTGATACCTTTTGCGATCTTCTGACTGGCAAAGTCAATGAGGAAGCCGGATTCATTTAACAACTGTGTTACTAACTTACCTTTCTTGGCCTAATCTGTTTTTTTATATTATAGAAGGATCCTAATAGATACTGGAGAGCCATCCATCCCTGAATATATAAGCTGTTTGAAACAAACACTTCATGAATTCAACATTTCCATCCAGGAAATTGTAGTAACTCATTGGCACCATGATCACACTGGAGGCATATCCGATATTTGTGAAAAGATTCCAGCCAGTAAGTATTTTCTGTAATTTTTAAAATTTGTATACTGAATGGAATGGAATGGAATACAATTCAATTCAATTCAATTCAATTCTTTATTGGCCAAATGTGATTGGACACACAAGGAATTTGTCTTTGGTGCATATTTATTTATTTTATTTATTTATTTTATAAAATTTGTATGCCGTCCTATCTCCAAGGACTCAGGGTGGCTCACAACGACAAGCGACCAAGCGACTGTTAAAACAACAAATATACACAAAAATATCAAAGTTTTTTTTTTTTAATTTAAAATATACTACCCCATCAGTCCAGGCCGGGGGACATAAATATCCAGGTTTTCAATTCACGGCGGAAGGTGCGAAGGTCAGGGGCCAACCAGAGCCCAAGGGAAGTTGATATGCTCCCAGTGTACATAAAAAGACAAGATACACTCGTCAAGAATCACAAGGCACAACACCCAGTGACAGTTATACGGTACAATAAGCAATCAAATCATACAAGGAAACAATCAATATCAATGTAAATTGCAAGGATACAAGCAAAAAAATTAGAGTCATGCAAGTCACAAGTGGGAGGAGATGAGCAACAGGAATGATGAAAAGACCAATAGCAATAGTAATGCAGCCTAATGTGAATAGTTTGACAGTGTTGAGGGAATTATTTGTTTAGCGGAGTGATGGCGTTCAGGGAAACACTGTTCTTGTATCTAGTTGTCTTGGTGTGCAGTGCTCTATAGTGTCATTTTGTATACAAAGCAGGTTAGAGTTATATAGAAAATGTTATATAGTAGACAGGCAAAGATGGAAGGATGTCAGAAACATTGGACTTAAATGTTTATTCTGGTGGGGAATAATTAACCAGTTGTAAATTTGCTTAGCCAAAATTAAGGCTAACAAAAATCAGGTACAGGTAATCCTCGACTTAGAACCATTTGTTTAATAACTGCTTAAAGTTAAAACAGAGCTGAAAAGGTGACTTGCAATCGGTCCTTGTACTATCACAGCATCTCCATGGTCATTTGATCAGTATTAAGGTGCTTGGCAACTGGAATGCATTTATGATGGTTGCAGCATCCCGCAATCATGTGTTGGCTACTTTTGACTTCTCCAGCTGACTTCTGACAAAGTCAAAGAGGGAAGCTGGATTCGCTTAACAACTGCATGATTCAATTAACAACTATAGTGATTTGCTTAACAACCATGTCAAAAAAAGACACATAAACAGGTGCAACTCACTTAACCACAACCTTGCTTACAACGATAAATTGTGGTCTCAATTTTGGTCATAAATTGAGACTACCTGTAGTATAAAAATATAACATTTGCCATTCCGTTAAACTAAGAATTTATCTTAAATAAGCCTGACTCTTGCAAAATCAATTCTTTATATTTACTCGTAAAAATATAAGATGCCATCTTCTTTCTCTTGCTGATTTGGGAAGAGGATGATAATTATATTAGCTTATATCTCATTACCCATTTGCATCAGTTTTGTGGATTTAAGTACACAAAAATTAGTTAAAATAAATATGAGTTAAAACTTTCGTTGGTCTTTTTTTAATATAGAAAGTCAAACATTTATTTTAAATAGAAGGGCTTTTATCTCAAAGTATGTGTATGATCTATTTTTCTTTAAAAGTAAGCACCAACCTAAATTACATTATTACTAGGATGAGCTGAATGATCTCCCAAACACCAAAAGAAGTGGTCTTGCCAACTGTATTGACCTTGTTCAAGTTAAGCTACTCCAAAATCCTGCAGAAATGGGTCTTTTCAAATCTCTTCATGAGAGCAGGAAATGGAGCTTCTTTGCAAAATAAAGAACACTGATTGTTTTAATATTTGCATGCATGTTTGCTAATAGGGGCCTGAGTGGCGCAGTAGACTAAGGCACTGTGATTAACATTCAGATGCCTACAATTCCTGCAAGTTCTAATCTCACCAGGCTCAAGGTTGACTCAGACTTCTATCCTTTCTAAGGTAGGTAAAATGAGGACCCAGATTGTGGGGGCAATAAGCTGACTTTGTATAAATATACAAAAAGTATGAAGGCTATTGCTTAACGCATTGTAAGCCGCCCTGAGTCTCCGGAGAAGGGCGGCATATAAATCAAATAAAAAATAAAATAAAATATGTATTTTGACAGTTGTTTCATTAGAACATAAGGTTAAGGTTGTAGAATTTGCTATTGCAAAACAAATAAACCGTTAACATACAAAAGACTTGCTATACTGTAGTGAGGCTGTTGTCACAATTATTTGAATAATAGTCAGCGTGCATAGCATAGAACATATGTTCTGCCTTGATTAATCTGCACTTGTATAATAACATAAATCCATTTTATTAGAAAAAATTCATTAAAAATAAAACACTGATATCATGAAACAACCTTTTAAATGCATTACCAGTTTCCAAAATTTTAAATCATTTGGAGCTATTTTAAGCTGTTTAAGTGTGTTTAAGATCAGTCATAAGTCCCACATTTCTCAGTCCTTATTCCATCTACAAATACTATCTTTTTAAGAAAGGAGTGTATGAATTTCCAACTAAATTCTGGTATGATACACATTGTTTAATTTTTAAATTAGATTATGAATATTGCATAAGGAAACTTCCACGTAACCCACATCAAGAAGAAGTAATAAAAGGAAAGCAGAAGTATGTGTATTTAAGAGATGGAGATGTTTTAAATACAGAGGGAGCTACTCTCAGGTAAATGTTAACATTTCATATTGATGCTTGCAAGTTTTTCATGTACAAATGAAGTTTTTCATGTTTTTGTTAGTTCATTTGCAGATTTTTATCATTTCAGAACTAAAAAAGCTTGTGAGATTTGTTAAGATAGATTATATCTTTTGCCTAGCCTTTAATGAATAGGGGTGTGATGGCTCAGCAGTTAAAAAGGCTAAGGGTATTAGCTGGAAGACTGACAGCTGGAAAGCTCGGAGCCCAGGTTTGAGACCTGAGCACCACACGGATGGTGAGCTCCTTTATCTGCCCCAGCTTCTGCCCATCCTGCTATTTGAAAACATGCAAATGCAAGTAGATAAATAGATACCACTTCAGTGGGAAGGTAGCAGCATTCCGTGAGCCTTGGCATATAGTCATGCTGGCCACATGACCACAGAAGTGTCTTCAGACAATGGTGGCTCCTTTTTAGGAAACGGAGATGAGCACTGCCCTATAGAGTGGGAAATGATTGTACAGGGGAAACCTGTAATGCATACAATTAATGCATACAATACACATATTTATCTCTGTAATATGTGACTATTCTTCCAAGAGTTACTGGTTTCTGATAATATTTTCTGCACAACATTCAAAACAAATTTCTTCAAAACCCTAGGTAAATTGGGTTTCCCTCTATGTGTGTGCTCAGACTCCAATATCTTTATGTGATGCTTTTTCTCAGTACAATTAGTCTGTTACGTAGGACCACAAATGAATCACTGCAGTTGTTAAGTTAGTAACAGGGCTGTTAAGTGAATCTGGCTTCCCCATTGACTTTACTTGTCAGAAGGTGGCAAAAACTGGTCACATGACCCCAGGACAGTGCAACTGTTATAAATACGAGTCCGCTGCCAAGCGTCTGAATTTTGGTCACATGACCACGGGGGAGGCTGCAATGTTTGGAAGTGTGAAAAAAGGTCATAAATCGCTTTTTCCAGAGCTGTTGTAACTTCAAACAATCCCTAAATGAACTGCTATAAGTCAAGGGCTCCTTGTATACATAATAGGGCTACACAGGTTTCTGTGCTTTTGGTGGATGGCAATTTGCATAAAATTATTCATGGTTGATTTTTTTTGGAATAACTTTATCTGCCCTTGTGAGGCCTTTGGTTTCTTTAGGAAATTTATCTTAAGCTATAGCGGTGATGGCGAACCTATGGCACGGGTGCCACAGGTGGCATGTGGAGCCATATTGGTGGGCGCACGAGCTCAGCTCTGGCACGCATGCGTGTGCCAGCCAATTGATTTTCAGGCCTTTTGGGCCCACCAGAAGTCAGGAAACACACTGTTTCCAGTCTTCGGAGGGCCTCTGAGCGGGTGGGGAAGACCGTTTTTGCCCTCCCCAGGCTCCTAGAAAGGCTCTGGAGCCTGGGGAAAGCAAAAGATGGGCCTACAGGGCCCACCGGACCATCACATGCCAAAAGCAGGGGGACATGGGGGGGGGGGGTGCATAAAATTAAGTATGTGGACACGTGTGTGACCTCCCACGCACTCCCCCTGCTTTTGGCACGCAATAGCAAAAAGGTTAGCCATCACTGAGTTATAGGTAGTTAAAGCTTGTCCTTACTTTAAAAATACTTCTACAGTATGAGAAAAATGTGCTCATAGTTCTGCTTCCATACAGTATAAGGATCATTCATTTAAATTTTAGATCTGAGCTTTTTAAATGTATCTTCATTTGCTACTGTAAGAACTTTCTTCAATTTATGACTTTAATATTTCAATCACATTTCTCTTTTCTGTCACTTTGCAGTGTATTATATACCCCAGGGCATACGGATGACCATATGGCTTTACATTTGCTAGAAGAAAATGCAATATTTTCTGGTGATTGTATTTTAGGAGAAGGAACAACTGTGTTTGAAGACCTTTATGACTACATGAAGTCATTGGAAAAACTTCTGGGAATGAAAGCTGATTTAATATACCCAGGTAAGTTATACATTTTATATTAATTGTATTAGCTCTTTGCCACAGGTATAATTATTTTAAGTGTCTCAAACGCTGCATTGCTGCCTAGAGATTTTTTATCTCAATGTTCTGTAATCACGGATACTGTAGAAATAGGAATGAGACTCCTGTTTGCAAGATATTTTGTATTTTCTCTCTCTCTATAAGAGGCTATGCTAAAATGTTCCAGCTTTCAAAGTCTCTCACCTTTTAAATCTACATCTGGAACTTCATAGAAAGTGGTCACTGTGGGAGGAGAGTTCAGATGTTTTTTATTTAAATAAAACTATTTAAGTTTCTTTGTGCTTTAGACTGTAATATAATTTGCTGTTTCCTTCCTAGTAAATGAAATGTCTTCTATTTACTTGACTTGTAAAAAGTCCTTTGGCTGCTAAAATGTCTGTTCTTTACACTCGTTCTCTCTGACTTTCCCCCCACCTCCCCAATTCCCCATAAGGAAAACAGTATTCAGAATTCAGCACCTCCAAACTAATCTATGAAAGAAATCATGGAAATGGAATATCACAATAATAATTACGCCGAAAGGCTTGTCAGCTTCAACCTGCTTTAAAATGATGCTTAGGCATGTAATGAATTGAACTCATTTTACAATACATCCATTTACTGTATTTATTTATCCTGTATTTTTCTCTGGGAATGCAAGATGGTCCAGAAGGAGTAGAAGTTCTCCATTCTATCCCCATACCTTTTATTATGAAATGTAGATGGAACCAAAGCCGTAGGATAACTGAATTAGCTTCATATTCATCAAAGACTTGAACTTGTACTTTTTTCATCCCATCCAGCATTTCTATCACAATTCTCATTTCTTTGTTTACATAATATATAGACCACCGGATTCCAAACAACTCTAGGTGGCTTACAATTAAAAGCGTTTTTGAAAAAGATAGAAGACTCTTGAGTAGCCCAAAGATTAAATAGAATCAGGGGGAAAAAATCCCATCTAACAGGTCTCATCCTTCACCTTCCTTCAAAGCCTGGAATTATGCTGTGACTATAATATCAAGGAATAAATTGAAAAAAGCATTTAATAGCTTCCTGAATGTCGGGGGGATGGGACATCTGGATCTCTAGGGGTCCCATGCAGTGGTAGGTTCCAATTGGTGTTACTTCTGGTTCTCTTCGCACATGCGCTTTGCACGCGATCGCTGACCTTGCACTATGCGCAAGCGCTTTAGATTTCTGCCCTTCTGAGGCATAGCAATCCACTCTGCCGCGCCTATCAGTTGGGCTAAAAAACGACAAATAAAGGTAGGTATAATGCAAGAGCGGGCGGGAGGGCCCAGCTCACAGTCATAAAGAACCGGTTTGTTGTCGTCACATCATCACTACCAGCTCACCCGAACTGGGAGCAATGCACCACTGGTCCCACGCCAGAGGAAATGTGCTGTAACAAATAAAGTGACACATTACAAAATTAGAAGCTGTTGGGCTGTCCTGTGTTAACTCTGCAGTATGAACAAATTGTCTCTTCTTAAAAAGTATCCTGTACGCACTATTAATTAGTAAGTTCTCTCATAAATTTTTCTTAAAGAAACATCTGTTGTTGTCTTTATAGGACATGGGCCAGTAATAAAAGAAGCGAGAGCTAAAATTCAAGAATATATTTTACATAGAAATGCACGTGAGCAGCAAATCCTACACATCCTGGATGAGAATGCTGGGAAATCTCTCACAGTAGAGGAACTTGTGAAAATCGTTTACAAGGTACAGATGGCATCTGGTTTGGGTTAGAAATAGATTTCAGTTATGCAGAAAGCAATGCAATATAAAAGAAATTACTGATTCATAGCAAGAACAGCATTTATCTAAAGAACACCATGTATGTGTATTTGCTTTCAGAAACCATAATATATATATTGCACCAGGTTGTACACTGGAAAGTACATAGTATTAATACAAAAATATTAAGATTATCATGCTTTTTTCAGACAGCCCTTAAACAGCCCTTCCAAAATCAGACACATTTTTTTGTAAAATTCGCTAATGAGTTTTTTCCAAAAACACCAGTTTCCTTTCTTTTTTAATAACGTCAACTGAAGTAGAATGACAAAAACACTATGTCCTGAATGCTTCAAATTGCTTCCAGTTTGAAGAAATTATCCCAGACACTATCAAATTAATCAATTTCACTGTGGTCTAGGAGGAAGTTTACCATGGCCATGGGGGGAGGGGAACAGGGTGGGGGCATGGAATGTTCCTAAATTCTATGGAATGTTTTGTCCCTGAATCAGTGAGTTCCCTATATCCCTATTACCTTTTTTGCAAAGGATCACTCAAAATAAAGAGAAGCGCCTTCTCTGTAGCAACACTTGCCCTCTGGAATGAGGTTCCCCTGACAATATATGAATGCTTCCTCCCCATTTTACTGGTGTTCCAAAGAGCCTTGAAGACCTGGCTCATTGCCCAGGACTTTGGAATTGTGATGAAACCCCCTTTTCTTTTCTTTTCTTTGTTTCTATCTGGGTGTATTATCTCTTATCAACTTTGTTCCTTTTTGATTTGTGTTGTTTTCTTGCTTTCATGGTTTAATTGTAAGATTGTATTAGGAGAATAATTATCACTCAGAAATTTGTGAAACAAATTTTATGAATTTTTGTCTGCACTCTGCAGTTGAGGATAAATGTCTAATAAAAATTCACTATGTCCTGGAAAAAGTAAAGTTATTCAGAAAAAATGTATAAGATAAGGTTAAACAATTCCTCTTTTCCCCCCTCCCCCTCCTATTAAAATAGGAATTGATGGGACAATTTCTACCATTTGCCTCAAAACCCTGAAGTGTTTTATTCCGTACAAATTTGAGGAGTTCTTGTTGTTACTTTAAAAAAAATGAAGTTCCATTAATATGCATTGTTTGAATGCTTTATTCCAGGACACACCTGTCCATTTACATAAAGCTGCAGAAATTAATCTCCAACATCACTTGGAGAAGCTAAAAAAAGAAGGGAAAGTTGGTAAGTAACTTCATTGTTTATATATAACAGTTACATTTTTGGATACTGAATGATGAAAGGAAGATAAAATTACAAGGCCTCACACTTATAATCATCACAGCTTCCTGCAGTCACATGGTCAGGATTTGGGCTGTCCACAATCAATGAGCGATTACAAACCTCACAGTATCCCACGGTCACATGACCATCATTTATTTTTGCTTGTTTATTTAATTTGCACACTTCATAGCCAGCTACCAACAAGCAGAATCAATGGAGGAGCCAGCAAGTCACATTCACATGATGTTTCACTTAACAACTGTGTCAGTTAGCAATGGAATTTGTCAGTCCCAATTGTGGTTGTTAAGGTTGTTAACCTATACCCTTTATACGTTTTTATTTGGTGAAAAAAATAACTTGTGTTAAAAAATATTATAAAGATGATTAAAAGAATGACTAAAAGTATCTGACAAAATGCTTCTCAGCATATCATCATCAGAAAATATGAAGATTAATTACATGGATTTCATGATTTTAAAAGTATCTACCGTGTTTCCCCGAAAATAAGACCTGTCTTATATTTTTTTGAACCACAAAAAAGTGCTTGGCCTTATTTTCGGGGAGATCTTATTATTTTGGGGTACGTGGAGCAAGATGGGGCTCCTCTTGCCCTCTTACCTGATTTCCAGCTCTGCCTTTAAATATTTTCGTGGAGGGCTTATTTTCAGGGGGAGGCTTATTTTAGCGCATGCGTTCAAAAGCCCGATTGGGCTTATTATAAGGGGATGTCTTATTTTCGGGGAAACAGTATTTGAAATGTAGTTTATATATATATATATATATATATATATATATATATATATATACACACATACATACATATACATATACATATACATATACATATACATATACATATACATGCATTTAGGTGTTTCAAGATAAATATTTTAGATATTACCGTTTAGGGCATTAAAGAAGTTTTACTGATTATATGATCCTTGTTTCTGTTACAGTGTATGAAAATTCTCCTAACCTAAAGTGGAAAAGTGTTTTATAAATATGGCATATACTGTATGCCATAAGACAAACGTGCTCTTTTATTTTCTGAACTAAAAGCACTAACATTTTTATGTCAAAATTGCATATAAATCACATACAGAAATGGATCTGTATTTTGTTATTAATCTGATTAAATAATAACTTGTCAGAGAGCGATTGGAAGAATAATTCAGGGTGGAACAAGTGGATTATTTATTTCAAAGCAAAATATTCAAAATTTCCTTTGGATACTTGAATACTTTTATAAAGAACTTTGGTTCAAGGAATGTTACTATTAATTAAATTTATATGCTACCTGATTCTCAGCAATATGAAGGTTTAAGCTTGTTTCTTTATTTAAACATTGTAATTTCATTGCCATTATGTTATTTGTATAATAAATATAATAACTAAATAAGTTTGTTCACATGTCTTCCTTTTTTATGTATTGTCATCTATATACTTTTTCAGGATCTTTTTTAACTTGACTGGAAAAAGACTAAAATCCTATAGAATATAATTTCTATAGATTAGTGAACACTAGCAATATGATATTCAATCTCATTTTAAATACAGTTGAATGAAAGTATGAAATGTTTAGATCTGAACTATGTTTACAAATTCCAAATTTGAATGTATTACAATTCATAAAATTCTCTGCATGTTCAAAAAAAGCATAAAAAGCATGAGGCAAAGATAAAACCATCCAATTCTAAAATTATATAAAGGAAGAAAAAATGACATTAAAAGCACAATACACAAGAATTAAAATTTATATTCCTAAAATATTGACATTTCTTCAGATCAGCCTCCCCTGAAGCATCTTTTTTCCCGTTTCAATTTTACCGTATTCCTATCATTTTGGAAACTTCAAGATTTAATCAAAGGATACAGTGAAGCAATGTTAAAGCCCTCACTTTTATATCTTCATGACAGTAACCTCTGCTCCCATTTTTTAAAGGATCAAACCTTTTGTTATATCTAGCAAAGCAAAGGGCTGGATTATCTTTCTATGTTCATATAACAGAAAACATCGTTCTCTTATTAATGTGAACTGTCTGTCTGAGCCTGTTTGGCCTACAGTCTGATAAACTTTTGAATGCCTGAGCTTGCAGCCTTTACATTCATAACAATGGCATTTTTTTAACCATTGTGGGAAAATGTGTCTCTGAAGTGTTGATCTATAATTTTCAGCATTCCTTAGTAATAAGAAATGCTGAAAATTGTAGCTCAATAACATTTGGTGAATGCTTTAGGAAAAGCCTGTAAGGCATTAGAACAAGCTGTGTGGTCTTTATATAAGCTATGTGGAATGGCAGATATAAATGCTTTGAATAATGATGTTGCATACTACTGAAGATTATGAAAAGTTGACATTGATTATACCAAGCATTTCATCTGAGCCCTAAAGGAGAGCTACATGCTTACACTGCTGACAGCAAATCAGCAATATCCATGTCAATTAGAAAAAAAATAAAATATACAGAATCTTGTGAAATAAAAAAAAATTAACTATGAAAAAATATAATACTAAAAGATCTAAGTGAAAAACTCATTCTATTTTGAGTTTAGAATTAATAGGCATGTTTATAACATTCTGTTAAGGTATCCAATGTTGCAACATGTTCTTTGATTCCCAAGAGCCACAAAAGTGGATTGAATGGCAATCCATGGTAATATGTCGTCAATTTTTTAGAAAAACAGACCTAAGAGACCATTTTAAAACCAGTTTTGAAAAACTCTATTATAAATATGTACAGTATATGTAGCCACTAAGGCATGGATGTCAAACTCGATTGCGTCACGTGACATCCCAAAGTATTGTGATATTTTTTGCCTTTGCAGAGCTGGGATGGGCATGGCCTGCGCGTGACACATCCGGCCCACATGCCGCCAGTTTGACATCCCTACGACTAAGGCATTCTTTGTCTTGGGAGAATGCTAACTGAAAGAAAATGAAGAGATATTAGGCATTATGGACATTTTCAAAGAACAGATTTCCCACATTTCTTTAATTGACTATCAGGCATTGCTATAAAATGAGTCTCCCAGTGCTAGATTATCCTGACCTGCTACTGGAATGCAACTTCCAAAATAGATCATTGCTTATAATCTGAAAGAAAGAACAAGCAAGGAAAAGATACAGAGAAAAGGTGAGTGGAAAATGTCAAAGTTTGTCCTCTAAAATCACCTCCCCTAATCAGAGAGTTCTCCAAATATGTACACATCAGCTGCCAAGCTAGTAGTTACTGTGGAAAATTCTGCAGATTGAAGTCCACATTTGGAGAGCAATGAAAGCTACTATAAAGCTTTCAAGTTGGGCCTCTGCAGGGAAACTGAATAAGCCCAAACTGTTTTGCTTCACAAGTTCTAAATTTAAACTTTTGCACAGCAAGGATGCTAGTCTAGTCTTCTCATGTGTTTTCAGCTGGATTCCTATACAAATGAGATTTAATTCTCATCCTGGATCTTAACAATATTTACTTTCCAATGATAGTCGTCTCTGCAATGACTTTTTGCATATTTTCTGAAGCCCAAAGTAAGAGAGGCTGGGATTTTTATTTGAAATACAGTAAGAAAGACTTTCAAACGATTGCAAGTCGACAAGAAGTTAACAAAAGAACTGTAGGCATTTGTAGTTGTAAAACCTCCTGCTTAATAAAAGGAAAAGAGAAGGACAAATTGTGTTATATTAGAGCCGGATTCCTGTAGATGTGTTCAGACTACAACGCTCAAAAATCAACGGTCTAGAATTCCTGTTTGGACAGCACCCAACTGGGGGGGAAACTGCAGCTTCAGCAGACGATCAAAACCACTCCGGAGGCGCGCGCTTCTCCGCAGGGCCGCCTTTTTATGATTGGCTAACGATCCTCCTGAACGTTGAAGTGACGCGCGAGGGGGCTGGGCGAAGGACCACCCACTTTCTCTACCGTTTACGCCCCCAAGCTGTCTCAGCTGCCTCTTCGCGTCTTTACCGCCGCCAATCAGGTGCGCGTTCCGGATTTGGGTCCGCCTATCCGAAAAGGGGCGCTGTCGCACATTCCCTGCGACTTACCCACAGGGAGCGAAGTCCCTCCGTTCGGAGTTGAGGGGCAGGAAACGACGAGTGGCGGTTTTTCGCCCGACGCTGGAGCTAGAGAGTCGCCCGAAAAGGCGGAGGCGAAGTTGGGCGGAGCGGCTGGCGGAGCTTTCTTCTTTTCGGGCCCCGCAGCAGACACCCGAGGGGACGGAGGGAGAGGCCACCGAGCAGGGGCCGAGGAGGGTCTCGCCATGGCGATCCGCAAGAAGACTAACAAGAACCCTCCGGTGCTCAGCCATGAGTTCGTCGTGCAGAACCACGCGGACATCGTCTCCTGCATGGCCATGGTCTTCCTGCTGGGGCTCATGTTCGAGGTGAGAGGCGGGAGGAGGCAAAGGCGCTGCAAGACCTCAGCGAGGCTGCCGGACACCCGATAGGAGGAAGGGCCGGGCGGTGGTTAGCGGAGGTGATGTTTCGGACCAGGGTGGGCACCAAATGGGGATGGTTAACACCAGGAAAGCCAGAACTGATTTCTAGTCGCAGGGCGTGAGCCTTGAAATGCCTCGGTTGCCGCTTCTCCTGCCGTTGCCGGGGTGGGGTAAATGCAGTGCCTGAATCGGTGTACGTGTTAAAGATACCCAGATACCCTGTGAGCATATGGATCTCTTCCCCCTCCTCCCCTTCCCGTACCACTAACTGCTTGGCTGATTAGGAGGAGGAGGAGGAGGAGGAGGAGGAGGAAAGCGATCGTCTGTTGCTCGCAAATCTTTGCCGAAACTATCTGGTCGCTATTATAGAGGAAGAGGAAAATAAGAAGCAACCGGCGATCGGGTCCTACTCTGTGGCTGCCATGTGGAAGGGTCTGTCCTCCGGGTCATATCTGGTCATCTCGGTCGTTCCTCCTATTATTGCCTGCTCTTGTCTGAAAAGACGGGGGCAGGTAGGGCTGTACGTAGTAATGACAGCTAGCCAGGTGATGCGAACTAGCAAACTCAAAGGTGCAACCACCTGCCGGCGGGAGCAGTGGTCCCTTCTCCACGGGTACGGCCGGTCGGGTCCTTGTCCCTCTTGGTTCATCAGACCCTCGTCCAAGACGGTCCAATCCCACCCATTGCAGCTCTGTCGCCCGTCTCAGTGGAGCTTTTTCGGGCACCTGCATTGTCCTGGCGCAACGGGGGCTTAAAGACTACGCCGAAAGCCCGTTTTCACTCGTTTGTATTTTACGCCCCTTTCCTGGGAAATCAAATGGATCGAACGGGTTTGGAGGCAAGCCTGTGCAGCAGCAGCAGCGACTCGCGATGCTGAGCTGACCGAAACTGGCAGGGGAGAGGAAAAGAGAGAGAGAGAGAGAGTTGCATGTTTTGGGAAAAGGAGCTGTGTCCCGCACGCTTCGTTCCAGCGCGGGAGTTCCTGGTCTCGGATAGGTTACGTGGCACTCGGAGCAAGAGCTCGGTGTCGGGGCGGGCGGGAGAGGGGGGGGAGTTGGCCGCCTCTGCGATTTCGGGGAGGGAAGGACGGCAAGGGTTGGTGCGAAGGGGGGGGAGGCTGGAAGGCGAGGCGTCTCCCATTGCCGAAGCTGGAGGGAGGAGGAGACGGAGGGGGTGGGGGGAGAGAGAGAAAGAGAAGACGCGCTGCCTTTTGTGTGCAGCCGACGAACTACAAACCCCATGGGGCGTTGCGGCAAGCGACTCCTCCCCTCCGCTTCGGAAAAGGTGAAATGGCTGGTGACGTGTACAAGAGAGCCGTCCGCGATGCACATCCGAAGGGGCGGGGTTGGTTCCCGCCCCTGAGGATGGTATGACACGTATCCAGTTTTGCCTGTTACAGCTGGAGTGTAGAAACGGGTACCGGAAGAAAGGCTGCAGCATGCCCCAGTTCCATAGCTTGCTTTTCGGGGCGGTCGGGGACACACACACACACACAAGCTTTGGAGCTTCGCCCACCGTTAGAAAATTTGCTCCAGAAGATAATAAAGCATTTAAATGGCCTAACTTTTGCATTTCTAGTTCTGATCACTTTTACCATGGAGGAAATCATGCCTTCTTGAAAGGTGTGAAATGAGAATTCTAAGGAAGAATAACAGTCTTGTGCTCAATAATCATTGGCTGAGGTCCCAAAATTCGTAGGCTGAATATCCTGTGGATTATGGATTGACTTTCCATTCAGATTTTTTTTTCTGAATGCAACCGGTATCGTTAATGCAGGATTCAGTGTTGTGCAAAGCCAGGAAATTGGATTGAGTAACCCATTCTTAAATCAATGATGGTTCACTATGAACTCAGCCACCACTGTGTAAAATGTATTTAATCAATATAATACTAATTTAGTTCTTCATCATATGAAGAAGAGATTGCAGAAGATGAAGTCTGTTCAGTATTATTTTGCCAATCTGTGATTTCCTAATAGGTTTATCCTGATTAAATTTTTAATTGGATAATGACTGCTTTAAATAAGGCTTTTGTGATTAAAAATAATAATTTGATAACAGCATTACCATTAAAACAATACAATTATTTGGACAGCTGTATTTTATAGCTCATTTGCCATGCTGTAGATGTAGTTTCCTTCCAGGTAACTGGCCAAGGAAGTTTACATTCAGTTCTTCCCATTGTGCTTCAAACAAACAACAATAGCAAGCAGGCTAACCCAAAAAAATTGCCTGAATGCTTATTTGCAATTAGCCAGTTATCCTTTATTTTTGACTCGGCCTGGTTCATTATTTTTCAGTCTGTTCAATGTATCTTTTCAGATATATGAAAGAATGTAGATGTTCCTATGATTTATCATGCAATCACACAGTTTTATTCAGACAAATTGTTTTATTGCAGGTTACAGCCAAAGCAGCTGTTGTCTTTGTTACACTTCAATACAATATTACCATTCCTGTTACAGGTAATCTTCTAATAAATGTTTGGGTATTTGTCTGCAATATTATTGTACCCCAGGAACATATTATATCTTGAATGATAACCAAATGTGAATGACATACAGAAGCACCAGCAGAAATGTTTAGTGGATGTTAATAAAGCTGCTCCAGTTGTGGCTTGAGACCACAGAAGGTATATAATCATACTGGTTCAATTATGTATCAGTGCTGTTTGAAAGCCTCTGAGATTTGGATTCTTTCAGTCTTTGCTCATTCTTCCTCTCATGGAGGAAGATTTCATCTTTTTCTTGGTTTGTAGAAAATCAATTACCCTGTTTCCCCAAAAATAAGACATCCCGTGATAATAAACCCAATTTTCCTTTGAGTGCATGGCAATAAAGCCAAGCACTTATTTCAGGGTTCAAAAAAATATAAGACAAGGTCTTATTTTCAGGGAAACACAGTAGTTCTTTCATCAAAACAATAAAATATGAGTTGTCTATATTCTTTACCTTATGGTAAGATCGGCAGCCAATAAATTAGATAGATGATAGATAGATAGATAGATAGATAGATAGATAGATAGATGATAGTTAGACCCACAGACAGACAGACAATATAAAAGCTCAATGTTGCAATTATATCCAAGTTTCTAATTTTGACTTGCATTTAATGTACAAGCAAATCTTTGTGAGTTCTAACAAAACGACCTATCTTTGCACACTATCTAGAAAGGAATCAGTTTTCTCAAAGAGGAAATAAATCTTAAAAAGCTTGTTTACATGGCATGAAACTATGGCTTGGCATCTGCTTTGCATCCCCTAAAAGAGTATTGCTTGAACTTTCTATAACACAAACCACTAAATATTCCGAGAAGACATGGCATTCCCTTCTCCTTCTTATGTTAAAAAAAATCCCATGATGAATTTGTTTATAATATAGTCATGTCCTCCATTTTAAAAGAACTTTTTAAACTAACTTTTTTATCAAAAAAAAAGTATGTCAAAATGAAGAGCTTACTTGTTTGCTCGAGTTAAGAGGTGAGCAGACTCTGGCCAACTGAATGTTAGAGACCTGGTTAAGTGCACCATCAGCCAGCTGGCCAAGCCAGAGCCTACTTTCTGCTTTCATTCAGCCTCCCTCTTGCATCAGTGGTCAGCCAGCCAGCTAATTGCCAATGAAAAGAGAAGGACAGAGCTAAGGCAGAGGACAGGCATTAGCAAATCAACTTGGGAATCCCTATGAACCAGCAGTGATCTGCAGATCATAGTTTAGGAATCATAGCTTAAATTAAATCTATTTGTTTGCTAATGAACTTTTGAATTTAAAATTTGGACAGAAAGATAGTAAAAATCTGATCAATGACAATATTTTAAACTGTTACCTGGGTTGTTCTTCCTGTACTACTGGCTTGGAATATCGAAACAAAATTAGATATGTTTTTATTCCTGATATAAATTGGATGAGGCTGGTTAAAACAAATGCATTCTTAAATATTGTTCTTTTTTCCTCTCAGAAAACCAGCCTACAGAAACAGTGACATTATATCATTATGGTATCAAAGATCTGGCTACTGTTTTCTTCTACATGCTAGTGGCAATAATCATACATGCTGTTATTCAAGAATACGTGTTAGATGTAAGTACTGTTTGTTAGAATAATAACGGGCACTACTACAATCAAGTTGATTGATTGATTGCATTATGGACTTTTGATATATATGACAAGTAACTTACTATCTTAACTATCAATAATGAGATAACTTTTTTCTTTAGAAAATTAACAGGCGAATGCACTTTTCCAAAACAAAACACAGTAAATTCAATGAATCTGGACAACTCAGTGCATTTTACCTTTTCTCTTGCGTCTGGGGAACAAGCATCCTTGTGTCGGTGAGTAAGTCAGAGGAAGATATATAATGGGGATTAAAACAATTGACTATGATCACACAATTTTGTTGCTTTGAAAATAGTCACCACATCAAAAATGTTTTTCATTTTCTTTATAATTCCCTTTTGAGTCATTAGTACTGTTCTATGGTAATGGAATGCTCAAAGTATCAATGTTAGGTTTTCCAGAAAAATTGTAAGTACACAGATAGTGTCATTCATTTTATTGCTTGATGGAGAAGTCAAAGATAAATAATATACTAATAATGGCTGCTCTTACTGGTGCAGTATACAAGTGAAAAGATCCAAGGAAGAGCAATACTTTCCTGGGGCAGTAGATACCGAAGTTTAAAATGATATACCTAGAATGCAAAAAATATATATAAAATATGCTGCTAAATGAAATTATTAAGTGGGGGTGGTAGTTGGGGTGTATAAGTTATCAACTTATTTGTTAACGAGGACTTGCCAGCCAAGATACATTTGTGGCTAGCAAAGGCTCTCAGATAGTTTTTATGGTACAACAAGGAGTTCACATTTTGTTGAAGTTGCCTTATATGCATCTGGCATTAATTTGAGTTCTACGTAGTTCATGTAAAACTGTTGCCACTCTTTCTTGAATTTAGAAGCACTTTGTTTAAAATGAGGAATCACAGTTCAGTTTGAGGCTTGCTAATTCATTTAACTCAGATTTCTATGTCAGCCTTCCATGCTATCGGCCATGCTTAGAAAGAGGTTAAGCAACTTCACAGGGCATTGGATTAATATTTCCTGTGTCTTATTTTCAGGAAAACTATGTATCAGATCCAACATCACTCTGGAGAGACTATCCACACACATCAATGCCGTGAGTTTTTTTAAATTAATACTTTAATTAATAATTTCTTCTATCCCACCTGACTTTTGTAGTTATTAAAATAAACATCTACTTAATTATGTATAAAGATATCTAGTATTGTCAGGCAAATAACAAGTTATTTTATTAGCAATGCATCTACAGTAATCTTATGTCATTAGTTTTTATGTGCTCCAAAAAAATTCAAATATTACTCCATTGTAAAAACTTAGCCTAGTAAAGGTTTTTGTATGAAATAATCAGTACATTTTAATTTTGATTTGTACATGTTGTATTCTGCAGGTTTCAAATGAAGTTCTTTTATATCTCACAGATGGCATACTGGTTTCATGCCTTTCCAGAATTCTATTTTCAGAAGATAAAAAAAGTAAGATTGCATCTAATAAATACCTTGTCCACAAGCTTACAAATTAAATGCATAAATAATACATATGGTTATCTAGACAACAAGCAGAATTTTGTCTATGGGATTTGCAAAGAAATGTACCTTTGAAATGGAATTTGCGCATAGTCTGAAAAATATGACAGAGAGAATGTAAGTTTTAGATATGTAACTTCAGGCTCTTGTACTCTTGTCCCACTTGCATATATGGAAGGCTTTGCTTCCTGTTCCAGCCAATCCAAATCTGCCTCTCTTTTCCCTGCTTTTGCAACCAGTTCGAGCAGCTTCTCAAATTGAGAAACAACTTCTTGATTAGTTTTAAAGAACCAAGAAATGAACCTTCCGTAATTTCTTCTTCTAAGATTGTGGTTTAACATTATGTCTCTTCCCCACTCTCAAATATGCCCCACATTCAGTTTTGGACTGTTGCGGCAAGAGCTGCTACAGTATGGAACTGAAGTTATAAATCTACCTATCCTGGAACTTTTGTGAGTGGGCGATATCATTATTTATTTTAATAAAGCTTTTTGGCTGATTTCATACATGAATAAATAAACTGTTACAGCGTAGCATGCTATATACCTGTCATAGTGTCTTTTTTAAAGATCACTACATAAATTAAACAATATTTTAGGCACTAATGGAATAGTTACCGTATATACTCGAGTATAAGTTGACCCGAATATAAGCCGAAGCACCCAATTTTACCACAAAAAACTGGGAAAACTTATTGACTCGGGTATAAGCCGGGGAAATGCAGCGGCTGCTGGTAAATTTCAAAATAAAAATAGATACCAATAAAATTACATTAATTGAGGCATCAGTAGGTTAAATGTTTTTGAATATTGATTTCAAAGAAAAACAGTAAACTAGTTCTGTAAGTGGAAAAGAGCTAGTTTTCAACAAAAACAAAAATCTTGTCACCATGGTGAAGAGAAGCAGTTGTGAAATGAGAGACAC
>WNWU01000003.1:35561376-35652031 GCA_012654045.1 Ptyas mucosa | reverse complement strand
ATTTTCCATTAAAAACAAAAGTAAGCAAGGATTGATTGATCAGACAATTTTGCAGTAAATTAATGAGTTTAATATTTTTTCTAAGTATTCTTAGATAATGGGCAACAATTCCTATAATTCCCAAACAGCATATTCTGCAACCTTTGGGGCTGACAATTGGAGAGGGATATAGATAAGAAACACAATTATGAAAGCTAATTGAATATGATAAAAATTCTTGGAGCATTCATAAGCTTGCATCTCTTTCATAGGAAGACATTCCTCGCCAGCTTGTTTACATTGGACTATATCTTTTCCATATCACTGGAGCTTATCTGTTAAAGTGAGTGGCATTGTTATTTTGCTGGGGGAGGGAGTCCGGTAATTTGTACAATACAGTCCAATAATTTTTAATAAATTAAGTTTTTAAAAATGGTGCCTCCAATGATGCTTTAAAGATCATGTTGCAATATTTCCTGCAGCATAGTTTAGAAGACAAATTAAGCCATAAATGTGCATATCAATTTTCAACATATACCAATGATTAGAAGTTTCCATCCCACATTTTATTAGATAGCATGGCAATAGCAAAGGCCTCTAGAAAGAGAGAACTTGGCAGCTACTCATTTGTGGAATCTGCTGCCTTCCCTACCATGCAAATAGATGTATGTTGTTCCTTTACACAACTCAAAGGAAAGATGAGACAACAACAGTTGCCATCCTTTAGTTGCGTTGAGAATTTGAGGTTGGTATTCTATCCTAGATGTACCAAATGTTCTCAAGATCCACTTTTATGACAAACAGTTCTAAAGGTCTTTTGTTTCTTTGGCAATTAACATCTGGTGTACTCTTTTTCTTTTTTTATAGTTTGACCCATCTTGGTCTTGTTCTTCTTGTGTTACATTACTTTGTGGAGTTTCTGTTCCATATCTCCAGACTTTTTTACTTCAGTGATGAAAAACACCAGAAAGGGTACGTGCTTCTACTTGTCATATCTCACATATGCTATCTCTCACATTATAAATGTTGTATAGAAATATTGTTCATATTTAGTTAATACTTGCTGCATGCATAAATGCATACATATATTGTATATAAGAATACGGTGAATATTACCTACCTTTTAGATAAATCAAAGTTGTATGCTGTATGTCATATATTAGCAGCTGTGCGTATATGAGCTTTTTGTTCAAAATAGAATTAAACACAATTGGTATATTATTTACATGCAAGGAGCTCAAATTTGTTCATTTTAAAGGATGGTCTTGATTTGTCCATACCTAGGAATATTCACATAGAATATATCCTTCAACTGAAGAGTACAAAATAGCCTTTCCAGAAGATTTCTTGTGTTTTATTTATCAGTGGGGGATAGCAATGTTGTATCAAATCCATGCCAGAGCTCAATAGCATCATATACAGAAGAATCTTTCCTGATACGTTTCAAAAAATGTTTTTTCTTAGCAGGCAGAATTATTCGCCCAGAAAACTTAGTACATAATGCGTAAAAATATCTGAAACTGAAGATGTGAGTAACACAATCGGTGGATGAATTCTGATAAATCACATATCTCTTATTTCTTTTTTTCTAGGTTTACATTGTGGGCTGTTCTTTTTGTTTTGGGAAGACTCCTGACCTTAATTCTGTCTGTCCTTACTGTTGGATTTGGCCTTGCTAGAGCAGAGAATCAAACTTTGGATTTTAGTACTGGAAACTTTAATGTGCTACCAATCAGGTATTACACGGATATGTGTTCTTGGACCATATGATATTAAAACATAATAGTTAAACATTATTTTCAAAGAGATTTGTCTTGAACTAATTGCTTGAGAAAGCTGTTTTCTTTGTTAGGAATATTGGGTATATTATTAGGAGAAAGAAAATATTTAAAATATCTTTTACTATATTTTGCAAATTCATTTGTCATTTTTATGATGCTTTAAAATCATAATTTTCCTAACCTGGGCTTGTTTGAATCATTTCCAGGGGAGGGGAAACTAAATTGTAATGTTCCAAATTAGCAGATGCTTGTTAATTGTGCCATCTGTTTTGAATTAGAATAAATAGGATAATAATTATATGATACAGATAGTCCTTGACTTGTGACGGTTTGCTTAACGACTATTCAAAGTTGCGATAAGACTGATCTTCTCACTTAACAATCATCACTGCATTCCTTGATTGCACTCTGAGTGCTTGGAAGCTGGTTAATAACACTTGCAGCATCGTGAAGTCTCATGATGCATTTGCAACCTTCCCAGCTGGTTTCAAAGCAAAGTCCATGGGAAAGCAGCAGATGGTCACAAGTCAGAGTCATGTAATGTCTCACTTAATTACCATGGTTAAGTTGCTCAATGACCAAAGCAACAAAAGTTATAAAATTGGGGGCAATCCTGTCACTGCACCACTTAACGACAGATTATTGTGGTAAATCAAGGGTCACTTGCAAGTTCATGGTTACCAAAATATTTAATAGTGAATGGCACCAAAGTTAAAAGGCAGTGTGAAAATACATTCTTTTGGCATATTCTGTTTTCCCATTTATCAACTTTCCCAGAGGCACCAGCTCTTCCTAGGTTCTGTATCTGTATTTTTAACAAAATTAAGCTGAGGGCCTCACATTTCTCAATCCTGTATATAAAACCTGGCAAAGTAATATAAATTTACTTTGATTTTTTTTCAATGTTATGTTTTAATTACAGTTTTATGGTAGAGTGAGATTGACTGCTTAGTGCTGACTGATAATTAGAAAGTACAAAAAGGAAGAAGAGGAGAAATAACAGCAAGAAGCTTGATGCACACTTTCAGAATAACTGTGTTTATTTTTTATTACAGAAGACTGACTGTATTTGCAGTTCTTGGAAGCATGCTATCACAATATTTTCTATTCTTCAAATATTGTGCTGGCATTTATCTAGACGTACGGTTGCTCTCTTTCAGAAGATATAGTAAAAATGGTTTTCAGAATGCAAGACAGATGTGCCCTAGGTTAAACTATTATATCTGATCTTCTGATCCATAGCATCCTAATTTAGTTGCTGAATAGAAACGTGAATTTGCTATGTGACATTTTAAAAAATGATTTTCTAATATATGTATTGCTATTTATGATCTTCCTTTTGATAGTCCACCAATATATCAAATTGTTTGCACTGATGACAAGCAAATTAAATATTAGTTAGTGGCCTTCAAGAAACATCTTCCTAAAAGAAACAGTTTTTCTAATCTTTTCCATCTCTGGATCATCAGGAATTCTAATATTCTATATCTGGTCTTTATAGAATCAGTGTGCTGGCATCAATCTGTTTAACACAGGCCTTTATGATGTGGAAATTCATTAATTTCCAATTAAGAAGGTGGAGAGAACATTCTTCCCCTCCTCAACCAGTGAAAAAGAAGTTTATGACAACAAAAGGCAAGCCATCGAAAAAAGAAAGAGGTTAGTGCTTTAATGATTTCTGTATACTTTTGGCAGAAGTACAAAAAGGAAGTACTTGCTTTGCACAAGTAGGAAACTATAAACGATGTGGTTTAATCTGATAACAAGTTCTCTAATATAAGTCTGCAATACATCATTGGGCATCTAGTACAGGCAATTCTTGGGTTACTAAATCTCATTCAGTAACTGTTCAAAGAGAACAATTTCACTGAACAACCCAGTCTGCAAAGTTGTGGCCATTGCATCATTCCTGTGGGTCATGTGAATGGATACTGGGCAACTGCCTTACAATTACAATGGTTGCAGTGTCTTGCAGGCACGTAGTCACCATTGGCAAAGTCAATTGGAAAGCCAGCAGGAGGTTGGAAGTCCCTCACTAGCTCTCCATAGCATCCACCAGTAGTGGGTTTCTACTTGTTGGCCCCACTTTGGGCGAACCAGTAATGACGGTTCCGCCCACCTGCCCGGACGTCGTCATGGACGCTCTGCGCATTTGCAGAAGCGCTGCGAGCAAAGCGAGCGCGTGCACACACACGCTCCCGGTTCTGAACCAGTAGCGAAGGTAAGTGGAACCCACTACTGGCACTCACCCCATAGCGCTTACTCTCGTTCCAAAGGGCCAACATGCAGCACCACCACACACACACATCTTCCTCACACATCAGCTTGCTTGCCTGGAATTCCTGCCCATGTTGTCGTCATGTCAGGCCCTCACTTAACAACCCACATGATTTTTGAGTTATGATGGCAACCAGGACTGCCAAGATTGCCAACAGTGAACAGTGTGATCACCTGAGTCACACTTTATGCCTGCATCTCTTAATGATGGAAATTCCAATCCCAATTGCCATCATAACCCAAGGACAGGGGTGAAATACTCCCGGTTCGGACTGGATCACCCGATCTAGTAGTGATGGAGGTGGGTGGTTTGGAGAACCGTTAGCAAAAATCCCTGACCCCCCCGGCCCAGCTGAGCCGCGCAATCATCAGAGGCTTTTTTTCTTTTAAATGGCTCTGACGATCCCAGCTGAGTTGCCTGATCGGAGAGGGTTTTTAAAAAACCCTCTGACGATCAGGCAACTCAGCTGGGATCATCAGAGCCTTTTGAAAGCATTTTTTCACAACCTCTTCACCTAAGAGGTTGTAGAAAAAATGGTTTTAAAAGTTAAAAAAAATTGGCCATGCCTACCCAGTCACATAATCCCCCCCCCACCCCCAAGCCATGCCCACAGAACCGGTAGTAACAAATTTTAGATTTCACCACTGCCCAAGGACTACCCGTATTTCCTAGGCAGCTCACAAATGGACTATTATACTTATTTCTCCAGAGTACTAGTAGATGGTTTGGCCTATCTTGTACATATTTGGCCTGGGGAATGAAGAAAAGGGAAAGAGAGGAGCAAACGTGGGCAAAACTATTAAGTTCTTCAAGTGAAATCTAGAATAGAATACAGGGTCAGAGAAGAAAAAATGCATTGCCATCTCAGAAAATATGAGTGATGGCCCTGCATGCCTTCAGTACAATTGCTGAATGTTACCACATAGAGGGGAAAAACTGATGAGCTGTATTCTCTCCAGAAGGATCTGCTTTCTCTCTTTCCCTAATGTTCTAAAGTGGTTGAAGGTGATTCAGTCATTTTTTGTTAGAGGCGAAAATGAATACCATTTTAAAATGGGCCAGTAGATCTCTGGACATTATACCATTAAAGCATCTGTAAGAAATGTTTTGATTTATGATGTGCTGGAAGCTTCTTCCCCTGAATTAATTTTAAAGCTCTCTATTAAGATGTTTTAAATCTTCATAATCTATGGGCTTGGAATCCAAAGAAAAGAGTTAATTATGTTTGTTTTTTTTATTTTTAGAAAATGGAATCAATGGAACATTAACCT
Source organism: Ptyas mucosa (assembly GCA_012654045.1). Classification (NCBI taxonomy): domain Eukaryota; kingdom Metazoa; phylum Chordata; class Lepidosauria; order Squamata; family Colubridae; genus Ptyas; species Ptyas mucosa. The sequence continues at coordinate 35,646,722 of WNWU01000003.1, read as the reverse complement.
CAAATGGAGCAGACTCACCTCGCAACAGAAAAGAAAAATCGTCTTAAAACAGAACTTTATTAAATTAATTGACTAATATCCCCAAAGAGAACTGCTTTTTACTTGGAAGGTCCTTCAGCACCATAGTTCCTACTGTTAACAAAAAAAATATAATAAAATTAATGCCTTTTTGATTACTGATATCAGAACGTTTTGTGCAACCTTTTAAATGTTTAAATGAAAAAGGCCAATTTATTTTTAATAGCCATAAAAATCTTTTTGGGTATTAATGAAAATTCACTTCTAAAACCAGTACAGTAATACAGTCTGACATTCCTTATAGTTTTAAAGTGGTTGAATTTAATCCATCTGAATACGATGTTCGGACATTTTTGTTTTAAAGGAGAAGTTAAATCAAAGTTGTACTATTTTTTTAGGCATTCTCTTATATTTAGGTTTATATTTTGAAATACAGCTTGGAACAGAATTTGTAAACTGCCAAAACAATCATTTTTTTGTGGATAATATCTACACTGATTCAAGAAATTCCCTTATTAAAACACAGTTGACTGATTAAAATGTTGCTGTATATACATTTATCTAGGAATCTCTTGTGTAATTCTGGATTTAGTAAGAAGTCATTTAGGAAGTAACTGAATGGTGGCCAGCCACTGAGGCCAGTGACGACATACCACCTCCCAGCTTGTTGGAGGTGGTAAGTAGACGTTCCATGACATGGCCAGAATTTTTCAGACTTTGTGAAGTTTAAAGGTGGAAATGGGTCATGAAGCAGACTGCTGTTACTCTCACCTTTAAAATCTATACAAGATCTGAAAACTGCTAAAATCCTCTTATTGAAATTCTTTTGCAAGGTAACAGCACTTCAATAGTGCAGTTTGTGGAAGGAGAGATTTAAGTGAAGAAATGGAAGAAATCAGCCATTTTTTTTCTTTGAATTTCAATAATGTATTGGTGCTGATCATCCTTATGGAGTTCATAGATTTACAATCCTAATCTATGAATATTAATATTAAGTCAAATACAACTTGTATGGAATTCAAAATAGTATTGAGTCTTTTATTTTGCTATTATATTCAAATCTAGCCTGTTCTTTTGGAGCTCAAGGCATTGCATTTCAAAATCTCATATGCTCTTTACAACAGTCCTTCAAGATAGACCACACTTAGTGATGTAGCTGGCCCAAAGTTATCCCACAAGTATTATGATCTGTTTGTGATCTGAACTTGGGTTTCTCTAGACCCATGACTACACTTATGCTACTATTCCACAAAGGTTATTTTATGATGATTGTTTCTCAGCTTTTTAAATTATATCTGATATAATTGAAGGAGAGAACACAGAAACAGCAGTAGCTAACAAAATGATAACTTTACTTCCTAAGCTGATGAAAGAAATTCATTTCTCCTTGCAAACTCAAACATCTTTGCTCTCAATTGTAAATAAGCAATGTGGGCAGTTTACTTGAATTTCATATCGCTATACTCTAAAATATTTTTGCTGGCCCAGAAAGTATTATTCTTACTGCATATTGGGCACAGATATCCTAAGTTTACAAATTAGATAAATTTATATCATTTATAAAATTGCTTCTAATTTTCTATATTGTACAATTAACAAAATTTTAAAGTTTTTTTTTAACTGGTAGCAATAGGAATCATCTAATCACCAGTAATGCCTAAGAAGAGCCTTTTTGCAACTAATTTATGTTTTATATTTCTAGCTTCCAAATGGTTAAAGCAGCCAAACAGCTTATTGTCTGGTACTTTTTTCAGGTTTTGCCACCTTTTTTATGGATTAGGATTAACAGAAAAGCTGAGTTCTTGGAATAGCTATTGGGTAGAATGTAGTAGATCTATGAGTTTCAGCTTCAGAGTTTAAAAGTAGCTGCTTAAATGAAAGTGTGAAAAATATATGAATTCAATAGTATAGTAGTTCTGAAATATGCTTAAAAATTATCTTTTTCTTGTAATTCTGCTCTGGATTATGACTGATTGTTATCAATATGATAAAAATAGATCCAATCTAACTAGAATCATTTTGGGGAGAAAAGACAAAATATTGTACAATGCCTTCAAAAAACTTTCTTCTAAAGAATGGCATGCTGTCTTAAAATAAGTAAAAATCACTTGATGCCTAACTGTAATCAAAATCTGTCTTTATGGAAATAAGGAAGAATCACAAACTTCCCTTTTTCTGTACAACAGTAGTGCATTTATCATATATGAGTCTGGGATATTCAATTTTCTAAGCAGCTGAAAATGCATTCCCTTGTTAGAAGTGTTTCTCTTCTGTCTGTTTATTCTCTAACACTACTGTCTTGTTTATCCAATACTAATGCTTTGAACCAGATTTCCTTGCCTTGTAACCATGATACAAAGGGCTTTGACAGTAGTACTTTCCTGTTGTTGGAGTTAGGTGTGTCTATTTTTTGAAAAAGTCCTTACCTTGAATAATTGGATTATGTTGCTGATTTGCATTATGTGTGAGCTTTGTATCCAGGTAGTTTCAACTTTCCTTTTCTACTTGAAGAGGAGGTAGAATAAGGTGGAGCTAATTTTAACTATATTTTTGTTTCTCTTATGATCTTTTTTTTGCTTAATATTTCTTTCTTCTTTTCTGTATTTACCATGATGTTGTTTATTTTGAAAAGGAACAGTGATGTATATTTATAGTCAAGCTTTTTCTTTCAGACAAATAGCAAAGAAATGAAAGCCACAGATTACATTTCTCTTTTTAACTCTATGCCACAATCTGTGCTATATTTTTCCCCCGGAAATGGAAAAGTTTTAAAAAGTTACATGCTGAGATGAGATTAAGAAAGCGTTAAAGGAACTAGTGACTTCTGTTTCTCAATAAGGAAACTGTCACACTTGGAAACCATGGTGAATGGTTTTGATGTGGTAGTCGGTATCAAAGCCATAACTTTAACAGACATTGAAGTGAAATTTCAGCCTTATGTCAACTCTGTAAGGTAGATTTGACATAGATTTAGCTATTTGGCAGGCAAAGTAATGCTGCTAGCATTCCAAGTAATGCACCCATTGAAAGTAGAACTCCAAGGCAGGTAGATTTCTCAAAAAACAGTTTATTATTGGATACATCATATTGGCACAACAGGTGAAAACCGACTCTGAATGTTCTTGTGGTTTTCACCTAATTAAAAGGTGAAAGTTTTCCCCTTCCCCCAAGTCATCAGTCACATTGTGCTGGCAGTCGCTTGGTTACTTCACTCCTCCTCTCTCAGCCACCTTTTGAAATTACCTTGGTTCCCACCAGAAAACTTTTTGTTTTGACTGCAAAGCCCCAGTTAACTATTCCTCCCTCCCTGTCCCCTTTTCTGCCTTGTGGCAACCCACACAATTTGCTTCAGCCAGGTTCGCTTCAGGGTTGATAAATGCTTAGTTACATTGTGGGGGAGGGGGGTGGTATTTTCCTGCAGATAATCAGAATAATACATCTTTTTAAAACTAAGAAAAGAAAATTTAACTAAAAATTTATTAGAGTGTAATATTACAAGACCTAGAAAACACTGTGGCAGAGAGGAAAAGGAGAGATTTAGGAAAGGAGAAAGATTGGACACACACTGTCTGAAAACGTTATTTATTTCCAAGGATAAAATACAAAACGAAGGGGGGGGGGAACAAACTTAACAGACATACAAAAACAAAAACCACATGTACAAAAAGAACTCCAAATATTGTGGGAAAATGCATGCCCCAAACTCAGCATGATACATACCTGCAGCAGGAAAATCTGACTGGATAAAACATTTATCATAACCAGATCCTCTGAAAAGGGTTTAGAAGCAGGTTGATAGCAACTGTAGGCTCTTTCATTAATCATATCCATCAGCAAAAGGCGGTGATATTGTGAATTATTGTCATGGAATGCAGTGAGCACTATTTATGTTGCAAATGAGTCCGTTAGCTTAAAAATTTGTTACAAAAAAATCAAGAAGTAATTTCATAGCTAGGTGATAAACATTCTCAAGGAGAAAGTTTGTAAGTTTTTTAATGCAACAAAAAAGGGAAGATGGGGAGGAGGAAGAGTTTCTTTTATAAATGCTGAAGAAAAAAACAGCATGTTTGGGAAGCAAGAGAAACTCATGATTAATAGTGGGATTGTATAGAAATTTATTTGCAGCAGTCTTATGCAGTATTTTTAAATCGGGAATAAAATTGTTGCCAGCATTTTTTTTTTCCTCAGACAGAGCCATTCACTCATACATTTGGGTTATTTTGTATTGCAGTTTGCTTGGAACAATAATATGGCTGGTGTTCATGTAGATCAAGATCCATTATTTGGCTGAAAAGTACCTTTGACCTTTATATTCTGTAAAGCAACACTACGAACCATATTATAATCATTATGCTGTAATGGTTATAAGTGCAAGGACCAGTTGTAAAAATGCTTTTTCAGCACTGTGGTAATTTTCAATGGTCGCGAAACAAGGCAGTTGTTAACCAAGGACATGTTCCACAATATTTTGGCAAATAAAATTGGCAGCAGAATCTTGCCATTTGACAAATATTGTAATGAACAGAGGTTCTATAAAGTTCACTGTTTCCTATCTCAAGTACTTTGGAAGCTTATCAAAAGGCAATAGAATTTAGCCTGAGGACTCTTCTTGTTGGCATATGGTTGATGTTGTTAGCTATACAGCAACTGTTCAAGAGCTCTGCCATAGACTGACAGGAGTTTTTGGCAGATGCCATTAAAGAGAACTTAAACCAAATGAAAGCAAATACCACTTTGGTCTTGAAGAAATTGCTATATCAGGATATGTCTCAGCTGAAGGACTTAAACTTGAGCCAAAGAAGATTGAAGCGGTTCTGCAAGTTGCAACTCCTGAAAATCTGGATTTGCAGCATTGTTTTACCTGTCTGTCTTATGAAATGTATCCCTAATTATGCAGATATTTGAGAGCCACTGTGCTTGCTGACTATAGTGAAAATGACTCCTAACTACAAAAGGGACCATCGGCACAGGTTTACAACAGCTAAGTGCACAAAGTGCATTAACTTAGGAACGTTGTCTAGTATAATCAGAAAATATCAACTTTTGTGGTAACTGGTGCCACTCCTGTGAACTTGGTTACATTTTGCTATAGACAGATCAAAAAAACCTGTTCCATATGTGAGCTTTCTTTTCTGAAACAAAGGTGTTGCTAAATTAAGCCTGAAGCTTGGGATGTACACAGTTATACAATTGCATACACTGTAGGGATGTCCCGTCATATACAAGGGACAGCGACAAAAGCAAATAAATCACCAGCCCTTTTTAAAGAAATATGTTACCGTGCTACTATTAAACCATAGTTTTAAAACTGGGAACTATCGGTATATGTTGCTAAAAATTGACCAAGTGATCATGTTTAATCAGTGTACAATATTCACTATATTGTCCTTCAGAGAATGTATACACGCACACATACACAAGTTTTTAAAATAACAAAAATTAAGAAAAACAAGTAAAAATGAGAAGAAAGGGCAGTTAACAGCTGAAGGATGGTTCAAATTAATGATGGCCTCAGAAATGATGTTTTATGCACTGTAAAACACTTCCAACTGCTGCAAAATTTATTCATTTATATCCCAACCTTATTATGTAGCAACCCTTCACACACACACACACCCCATTCTATGACTGCAATCTGAATGCTTTGCAACACGTTTGCACTTACAACCTATTACCAAGCATCCTACAATTCTGTGATTGCCATTTGCAATATTCTCTGCTGGCTTCCCCAAAGAGTCAATGGAGAAGCCTGCAGGGAAGGTTACAAGCTGCTGCTACCTGCCAAGAGGACTCCCTCTTGGTTCTGGGGGCTGGTTGAAAGAGCTTCCTTCCAAAGGATTTCAACTCCATACCTACTTGCACAGAACTAAAATCCTTCATTCCAGCTTGCATGGAGCTGAAATCCTTCACCAGAGATTTAATACATGGACTGACTGACTGAAAAAAATAAAATCCTTTGTGCCTGTTCCTGCCAAAGGATTTCAGTGTAAAACAGGTACCAAGCTGAAATCCTTTAGCAGAGACCACTTTTTTAATCATCCGCCCAGAGACAAGAAGGGGCTGAAATCCAAGCAAGATTTTTAGCCCCTGAGTGGAGAGGCATGGCAATAAGATAAAGGAGTGTAGGAGGCGTTCTGAGATCAGTCAATCAATGCAACCACTGGTTTTAGTTGACAGTTAATATACAAGACAATTCAGCATCTTTTTTTGATATCTGGTAAAATAATGTTTTTCACCCAAAGTTTTATAAATTAAATATTTTATACTCTTTTTTTTCTGATATGAGTCTCATGTAAGCAAATAATATTTTGCTTTAATTTTTTTCAATAATGAAATAATTTTCTATCTTGATGAGCATTTGCTTCATTCATATTCTATATTAAACATGTATAATATATAGGAGCCTTGGTGGAGCAGCGGACTAAAGCGCTGTTAAATAGCACTTAGCTACCAGCTGCCTGCAATTACTGCGAGTTCAAATCTCACCAGGCTCAAGGTTGACTCAGCCTTCCATCCTTTCGAGGTAGGTAAAATGAGGACCCGGATTGTGGGGGCAATAAACTGACTTTGTATAAAAAAGAACACCGCTTGGGGAGGGGGGCAAAAGCCCTACTAAGCAGGTATATACAAAAGTATGAAGGCTATTGCTTAACACATTGTAAGCCGCCCTGAGTCTCCGGAGAAGGGCGGCATATAAATCGAACCAATAAATAAATAAATAATCCATAATCAGGCCAAACATTTAGAAAAGGGTATTTCTCCATTTTTTCTTTGAACTAATTGGCACAACTACTATAGTGCTTTAATTAGAAATGTCAACTGTTTGAGAAAGATTGCACTTCCACTAGAATACTGGGAGATAGTAGTCTATTCTACTTTTGATGTGTGACTACTGTACTTCAGAATGCTGAGGCCTGGAAACTCAGTAGGAAAAGCTAAAATGCTAAAGTGAACTCCACTCAGGAGAATGACAGCTGGAAGTGACAGACTTTTATCAAACCTTCTAGTTTTCATGACATGTTTACAAATTGTCCTTGCTTAACAACCGTTTGTTTAGTGACCATTCAAAGTTACAACAATACTGAACAAATGGTAATGGCTGGCCCTTAAAGTTACATCTATTGTAGTTGGGGAATTGCATTCACACAATCAAAATTCAGGTCCATCCACATTTGTGATTGCAGTATTGCAGATCACAATTGCAGTAAATAACATTTACTTATGTTTCCCCCATTTCTGCCCTTTTGGCTGCCCTGCTCTCCATCATTGCCTCCTACTACCACTTTCAGTGACTTTCGCCATCTTCTCTTCAGCTGCTGCCAATGAGGCACAAAAATCAAGAAGAGAGTATCTGTCAAAGTTAAGTTAAGTTTACTCTGGAGTCTATGTTACGAAATGTCTAGGAAGGAATACAATAAGAACATTAAAAGGAAGCAAGCTGAGGAATGGTTGTTGGAAATTGTGGCTACACAAACTTAAACTTTTCTTTGTTAACTCTAAACCAAATGCCTCCAACTCAGCCATCCATGTTTTCTATCCTTGCTGAAAATATTCTTGTTTGGCTATAATAAATAGGATTTCATCTCAGCCTCATACTGTAGTATTTATTGATAGCTGGTGAATTGAGTTCATATTGTTTCCATAAAGCATGCTTCTATGAAACATAGATCCTTCAAAAAGTTAAAATGTTCTTTCTGTCTATATTCTCATATTATGTAAATTTTAACAGTTGAAGGCCTGTCACAATTTTGGGCCTTCCAGGACTCAATGAACTATCTATAAAGATAATAAATGAAGTGAAAGAAAGAAATGTGGAAGTTATTGTTCCTTCCAATGCTGAGGCAAATGTTACAGAAGAAATTGTTCCAAAGGTACTTTTTAAAGAGGCAACTGGACTTTCTGGTTTTTCTTTGAAGATGTTTCACTTCTCATTCAAGAAGCTTCTTCAGCTCTGACTGGATGATGGTGAATGGAAGGATCCATCCAGACAGAGCTAGGGAAGCTTCTTGGATGAGAAGCAAAATGTCTTCAAAGAAAAACCAGAAAGTCCAGTTGCCTCTTGAACCATGGTCCCTTGAACTGGGACAACCATGACCTGGATGACTGAGAATCTCCATAGACGTTTACAGAAGAGATGAGAAATTTAATGTTGAAACATAAGGAGCAGGGGATGGAGAAACTGAAGAAAAGGGTTAACTGTACCCTATCACTTTTAGCTGTGATTCTACCCATTTCCATAGGACATAGTGCTTTCAGGGAAAGGACAGTTCCTCTCATCTATTTTTCTTTAAAAATTATAAATGTTTCAGTCATGGTCCTGGCACCTGAGGAGTGATGCTGTAATGTAGTTATTTTAACCTCAACAACTTTAAGATGTGTGGAGTTCAGTTTCATTCCTAGAATTCCTAAGGATCCTGTCACCAACTTCTGATTTCATAACTGTGATTAGGCAGTTAACAGAACATCATCAATACTAAAGTTAGAACAAGATAAGCATTTCTGCAACAAAGATGGTTAGGAGAATAAACAAAATATTAAAATATAGCATTATGCCCAATAAACATACTAGTATTCTGATGATAATTAGCATTAAGGTACACATGGGTAACACAATTCTGCTTGTTATTTTGGAATCTGCTATTTGAATTCACCTGACAGAATTGTCTGTATCTATGACCAATCCTATTGCTGTGTCTATAACAAATGCTATTCAAAGTTAATCATCCAAAATCTGGAGAGAGACAGAAAAAAAAGACCCTCTGGCAGGTTAAAATTGCAATAATTAAAGAGCAGAAGTTGAGTTTTACTTGAGTCATTTATAGCCAAGGAGTCTTCTTAACAGAAAATTGGGGAAAATACATCGACAATATTGGATAAATATTTGTTTAACAATATAATTCCTGTGTGACTGGCAAGTGGTAGAATGTTAGCACAGATTATTTCAGCAGGGAGGGGGCAGCACTAGGTCAACAAAGTATATGCAGCATGACATTGGTTAATATTTAGATGGGAACTTCTCAGAAATTTCAGTTTTCCCTAGGTTTATAGGCTAAACCGAGAAGTCAAACATCACAGAAGAAGGTTATTTCAGAATTGGTGCCAATAAAAGTATATTTCTATGTCCATTAGATAATTAGGAATTGAACTTGACTGGAAGGATATTTCCCATTTTACAATAGTTTGCATTGACATGTATCAACTATTATACAATACTTACCATTAGTCTGACAATTTCACCAAAACTACATCTAATGGGTTCCAACTACAGAAACTGCAATTCCTCTTTTAAACACTAGAGGGGAATCAAAAGTTTGGCTCTGAAAGGATATCAGTGCAGCTGCATGTTCAGTTTATTAGGAATTTTTATTATAATAGTAAAGTTTAATACAAACTAAACCTAAAGAAAAAAAATAGAATAGAAAAGAGTAAAAAGTGTAATTAAAAAGAGAAAAGAAAGAAAAAAGTAAGAATATAACAAAAGCAAAGGAAACATATAAAGAAGTTACTTCCAACCTTCATCACATGCATAAACAAATTTAGTGACTTTTCACCCTTTCTAAGGTTACAAAATGTATCTATTCATCCCATAATCTATCCCTTACCTATAAACAAATTGATAAAGCATCATGTTTTCCATCCTGATGTCAAAGAAGTCCATAAAGGGTTGCCAAAAGGTCAACATTTCTTATTTTAACCGTAATCAAATAAACCAACTTTATATCCCTTTTACTTTTAATAGTCCTAATTTTCAGTTCATTCAAATATTGTTATAGGATTTGATTTCTCTGTATTTCTTCTTTGTCTCATCACCTAAAGTTCTTCAAAGTTTTTGCCAGTCTTTTTTGTAAATCCAGTAAGAAAAAGTATCCAGATCATTCTCTTGATTTGTCATTTTATTTTCCTTTTAAATTTTAAAACCTTAGCTAATTTCATTTGTAGATTCAGTGAAGCATCCTTTTCTAAATCATTCTCTTGGTCTGTCAGTTATAAATCTAGTTTCAGTATCATCACTATCTTGTCAAATAAAATTTGTTCTACATCTGTCATTTCTTCAATAACATCTTTTAGACATTCTAGATTTTCTAGTAGGTGACATTTTTATCTTTGATTTTTCTTGTAAAAAACCAAAACAGAACCTATTTCCCACAAGAACCTGTTTTCTTTATAATTAATTTCAAAATCCTATTGTAAATGGAAACCAAAGGGGATATTAATACTGATAATGTTACTCCAAATTTTTGGTTGACCAATTCATTTTATAGGATTAAGAGTGGGTGTCCAAACTACAGGTTTAAAAAAACTAATAGAAAATATTTATTGTTCTCTTTTAACAGTAGAACTAAGAATTATAATGTGTTTCCTTGATAGTTGTGAAATAGGCACTGATGTTTTTGATGTTGAACAGAAACGTCAGGGACAGATATCACAGAATGAATACCATCCAATTCAGCTGTAGAATTGGAAAAATAGAGGGGAAAGGGCAAAACCTCAGACTGGTCACTATAGGAAATAGGATACTGGGTTCTATGGAGCTCTGGACTAATATTTTGGCCATATAGGTTGGATCCCCATGGAGATGAGGGAAATATTCAAAAGCCATTACAAAACTAAAAAAGACAAAATCATGTCCTGAGAAAGGAGATAGTATTAGGCAGAGACTTAGGCTGGCTCTTCTCTGGCTCATAGATATATAAGAGGGAGTGGAGGAGAAACACAGTCAGCCTTGTAAGACTCTATTACTATAGCCTCTTGCAGGGCTGTCAAACTCCCAGCCCATGGGCCGGATGCGTCATGCGCTGGCCACGCCCACACCCGATTTAGCAAAGAGGGAAAAGACCCGATACATCAAGCAACGATGCCGTGATGACGTGAGTTTGACATTCCTGGCCTCGTGCAATAAAACTTAGTTCTAGCGTTCTTGAGAAGTCAGCTTCCTGATCTGAGCTCCTTGTAAAGCTCACAGGTTGCAAACTGCTGTAATATAATTTTGCAATGCGATATGTTTTATTCTTCCAATGAATCAAATGGAAACAGTTTCTAATCAGAACAGAGAGGACCCAGTTCTAACCATAGGCTACTGATAATGAAGCAACAAAGCCAAGATTAAAAGCCTAAATATAAATGTAAAGAGAAACAATTACTTTCCTTAATAATCTCACTACTTCCCATTTACCGGTAACTTAGTTCAGGTTTTAAACTTGCTAATTGAGCCACATTTTCCCTCTGAAAATATCTGCTTAAAACACAGATCTACTATAATGTCCTGCGGATCAGGGTGTTTTCTGGCCTCTGACTATTACTCTTTAAACTGCCTGAATTATATCCACCACATGATGGTGGATATAATTGTAATGGTCACTCAAAATGCAACAGGTCTTTTAAAACTGCATCACACATGTGAGAATAGGAAATCTATTTCCTGGACACATAGCCCAGAGGGGAGAATACTTATACCTATAATAACCATATACAGGAAGGAATTTGTCATCCATAGATAAAAAATGTATCAGGTATAAGGCAAGCTGGAGAATGTGTCAAGGACTTCCAAGGCCTAGTCCGGGTGTCAGCAACCGCAGCTCCAGAGCTGCGTGCAGCTGTTTGACCCCTCTCCTGCAGCTCCCTGCCAATCCGGTCACATGACCTGATCTCTGCCCCAAGACACTGACCCAACTAGGCCGTTGCCGATGCCAACCTCACTAACACAAAGCCTGTGGGAATGGGACCCAGGAGGAGGGTATGACAGAAAGGGGGACAAGCCCGCAGCTGAGAAGCCAGCACGAGCCATGGTGGCAGAGGCTTCCCTGAAGACAACCCCCCACTCCTCCTTCTCCTCACGCAACCCCCTGGCAGGCTGTTGTGGGGCTGGGAGGGTGCATACAAGTAGAGATACTCTCAAGCATGTGGCCGGGCTCAGCCAAAATGCAGCAAAGGCACATGGAGTGGGCATCTTTAGCAAGAGCACTCCAGCTTTCTCCAAGCCTGACCCCAGGGTGGGCGTGCAAGGTTTGGCGGGGCCAGCCCCCTTTTCCCGCTTCCCTGAACTTTACTCCTCCAGATGAGCACCAGCACCAGCCACCAGCGTTGATTGAAAAGCATCCTCCGGGCGGCAAAAGAAGAGAGAGAAATGAGAGAGAGAGAAAGAAATGAGAAAGAGAGAGAAATGAGAAAATGATGGAGGGAGAGAATGAGAGAGAGGAAAAAGATAGGGAAACATATGAGAGAGAAAGAGAAAGAAAGAAAGAAAAAAGAAAGAAAGAGGGAGAGGGAGAGGGAGAGGAAAAAGAAAAACAAATGAGAGGGAGAGAAAGAGAGAGAGAGAAAGGGAGAAAGAGGGAATGAGAGAGAGGAAAAAGAGAGAAACAAATGAGAGAGAAAAGGGAGAGAGAGGGGGAAAGGGAGAGAGAAATGAGAGAGAAGGGGGAAAGGGGAGAAAAAGAGAGAGAGGGATAGAATGGGAGAGGAAAAAGTGAGAAACAAATGAGAGAGAAGGGGGAGAGGGAGAGGGAAAGACAAATGAGAGAGAGAGCTGGAGGGAGAGAATGAGAGAGAGGGAAAAGAGAGGGAAACAAATAAGAGAGAGAAGGGGAGAAAAGAAAGAAAGAAAGAGAAAGAGGGAGGGAGGGAGGGAGGGAGGGGGAGAAAAAAAGGAGAAAAACAGAAATGAGAGGGAAAGAGGGGGGAGGGGGAAAGAGAAAGAGAGAGAGAGAGAGAGACCCATTTCCACAAAAAACACAGGGAGCCAAAAAACATGTGTAGATATGGCTAGGGGGTTCATGTGACTGGGTGGGAATGACGTTGAGCTGGCCATGCCCACCCAGGTTTTGTGGCTCCCAGTGTTTTCTTTTCTGTAGGAAACAGATCCAAATGGCTCTGAGTGTTTAAGGTTGCAGACCCCTGACCTAGCCAATCTGGGCTGATTAGAATGATCATCTTGATGTGCCATCAAGTCATTGTTGACTCTCAACAACCAATAGATATATTCTATGACAATCTGTACATAATTTATCTTTCAACAACATACTCATCAAAACCGTAACTATGTCTTCTACCTTTCCCAGCATTAGAGTTCTCCAGAGTGTTGAAACTTCACATAATGAGGCACATAAATAGGATAATTGAAGCCTGATCATTTGTGCTTCAAGTGACAAATCTGGGTTGATTTGCTTAATGATCCATTTGGTTGTTTTCTTGGCTATTCATGGTATTCTCAATAGTTTTCTCCAATACCAAAACTGTGATATTCTTCCTATCCTGAAAAAGACCATGAAAACAAGCAAACAATTTTTTATCATATCCAGAAAAACGACTTAACATGGATATGTAAGTCAGCAGATGTCAAGCTCCATTCAAGGCAACTTTACTTTTTTTTTTTAATTGGTACCACCAACTCAATGAGCAGCACATTTCCTCTTTTCATTATGACACATCCAACCATGTCAAGGAAAATGTGAGATCATTTGTGGGCTGCACATTGTGATCAGGTTCACAGATCATGTTAAGATAATTTGCTAAACCATAGTTTGAATAAACCCTGTTATTATACCCTGTTCATGCATCCTGATAAGTTGCAAAGCAACTTTTATAAATCATATTGCCCAGGTTTGTGCAACATAGTAATACAAAAATAAATCATATTGTGGTATAGGATTACAGCTCCAAATTATCTCTACTAGTTAAGTTCTTCCTAAAACAAGAACTTAGAGCTGTACTGGATCAAATACCCAGCTTCCTTTGCATTTCATTCTATTTAAGTAGGGGTTCTTCATAGTGGTTTTGAATGCTATTAATTTGGATGCAGAAGTCCTTCATTAACACAGAGCTCTCCCCCCTCACATCTGTGCTTTCTCTTGTCCTTGAATTGTGAGGAAAATGTGTTCTATAACATTTTCCCCTGCTTTACCACAGCCTTCAGCAAAGGAATCAGTCAGAGCTGCTGCCAACACCCACACTGGAGGTGGGGTAAAAGAGTGGAGTCTCGGCAAAAGCAAGAAATAGTCACAATCACGTGACAGGAAATCCTGATTCTTGAGGATTTAAACAAAATAAAATTTGTTTGACATCTTGCAATCTAATATAGCCTCTTTTCTTTTCTTCACCATTCCTGCATGTACTGTACTCAGTCACAACTACCAACATCTTTGCTGCTTAAATCATTCTGTAGCTCAAGGAATATACATTTTTAAAGAACATTCCTATATTTCTCTGCCATGATTGTTTTTTGTTTGTTTGTTTTTTCCTCTTCTCAGAAGCAAAATTGCAAAACAATTGTTATTAAAATGACACAAAAGGTAATTTACCTGGTAACATTCTGTAAAGTATCCTACTTGTACACAGTAGACTATCTCAATTAATTTGGGGGATCAAATTTGAGGACCATATATTAAATTATCTTTTTTTCACTTTTTCACTTTTACATTTTTTTTCTTTGGCTGATCATAAGTCTTCAGATTTTCCTCAGCTGGGCACTGCCTACATTCCATAGACTGTAGCTAGCAATATAATATAACCAATGGGCACTTTGATGCCAGTATCATTTCCACTCTTCAATTATGTGAAAGCATTTTGAAGCTGATTCATAGTTTTCATTGCTGTCAACCTCATAGATTAAGCACCCATGAACTATCATTGGTCCCTTCAACTCACCAGTCAGAGGTTGAAAAACAGTATATGTAATGAATGCTCCCTCTTCATATTTTTATTTCACATGGCTTCTGTTAGCAGATATCTTAAAAACCTGAAGAAATACTATACCAATGGAGGTATGGGGGCTACAAAGTTACCAAGACATTATGTCTTTGGGTATTATAAAAAGCTATGAAATAATAATGTCTTTGTAAGATGTTGTGGAGACTAATCTTCCACAAATGATTATTAGATTAAGCCCAAAGGCAGGAATTGGCTAGGCAAGACTTCACACCAATGGAAACTGTCTGTCTGTCACTCACCATGTCACTCAGGGTGGTTAACAAAAAATAGAAAACAAGCAACAATAAATAAAAAAGTAAAGCATATTGAACTAAAAATAATTAATATGTTCAGCTAAAATTGGCTCAGATTGACTCAGTGCTTGGGGGAAGAGCAAAGTTTCAAGCCCATCCGGATCTCAGAGAGAAAAATGTTCCAAAAGATCCTAGCATTGGTTTGCTTGTAATGCTGATTATTGCTAACAGAAATTGGAACTTGAATACTTCCAAATTTTCTACCTTTGTATATTATGAACTTCTTCATTCTGAAAGGACAAGCTATGGGGGTTAGAGTTAGGGTTAGGGAAAGGGGGAAAAAACCTACATTACAGAAAATGAGTTTTCTTTTTCAATGCATAGGCAAGCAGGAATCTTCTTTTTCCAGAAATGCTAGGTTTGGTTTTCCTGCGAGTTTCTATTTACATCTTAATACCTATTATTCCAGATTCCACAATTTTCCAGACCATAGGAAGTTTCAGGCAAGCTGCCACATGCAGCCAATACTGCATGTTATTGGAGGTTGGCAGAGGTTTACAGTGATTGTATAATATTGCATTGGTTACAGCTGCACAGCCTGAGCTGCTATGAGCAAGGAGGGACAGAAGCAGATGATATTGTAGTCCCAAAGCACAACACCACCTAAACTCAGGGCAATGCCAGAGAGCAAGTTGCATAGTTTATTATCTGAGCTTTCTGAAACTTGTTTTTCCAAAAACCAAAAGGCAGACAGAACTTCTACTAGAAGATTGGTATGATGCCCAAGCTTTTTCAGAAAAAATATAAAGTGAATTTAAATGCCTTCATTCCAGAGGTGGTATTCAGAGGTTCTGATCAGTTCTGGAGAACCGGAAGTGGAAATTTTGAGTAGTTCAGGGAACCAGTAAATACCACCTCTGACTGGCCCTGCCCTCATCTATTCTCTGCCTCCTGAGTCTCAGCTGATCGGGAGGAAATGGGGATCTTGCAGTAACCTTACCCTGGAGTGGGGAGGGAATGGAGATTTTATAGTATCCTTCCCCTGGAGTGGGGAGGGAATGGAGATTTTACAGTATCCTTCCCCTGCCACACTCAGTAAGCCACACCCACCAAACCAAGCCACGCCCACCAAAGCACGCCCACAGAACCGGTAGTAAAAAAAAATTAATCCCACCACTGCTTCATTCCCTTTAAGCTTCCCACGGGACTCAATTTGTGGTAGTCAAATTCTCCTGTCCTGATCTGAAATCCCTCAGTAGTTACTTGGAAAGTGTTCAGAAAATGTTTGCCTGTTTTCTCTAGGTCCATGATGGCAAACCTATGGCACATGTGTCATGCATAGCCATATCAGTGGGCGCGCGAGCTCAGCTCACCAGCTGATTTTCAGCCATCTGGGCCCACCAGAAGTAGGGAAACAGGTTGTTTCCTGCCTCCAGAGAGCCTGGGGGGGTGGGGAAGGCCCATTTTTCTCTCTCACCTGGCACCAGAGCTTCTCTAGGAGTCTCTGGAGGCTGAGGACAGCAAAAAAAATCACTTCCTGTCCAACCGGAAGTTGGGAAACAGGCCGTTTCTAGCGTCCAGATGGCCTCTGGGGGAGGAGGCTGTTTTCACCCTCCCCAGAATCATAGAGAAGCTCTAGAGCCAGGTGAGAAAGAAAAATGGGCCTACCGGGCCAACGCGTGCCAGGAGCTGGGTAGGTCACACGCGCATGAGCGTGGGTGGGGCGCATAGAATTATGGGTTTGGGTACGCGCATGCATGACCCCACCCCCACCTACCCCCGGCACGCAATGGCAAAAAGGTTAGCCATCACTGCTCTATGTCCTTTCCTGGCTCACTGATAGTTCACACGTATTAAATACTATGCAGTACATGCACTTCCACCCATTATTCACGAAAAATTCTATTCCTATATTCTATTCCTGAAAACTATAGTTGACATGTCTGGAAAAATGGATGTCATTCCATTCCTTACAAAAGAACAATATTTCTTACACACACACACACACACACACACACACACAGAGGAATAGGTTATAGCACAATAATTCCAACAAGTACTTTTGCTTTCAGATGTGGATCTTTTATATCTGTAATTCAAAACTATTCCCTTTTAACTTTATATCTGCCATCCTTTTGATGAAAAAGGGAAGAAGTTTGTCTTTTTGAAGAAGACTGAAAAGCCTGCTCAAAGATATTGTTTACACAACAGTTACTATCCTTACCAGTTTGAGAATTAATAATAGGTGCACAAAAATGCTAAATCCAGACCCAACATCTGGCTGAGTGCACAATGAATCATCATAATAATATCATGAGAGGAGACTGCCCTAGTTGGTGCCACAGCCAGATACCATGTATCCTCACTGTGACCAGGTTAAGGTTAAAAAGTTGATACTATTAAGGAAAAAAACACCTGTAGGTCTTAGGATAAGTACCCCAGCTTATAACAGAGTTTAGTGTTCAGGGAAGAAAGCAGCAGTGTAAAAACAAGTATGTTTATGGGTGTACAATGTGTTTTTTAAAATACTATTTTCCTCAGCTAATTATTTTTATGGATGTATGACAGCATAACATCTGGCTAGTTAAGTCCTTCTGAGCTCTTGTTCACAAATTGCTAATGATTTAGATGACTATTTGTGACATGACATTTATCTCTTTGAGTACACACAGGAAATGGTTTTAATTGTAGCAGGTGAATCATTCTGAGTTAGCATGGCCATTCATACTATTCCCTTACATTGGGCCATCCCTAACCAAGTTTGGTTTTATTATGTCTCGCTAAGTATTCTGGTCTTTTTCTGTTGACTGCTAAATTACAACAGTGTGCTGCCTAAAATAATCCATCATTTGTATTTAATAAATGTATTTATATAATTCCAAATTATATATTGGCTGGTTTTGTAAATCTCACTAAGCTCTTTCTTATTTTAACTATGGTTAGTTGAACAAACCATAATGGGTTGTTCAAACACATTCCTAAGCCAGTTTTTCAGTTTTCTACCTCAGAATTTAAGTAGTTGCCCACCAAAACCAATGAGCCAAAGGATGGCTCCCAAATAACATGAGATGCACTTGAATCAGCGATGGGTTGCTACCGATTCGTCTTGGATCGGGCAAACCGGTAGCGGCAGTGGGAGGTTCCGCCCACCTGCCCAGACATTTCTGTGCATGAACATTTATGCAGAAGCGGCGTGCACGCACCCATGAGCAAATCAGTAGCAAATGAAATTGAAACCCACTACTGACTTGAATGATATGAAAGGGAAGCAGTAGACAGAATCACTTATCACAAAGCAACATATAACTGAAAGTTTTAAAAAGCAAGAAAACAAGCAGAGATGAACAGAGCTGTCCTTTCTGGAAGTGCTTCCAGCACTATTAACCACAGGGTGTGAACTCACATTGTTTCACCTGCATGAATACCTATTTTTGTAGAATTTCTTGTATTCCTTCCAGGAAACTCAATTGGCTTTACATCCAGAGCTCTTCCTCATTATTCAGCCATGCACACCAACCCAGTTGTCTTTGCTCAAACAACTCCCCGTGTGTCAGAAAACAAGCAGCCAGAACTTGCATGGCACCGTGATTTCAGTCAACCTTAGGGCTCTTTTAAAAGGATCAGTTACCCACCTCAGCATATCTTGAGTTCCTAGACTGACACTGATAACATTCATTTCAGCACCCAGCAGAGTGAACAAAAGTACTGCTTAAAGACAACATGTACTTAAACTTTTCAGCTTGTCATACCTATCATGTTAACCTTATTATGCAATGTTACCACCATGTTTTAAATTTAGCCAATACACAAGTATGTTACTAACATGAGGGATGATCAGGCTTTCCATGGATAAGATTATCTGGATCATTTTGCCCCAGAATAAAAGATGAGACTTTTTGCAACTTGAGCTACATTAATGAAAATTGATCTGCTTAATTCACCTTTAATATATTTTTGTCCTACTGGCACAGTAGGTTAAATGGTAGCATTAATAGAAATAAAAACAAGCTAAAACTACCTGATTTATACTATGAAATCCACAAAATTGCTAGGTGCCAGCAAAGAGACAATGAACCCTCTTAACTCATTACTACCATCTAAAGGTATTGAGGTTTTGGCAGCCCAGATCCGGTAGCAAAACTCAGACTGGGTAATTCAATAGCCCCAAGAGAAGTAAAAATTATCTGGCATAACAGCAAAGGATGCCAATGATGTAAAGAAAGTATTTTTCCTTTTCATGGAATTAGATTAATTAATCTCTTTCTTCTTTCTCTTTCTTTCTATCTATCCTGACTACTTGCCAGAAAACATAATACTGTATACATCAGATATGTATCAGAGATATATATAGAAGCATGTGCACCTAAAATCTATAGATATAATGAAAAGATAAAAGTAAGCATAAAATACAATTAAATAACATAAAAGTTATTTCATAAAAGAGTGGTGATAATTAATATAAATATAATTCAGTTTCAATAAAATTTTCTTGGCAAGGTTTTTATAAGGCAGGTTGCTAGATCATACCTCAACCCTTCTCATTTATCCAGGCTTAGAATTGGCATGCATCATTTGAGTTGTGTGTTGGAGAAGGGTCCTGCACATTCCTTTTTCCTCTGCTGACCGGAAGTCCGGTTCCCCCACCATAGAGTCTCCTCCTAGCGCAGCATCCTTTTTCCTCTACCTGTCCTAACTGAAAGCCAGTGGTGGGTTCGTCCTAGTTTGGCCCAGTTCTCCCGAGCTGGTAGCGGTGACAATATGATGTCACCGAACTGGTTCTGCCCCTCCGTGCCCCCCGTGCCCCCCGTGCCCCCCCACATTATTCTTACCTTTTATTTGGCCCCACCCCCAATCTATTGCTGCCTCCTGAGTCCCAGCTGATGGCTAGAGGGAGAAAAACTGTTTAAACTTTTGCTGCGGGACTTCAAAGGACTGCCCTACAGCTGATCAGTGTTAAAAGAAAACAAATGAGTAGACCAGTGCCTGAAAAAATACATGAGTAGATCAGTGCCTGCAAAAATACATGAGTAGATCAGTGCCTGCAAAAATAAATGGGTAGACCAGTGCCTGCAAAAGATAAATGGGTAGATCAGTACAGCTGTGCAAGCAGTTAAAAGCCTGGTAGACCAGTACCTCTGCTAAATCCTAAAGAATTGTCACATGACCATCAAGCCACGCCCATAAAATAAGCCATGCCCACAGAACCGGTAGTAAAAAATTTTAGAACCCACCCCTGCTGAAAGCCCTACCAATTGTGGAGCGGACTAGCAACAGGGAGCCATAGCAGAGGATGAAAGAGCCACATGCGGCTCCAGAGCCGTGGGTTGCTGACCCCTGGTATAAAGCCTGAAATATCACTGGAGGGCAAAATCACAAAATTCTGCCTTACTTACTTCGGCCATGTCATGCACTCAGATCAGGGCAAAATCCAGCAGGTTCTGAGAGATTCTGGAGAAGCAGTAGCGGAAATTTTGAGTAGTTGGGAGAACCGGCAAATACCACCTCTGGCTGGCCCCAGAGTGGGGTGGGAATGGGGATTTTGCAGTATCCTTCCCCTGCCACACCCATCAAGCCCCACCACACCCACCAGGCGGTAGTAAAAAAAAATGGATTTCACCACTGGCTCAGATACACTGTTTGATGTTTGTAGTCACGTTTGGAGTGATCAGTGGTAAAAGAAAATGGTGCTGCTTAAAAACCTGGTGGCTAGACACCATCAAAGCTGACACCAGTCAGAACATCAAGCAATTGAAGGAAACCATAGAAGATAAGAAAACATGGAGAAAGATGATCCATAGAATTGCTGACAGTCTAAACAGGATTGAATAGACAGCATCATAACCATCATCATCATCGCCATGTAAAAAGACAAACAGAACAAATAAAAGCACAAAATCTACCAACCTTTGAGAATATTAGAATCTTTATCAAACAGAAAAAGCAATAAAAAAGCTTTGAGCTCTGCCAGTGTATTTTTTCAGTATGTCATTTGAGAACAGTAGAGTGTATGGTGCAAGAACCCCATAGGTTTCTTCCTATATGGGAATATAAAGTGATGTAGAGGAATAGTTTTATAATGTATTTACAGGACTGCAGAAAGCAGTATATTCAGCCTCATCTAGAGTCACTCTGCCAGCTTTCGTACCTAAATGAACAGATGCAACTGACTCTGGCAATCTGGTTTAAACTCCATTAGAGGCAATGTACTTTACGTATCAACTTATTCTGAAGGAAGTCAGTAAAGGAGCCTGAATGGCGTAGCAGGCTAATGCCTCCTATTAAGGCAGCATTTAACATCCAGCTGCCTGCAATTACTGCGAGTTCTAATCTCACCAGGCTCAAGGTTGACTCAGCCTTCCATCCTTTCTAAGGTGGGTAAAATGAGGACCCGGTTTGTGGGGGCAATAAGCTGACTTTGTATAAATATACAAAAGTATGAAGGCTATTGCTTAACGCATTGTAAGCTGCCCTGAGTCTCCGGAGAAGGGCAGCATATAAATATAAATATAAATAAAAAAATAAAAAATAACTCCAGACTCCTCCAGATGTTTTGGAATACAATTCTCACAGTCTCTTACTAGTGGGGGCTGATGGCAATTGAAGTCCAAACACCTGGCAAAAATCTAACTTCTCCCCTTTGATCTAGAGCAGGGGTGTCAAACTCGCGGCATCGCGGCATCGTCATGTGACATATTGGGACTTTTCTCTCCTTCACTAAACTGGGTGTGGGTGTGGCCAGCGCGTGATGCATCTGGCCCGCGAGCTGCAAGTTTGACAGCCCTGATCTAGAGGAAGGATGGATCTTACACATATGGCATATATACTTAACCCAACCTTAGAAGCAAAGATGTACCACATAGTACAGTACGGTACTGTGACCAGGCTACGTACACCATGCCTCTGGTTATAAGAGGACCAAGGTGAGTAGTATCTGACAAGCATAAGAACTGATACCCATGGACTATGTAAAGGCTGTACTGTTCATTGAGATGTACAAAAATAAGAGACAGATTTCCAGCTAATCTTGTTTTGAATATTGTGCCTTGAAACAGAAACTGGATTCTGCTGACAAGTAGATACATTATCAAATAGATCTGTGCCATACTAACTAAGCGTAGTGGCACCACACGTCAGCTAGTGTGATATTAGGCAGCATGGTTATTATGCTTAATGTATTTGCTAAATCAGTGGCTTTTAACCTTGGCTAGTAAGATGGTTTAGAAGAAAAACTGTTGTCCTTTCTGTAAGCATTTTAAATGAAAAAAAAAGGCATAATTTTGAGATTTACCTAGTTGTCACCAAGTTATTATGATAACTTGGTAATGATGATTCATTATGAGACTGTTAAGGGCAAGAATTACAAGTTAAACATTACGCAGATATGAGATACAGTAACTTGTTATCAGATTATAAAAAAGCTGCTTCAATGTAATGCCTATCAGAGGTATGGAATTGCATCAACTAGCTTTTTTGTTCTTTTCACTTTGTTTATTTATTATTGCCACTGAATCAGAACTCCCTAACTTTTGCACACAAATTATATTAAGAGAATAAATTGTAAACATTTTCCGACAATGGTTGCTCAGGACCTGTTTGCTTTTTTATTAAATGACTGCAAAGTATTGTGTAGCCAGTGACAATACATTTTTGCAGAAGGAAAACTCGCTAAGTTCCCTCTGCTCCTCTAAGTCCCCCCACTCCAAGATGCTTCTCCCAATCTTAATTTAATATCTGGTTAAAACTACAAAGAATCAGATACAGCAGGGGTATCAAACTCAAGGCTCAGGGTCCAGATCTGGCCAGCGGGATACTTAGCTCTGGTCTGCGGGGTTGTCCTGGAAACAGCAAAGGACCGGCCTGTGGTGCCTCTGCCAGCGAAAATGAAGCTCAGGAGCGCTCAGGCCACCACAGGCACCCCCGATATGAGTGATATTGAGCTGGCCACGCCCACCCTGGCCATGCCTCTCCCAGCCCCCTGAGGTCAAACACAACCCTGATGCGGCCCTCAATGAAATCGAGTTTAACACCCCTGAGATACAGGGCAAACAGCAGGAAGAACTTCATGACTATATAAGCTGTCAAACCACGAAACTACTGCCTCACGAAATATTAAGTTGTTCTTTGTTAGAGCTTTTAAAATAGGCTAGATGGTCATCTATTGGAGATGCTCAAGTAGGGGGCTGGATCAACTGATCTCTTAGTTCTTTCCAATAATGATTCTATTATCTAACTATCTCTTTTTTATGAGTACATAAGCATACTTTCTTTCCAGATCCTTATTTTTGTTTTCAAGGAATGCCTGTAAGATGTGGAGCTATCTTGGAAACAAATATATTGAAAGCTACTACAAGTAGTTTGCCGCATGCCAGCTTCTCATTTATTTTGTTTTCATTTAAACAGTCCTTTAAAAGCATTTTAAAAGCCAGTTGGGCAAAGAAATTTTGTGATCATTACACTGGAATCCATGAAAACATTATTGCATTGACTCTGTGTGTGTGTGTGGTTTTTGTTTTTGTTGTTTTATTATAACCTGGATATTTAAATAACATAATGTAAAAATGTAAAATAATAAAAATTATGGATTCCTTGGTGCTCTGAGCTTGATTGTTTGCTTGCAAATATTTTGTTGCTCAACAAAGCAACATCATCAGTGCAAGTAAGTGTGGTTTGTGCAAGTAAGTGTAAGTTTACTTTCTGTTTATACACAGTAGCTTACCCTGCCAATGTTGGTGATGTGATTTTCTTCTTAGTAGTGTCTTGATTAGGGTGTTGTTTTCTTTCTTGTTGTTTGTCTGGAGTTAGTCCCTGCTTATTTGAGTATTGGCTGCAGGAGAGGATATCTTTCTGGTCTTTTTGTTTCCTTCTTAGCTCTTTTATTGTCTATTTTAAATGGAGTGTAAATGTGGCTTAACTTTATGTGACTGACAGAGCCTGTAGTACAGTGGTTTAAAGCACCCTGTTATTAACATCTATTAACATCTGCTGCTTGCAATTACTGCAAGTTCGAATCCCACCAGGCTCAAGGTTGACTCAGCCTTCCATCCTTTCTAAGGTGGGTAAAATGAGGACCCAGATTGTGGGGGCAATAAGCTGACTTTGTATAAATATACAAAAGTATGAAGGCTATTGCTTAACGCACTGTAAGCCGCCCTGAGTCTCCGGAGAAGGGCGGCATATAAGTCAAATAAAAATAAAATAAATAAATAAATAATAAAAATAAACTGTTGACGGAGGATTTGTCTGAGTGCCAGGATTCCAGGAATTCCCAATGACTTTTGGATTTAGCTTGGTCTAGGATGCTTGCAGAATCCCAGTTGGAATTATGGCAACATATCACCATGATAACACCATAATTTAATGTAAATACATGTTAAAAAATACAAATGTATTACAATCATTTATTTAATTCCTTATTTTCCAATGCTCCTTGAAAGAGCTAGCTCTTAACTTGCTTTGTAAACATATTACTTTTATGTTAAAAAGTACATTATTTCACAGAATGGGAGCCCCAATAGTCAATGCTTACACTATACTTCATGGCGGAGGGGTGGGGGTGGGGGGTAGACTTGCAGTATACATCCTCTGCCCATTCACCTGAAGGCAAATGCTTCTTGGAACAATTGCAGATTGCTAGATCCCAAACCATACTCAGCTGTATAGGTTGTAACCAAAACGTTGAACAGCACTTGGAAACAAATTGGCAACAAATATAGCTCCCAAAATATGAATGCATCCAATCATTCTTGTAAACCTGTCCTGTATTTTGGACGGTAGAAATTTCCAGGGTGGTCTTCAAGGGCAGCCCTATGTAGAGTGACAGACAGTAGTCCAGACATGAAGCAAAAAGGTCCTAAGTGACTACTGCCAATGCTTCCTGTTCCAGGAAAGATTGAATTTGGCACAAATTCTGGTGTCAGACATTGGATCAGGATTTCTACCAATGTAGAAGGATACAGTTTGATGTTTTTTGTATATCAATAATACCATACCCAATTCCACGGCTCTCAGGTAATTTTTAAATTGAATAGGAGGGGGGGAAACCAAAACCCATGGTATCCATATTAAAGTGCCTGAGGACCAAATCTCTCCTCTTTTACAGATGCGACTGGAACTATCTATTTCAGGAAGAAATACCACCATAAACCAGTGCCTCCCAAATGGCAACTTTTACTGGCAATCCAGAAAAATAAAATAGTTGATGAAACAGAAGGTTGTCAGACATTCAGCCGATCTTTTAAAGAATAATAGCATTTTATCCTTCTGCAAAAAATTCACTCTTTATCTTTAATCAGTGTTGTTCCAGGTGTCTTTTCTGGCACTTGATCTCTTTCAATAAATCAAGGAGATCCTAGGTCACCACACAAGGAAAGGCTACTCATCCTGTCATGGCCATTTATTGCCTCCATATTCCAGAGGTTATTCTGTTTTTTGAGGATAGGTCAATGCTACCTTCTACAATTCTAGGAAACTTCTAGTGTTCACTGGAAACCATTTGGAGCATAAGATACCTAGAGTGGCTGATTCAATTAGGTCCAATCTCACTGAAGATAGTGAACTGGTCCATTCCATAGTAATTATATCCTTCACAGCATGCTGCCTGGAAAATTCTGGGAATTGAAGTCGATAATCTTAAAAATGCCAAGGTTGAGAAACATTGATAAAGATCAATGTAATGTCAAGTACCCTAAGGTATAGGCCAGTCTAAGATATGCTACTGTGCCAGTTCTTTCTGCTGATCTTTGCTGGTGTAGCAAGAATAATCTGAGTAACGGCAGTGTTCAAAAAATTTACTGCAATATGACCCCTATCTTAAGCATTTGTTTATCTTCATGCATTATCTTTCTGGCTAAATACTATATTCTGAAATTCAACATGAAGGAAACTACCATCTGGAAAACCCATGAAAGAGCCAAGAAAATAACTACAGGGTGGAAAGGGTTGAGATGAAGCATAGACTGGCTGTGATTCATTTTATGTTAATAAATTTATAGTTTAGTGAACTCAATTTTTCCTTTACTGCCAATGTAATCAATTTGTTCTCCTGCTGGCTTGCTAACTTGTTTTGGCTTTACTTCAATAATATCTGGTGTGTAATGAGAGAAATGGGAGCCTATAATCACAACAAAGAAAACTGCAAAAACCTGTGCTTTCACTATGTAGAATCTGGTGGGAGTGGGGTGTTCCCCAGGAGCTCTATGACTCTGAATAAGCCCCATCTGTACAATGTTAGATCAGGCGCAGGAAAGAAGACAAGACCAGCGGGGTCTGTTCAACAAGTTTTAATCAGCTCTTAACTAAGTCAGAACAGACGAACGGCTGTGCTGCCGGAGCCCTTTTTATAGCGCTCCGGCAGACCAGCCGTCCAATGACAGCGGTTTAACTTTCCCGCCCGGAGGATTAACCAATCCCCGGCCGGATGTCCTTATAAGGACATAACACTCCTCCCCCCCTAGATGAAACATGGTTCAGCTCGTGTCGATCAACAAACGTAGTCACGCAGGTAGGCGGGACGTCTGGAAGCCCTGCTCGACCTGCGCAGTTCATTCTGTTCTCCGTCGTCCGTCTGGAAGGTGGCTGCTCCGGTGTCCTCCGACCCTCGCCCCTGGGATGCCTGCCGCTGGGTCGTTGAAGGTGCCGGCCTTGTCCGTGTGCCTCCGGCCTTGCTGCTGGGCTGCGAAGTGGTCGTTGCAGGTACCGGCTCCGGTGTGCCGCCTCCCGACCCGCTGTTGGAATATATCTGCTGGTCCGGTTGGTCTCTTCCCTGTCCTGGGTGCCGATCGTCGTAGGCCGGTAAGTCCCTTGGGTTATTTATATTTTTTGCAAATTGTCCGTATCTTTTAGACTTGTGCTGGTCGACCCTGTCTGGGTGGTGCAGGTCGACCTGGTCGGGTCGTTGTTGCTTGGGACGGGGGTCAGCTGGACGGAAGATTTCAGACGGGCGGTGTAGTTCTTGCATGCAGGGGTGTCGTAGGCCTCCCTCACCGGGTTGTTGTTGGCCCTCTCGGTTGGGCATGTCCCGGTCTACTGGCGTTCCCTGGAGTTCCCTGCCGTCCGGGTGGCGTTGGGCTGCCTTGCCGGGGAGGCGTGAGTCTTCGTTGCCGTGGAGTCCCCTGTCTACTCGGCAGTTGCAGTACGGTAGCTGGTCTGCTGGCTGGCCGGTCACGTTGGGGTGGTACGGCCCTTCCTCGACTGGGTGTTGCAGGGCTACCTCACAAGGGTGGTGTTGTCCTGCCCTGCCAGGGTGGCGTTGCCCTACCTCGACGGGGTGGTTTTGGCCTGCCCTGTAGGGGTGTTGTTGTCCTACCTCGTCGGGGTGGTTTTGGCCTGCCTTATAGGGGTGTTGTTGTCCTACCTCGTCGGGGTGGTTTTGGCCTGCCTTGTAGGGGTGTTGTTGTCCTACCTCGTCAGGGTGGTTTTCGCCATCCCCTTCCCACCGCTTCCGGAGTTGGTCGATGTGACGTCTACAGACCACTCCATCTTGCAGTTCAATAGTGTAGGACTTCGGGCCGGTTGTGCTCTCGATTCTCCCCTTAAGCCATTTCGGCAGGCCGTGGAAATTAAGCGCGAAAACCGGATCTCCTGCAGAGAAGGCTCGGAGGGGGCGGCTCGCGGTTGCGGTGACCTCAGAGTGGTACAGGGGGTGAAGTCGGTCCAGGGGTGACCTCAGCTTCCTGCCCATCAACATTTCGGCCGGGCTCTTTCTAGTGGTGGCATGCGGCGTAATATGCTGTATCAAGAGGAAGTTGTCGATCTTCTCTTGCCAATCGCCCGGTCCCATCCTGGCAAGGGCTTCTTTGGTGAATCTCACCATCCTCTCAGCTTGTCCGTTGCCAGCCGGTCTGTAGGGGGCAGAGAGGGCATGGCGAATGCCCAAACTGGCCAGGAACTCCTCCATCGGTTTCGAGGTCAGCTGCGGGCCGTTGTCGGACACAAGGACGTCCGGCAGCCCGTGGGTAGCGAACAGCCGCCGGAGGGCTCTAATGGTGACTTCAGTAGTGATGGATGCCAGGGGGATGACCTCAAGCCACTTGGAAAAGGCGTCCACCACTATTAGCAGGAACTTCCCTTGTATCGGGCCCGCAAAGTCTATGTGTATTCGCGCCCACGGGTTGCTCGGTGTTTCCCATTCCGCAACAGGCGTTTGCGGAGGGGCGGGGCGGACTTCTTGGCACGGATCGCATCTGGAGACCCAGTTCTCAATGTCTTTGTCCAGTGATGGCCACCAGACGTAGCTCCGTGCCAGTCCCTTCATGCGCACGATGCCAGGGTGCCCCTTGTGCAAAGTTTCCAGTGTCTTTATGCGCAAAGCCTGGGGAACCACAACCCTGTCACCCCACAGCAGGCAGCCCTTCATGGTTGACAGTTCCTGCTGCCTCTTTGCGAACGGCTTGAAATCGTCGGTCAACGGTTCCGCAGGCCAGCCGCGCAGCACCCAAGACATCACTTGCTTCAAAGTCCGGTCTTTCTGGGTTAGTGCCGCGACGTCTGCGGATGTGACTGGGCAAGCCAGGTCGCCATCGATGTGATGCAGTCCCAGGGTGGGGGCAGGGTCCTCCACTACGTCCTTTGACGGGCATCTGCTCAAAGCGTCAGCGTTGCAGATGTTACTGCCGGGCCTGTGGCAAAGTTCGTAAGAGTACCCGGCCAAAAAAATTGCCCAGCGTGTCATCCTAGGCGATGAATAGTTCGGTGTGGGCTTGCTTCCCGACAGAAGGCCCAACAGGGGCTTGTGGTCTGTGATGACCATGAACCTCCGTCCGTATAGGTACTCGTGGAAGCGCTTGACGCCAGCGACGATGGCCAGGGCCTCTTTGTCCAATTGGCTGTAATTTCTCTCGGCGCTGGACAGCGTCTTCGAGAAATAGGCGATGGGGGCTTCCTTCCCATCCGGGAATTGATGGCTGAGGACTGCTCCGACGCCATAGGGGGATGCGTCGCAAGTCAATAGCAGGGGGAGCGTCTCGTGGTATTGGATGAGGACACTCTCGGAAGAAAGCAGGTTCTTGACAGCTCTGAATGCTGCTTCCTCTTCCTTCCCCCACCTCCAGGAAACCGCCTTCCCCAGCAAGCGATGGAGCGGTTCAGCCACGGAGGCTTTCTGTTTCAGGAAAACACTGTAAAAATTCAGTAGTCCCAGAAACGCCTGAAGCTCCGTCTTGTTTTGGGGGGCTGGAGCTTCATGGATAGCCCTAACCTTAGATTTAGTGGGGTGAATGCCGTTCTTATCAATGAGATAACCCAGGAACTCGACTTCCTGGACCCCGATGATGCACTTGTCCCTCCTGACTCTCAAACCCTTCTCCTTGAACCGCTGCAAAACCATGCGCAGTCGCTCAAGTAGTTGGGCTTTGGAGTGGCCGGAGATCAAGACATCATCGAAGTAAGGGACCGCCCCTGGAATGCCTTGAAGAAGGCGTTCCATAAATGATTGAAAAATACCTGGGGCTGCGCTGACCCCAAATTGGAGGCGCGTGCATTTAAATGCCCCTCTATGCGTGACAATGGTTTGTGCCTCCGCAGTTTTTTCATCCACTGGCAATTGCTGGTAAGCTTGGGCCAGGTCCAATTTTGCGAATATTGATCCGCTCCCAAGTGAGTGCAGCAGATGTTGCACCACTGGAACCGGATATGCGCTCTGCTGGAGGGCCTTATTTATAGAACACTTATAGTCGGCGCAGATGCGCACAGACCCATCATGCTTCATCGGGGTCACAATGGGGGTCTCCCATGCAGCATGATCGATCGGTTCCAGGACCCCCTGGGCGACAAGCTTATCTATCTGGGCGTCGACCTTGGGCCTCAGGGCGAACGGAACCCTGCGGGGCTTAAGCCTAATTGGGGTAACATTTTTGTCCAAATTGAAGGAAATGGGTTTCCCCACAAATTTCCCCAGCTTACCATCGAAGACTTCCTTGAACTCTTCGATGATGGCGTCGAGTTCGTCCCTACGAATTTGATGGATCCCGCTGATAGACAGCCCCAATGGCTCGAACCACTCCATCCCCAGCAGGCTCGGGCGGTTTCGCCCCACGATAGTGATGGGTAGGACGCCCTGGAAGTCGTGGTAGGTGACCCGGAGCGAAGTCCTCCCCAGGATCTCAACAGGGTTGCCGCCGAAATCGACAAGACGGGCCCGTAGGGGCTTGAGGTCTTTCCTCGAGATGCCCGGTTTCAGGCGCTTTAACTGGTGCCAGTCCATGATGGAGTAGTTCGATCCCGAATCAACCTCCATAGAGCAGGGTGTTCCCTCCACGATTACGGTGGCATGGAACTTTGCGGCCGCATCGTCAATGGTGTGGATGCCGGAGGACAGCTGCTCGGTTCTGACCGCCGCGTAGCCGCCGCCTCGTTGCTGAGACCTGGCAGAGGACCGTTTGGATGGTCTCTGGTTGTCTTGCCGTTTCTCGCCCCAGCCGGGGGGAAACGGACCCGGGGTAGGTGCTTCGGCCCTGCAGGCTTCAGCAATGTGCCCCCGCTTGTTGCAGCGTCGGCAGACAGCGTCTCTCCAACGGCACTTGGCTCTGGCATGGCTTCCTTTGCAGCTGCCGCAGGGCTCGATCCGGGCGCCATCTTGTTTGCGCTCGCGACGGTTTTGGCGGGAAACCTTGTGAACGGCCATTTCGTCGTCGGAGCAGGAGCTGGCAGACGACTCATCAGACGAGCTCTTGGGTTGGCGGTGCAATTTGTGCACCCCTTTAGCCCTACTCATGGCGGCAGCCGCCTTTTCTGAGATCTCGGCTGCGATTGCCTCCTCAACGACGTCTTTCAACGCAATCTTCTTTCGGCTGAGGAACTTACGTTGCAGTCCAATGTCCCTCATGTCGAAGACAATGCGGTCTCTGATGGCGTTCTCAACGTTGTCAAACTCGCAGTTTGACGCGAGTTGCCGCAGAGCTGCCACAAAGTCCTTGATGGGCTCCCCTTCCAACTGATTCCTTTGTTGAAAGGTGAATCTGTTGGCAATGGGAGTTCCAGTGGGAGCGTAGTGCTCCTTCAGCACGTCTTGCAGATCGGTCCAAGACATCTCCTCGATGTTCCTTGGGGACACGAGGTCGATGGCCATCTCCAGCACCTCGGAGCCGCAATGCGCTAGGAACAGGGCTCGTTTCCGTTCATCGGAGAGGTCTTGATAGTTGTTTCCCCGCAGAAACTGGCGGAAACGAACCAGATAGGAGGTCCATTTCTCCACTCTGGGGTCGAATTTGGAGATCGGAGCCATCGCGGCTTGTGACGCCTCCATCTTCAGTGACTTCAGCTCAGTGAGAAATTCTCGATGAGTGACTTAGCTCCGCGTGGCGGTTCTTTTCAAATCCTTCGTCGCCAGTGTTAGATCAGGCGCAGGAAAGAAGACAAGACCAGCGGGGTCTGTTCAACAAGTTTTAATCAGCTCTTAACTAAGTCAGAACAGACGAACGGCTGTGCTGCCGGAGCCCTTTTTATAGCGCTCCGGCAGACCAGCCGTCCAATGACAGCGGTTTAACTTTCCCGCCCGGAGGATTAACCAATCCCCGGCCGGATGTCCTTATAAGGACATAACACTAATTATGGGTCATTGTGATGTGAATGTAGTCAATTTGTCTTCTCCATTTTCAATCCAAAGAAGGACCATTGCCATTACTAGGTTGTAGTAGTTAGGAAGCTGACCATGGTCCTATCTATGCAATGGAGACCCCTGGAAACTTTGACCCTCCTTGTACCTCTCAGCCTAATCTATCTGTGATTGTACCTCCTTGTACCTCTCAGCCTAATCTATCTGTGACTGTCCGAATAAAAATGGATGAAGAAGTCATATCTATACCATCCTGAACTCCCAAGGGAAAGATTGGTTACATATCTAACAAACAAGCAAATAAACAAATACGCTATATTAAGAACTGGCAGCTGTGATTTCATATTATTTCATATTTAATAATAATATTAATATAGAGATAGGTAGCACTAAATTCCAGTTCTGTTTTATGCAGCTCTAAAGTGCACCTACGCACCTCACCAGCCACAAGCATTCCTCTTGAACTTTTATCATTAAATTGCTTCAGAATCAAACTATTTTTATGTTTGAATTATGAAAGCTTACATGAGTAAAGTAGTATAATTGTCTTTCATGATGTAATATTGCTAGTCAAAGTATGTTTTAGCTATTAAATTATCTTACTAGAAATCTTGGAGAGATTACAGAGAAAATAATATGCCATAATAACTACTGGGTTGTTTTTTCTTGCCTTCAGTATGGCTAAAAATTATACCCTCTGCTATGGGTGTGTTCAGCCACTCACTTCTAAATGGCTCCATTTTTTCCAACACCATGGATATACTAGATATTAGTTTAATATACAAGATAAACAAAAATTATCTTTTTTTAAAAAAAAAAGTGTTCTTGGCAAGTTATCTCCACCTCCTATTTATATTTCTCACTCCCTTATAATTTTAGAACTGTATTATATGCCTGGTTGAAGTGTCTTATAAAAATAAAGGAGACAGCTTTTTATATTCTGCTTTGTTTTGTTTTAAAATAAAATAGATTGCATATTTTATACTGTTTTTTTATTTTTAAAAAAAGTCCACGGTCATGCTTTGGCCCTTATAACTGAATTCAAAACACATAAACATGGTTAAAGAAGGTTTCAGTTCAGATTTGTTATTGTCTGCATTATTTTGAGGTAATGTGATGGACAACATTTTGTATAAACAGGCAGAGTTATTTTGGCAGGAGAAAGAATGCTTCAAAGAGATGTTAATAAGAAGCATCTAATATAGTGCCTTTTATTTGAATTTTTCTCCATGTGAAATTCTTACTCAGTTATACCATTTATATTCTGTTGAATATAAATCACAAAACAACAAAATCAAACAACAGAATCTATATAAATAAAAATGTAAATGTTCGTTTGTTCAAAATCGTAAATCTCTGAAAGTTCTTCACCGATTGCTTTGAAATTTTGACACAACATTCGAGACCGCATTCTACCACATAGCTCCCAGTGACTGGTAAGATCCCACAGAGTTGGTCTCCTCTGGATCCTGTCAGCTAAACAGTGCCGGCTGGCAGGTCCGCGGGGGAGGGCCTTCTCTGTGGCCGCCCCAGCTCTCTGGAACCAGTTACCTCCTGAGATCCAGACCATCCCCACCCTATTGGCCTTCCGAAAAGCGGTGAAGACCTGGCTTTTCCGGCAGGCCTGGGACCGTTGATCTTGCTGTTGTGATCTGGCGAGATCCGGCCATGAATGGTGTGAATGGGTTTTAATTGTTTTTAATGTTTTAATTTTTAATGTTTTTATATATGGTTTTTAAATGCATTGTAAGCCGCCTTAAGTCTTCGGAGAAAGGCGGCATACAAGTTGAACAAACAAATAAATAAATAAAGGTTGCATTCGAATACACGCGCGTTTTTATATACCTATATTATATAGCTGTCACACCTGTGACAGGTAAAAACATGCTATTTTGAAAAACAGTGCCATCTGTTGGACGTAAAAGCAACCCATGCTATACTATCTTTTTGGACTTTAACGTCGCAGCACCACAATGGCAGGCACGAGCCGGGTCTTTTCCCCTCAGCGCCGCCACTGCCAAACCCACAAGGAAAATGGCAGGAAATGTCAACCGCCATGAAGTGTCCTCCCGACTAATGGAGTATGCCATACCTTTGGCAGGGACCCTGATGCCACCTGTGGTGCAGAGAGCTGCGAAGGTGAAGGCTGTTATACCGGCAAGCCAGGAAACCAGCTCTTACACCCGTGGCAAATTGGATGGAGGCAAAGTAGGCGTGATCTGAGCTCCAGAGGGAAATTATTGGCACTCGGTCAAAAAATATTGTATACCCACAAGACTGGACCACAGCAACGCGTGGCCGGGTACAACTAGTATATAATAAAAATAAAAATAATGTCAATATCACATCTCATAACCATAGGTGCCCAACAAGTTTTGTAGCATTAATTCCTAAGAGCGTCCAGTAGTTTTGACTGCTTTGCCAAAAGATATGATGGCAGTAGGCTAACATCCAGGGATATGAGGGATCTCTGTTTTCCAAGGATTGGACACACCACAGTGTAGAACAGTGAGGGCAAATGTATAAAAATAGCACTTCTATACAACACTCTCTGAGTGGATTACAATGTCAATATATTGCCCCCAATAATCTGGATCTCATTTTACTCACCTCAAAGGATGGAAGGCTGAGTCAACCTAGAGCTGGTTTGTATCAAACTCTGGCTGTGGGAAGAGTTAGCCTGCAATGCTGCATTCTAACCACTGCACCACCATGGCTCATATTATGACATATGTCAAGGATGATGTGCTATGATATTTCGGTTAATATTCCAGTGTTCACCAACATCCAACTATAACAGCTATTTTTGAAAGTGCTCCCTTTTCTCACATTGTTGGAGGCAACAATGGAGACCACAGAAGAATGAGGTGCGCTCTTGCATAAGGAGGCCATTATTTTCTGTAGTTTCCAGAGCCTCCAAAAATAATGCAATAAAGGGTTGTGCTTTTGCACAGCTTTCAGAGGCTGCAGAGGTCGCAGAAGAACATTCTCAGAATCTGCTTCAAGATTGAAGTCCTCCCAATCCAGAGCAGCCTTGAGTAGGCCACAGGGACCTATCAAAGAAAAGGAACACTGCCTGAAGGTAAGCAGCACACAGCAAATCCTGGGGAGCACAGGCCATATGGGACAATTACACCAGTCTCCAAGGCTCATGAACTTTGAGGAATGGCAAAGGCAGGCTTTTTGAGTGGCAGTGATGGCATTGAGTCTGAAGAATTTTTGACGCACCAAGGCCAAAAGGTTTGCCATCATTGGCATTGAAGATAATTATACAAAATACCTTATTGTAGCACACACCTCTCCTCTTGCCTTGGGTTAACTTCAACTTCCCAGGCAAATTGATGTAGCCACATAAATAAGACGGTTTGATGGTTAGTCCTTATAACAAGTAAAAGTTTTGAAGTTTTAAAGTGGCATACAACTTTTGCCTCCCTCCTTGCAATTGTTGGGATTAGGTGGTGCCTCAGTGTGGTTGTTCCTCTTCTGGTTGCTACCAAGCTCCAGGCCAAGAATCCCAGCACTATGAGCTGCTTGCTGTAGCATGATCCTGGCATTTGACTGATAGCTCTTGCTTGCCTGTAATAATTGTACATCACAGACATCACTTTACGCTTTCTCATCTGCTTATTGTCTTCTTCTTTTTTCTCTCCTGCACACCCACACTTTTGTAGGCTGTGAAGCTGCTTATCTTGGCACATTCCTGAAAACTGCCAGGGTGTGGCTCCATTAGCCTGAACACCAGCATGGGTGCTTGTGAGTAAGGGAGGGAAGGAAGATGAATGAATGAATGAATGAATGAATGAATGAATGAATGAATATGCCTGCTTATATTTCTGGGGCTATAAACTTTTACACTCCTTTGGGAAATGGGACATTTCCCTTAGGGAAGTGGGGGTGGAAAACATTTCTGCCTGACTGCAGCTGCTTTTCCCAACTGCAAACAGCAACCCCAGCTTCATTCCCTCAGAAGGAGCCATTGTGGAGAAACTTTGTCTCCAAGCTCCAGTCAACATTACCAACTGGATAGGACAGTTTTATCTGTAAAGGTACAATACTTTAGGGCCAAATCATGTGGGGTTTTAAAAATCAGAAACACTTTTTAAATTGTACATAGGCCATTGCAATGTCTGGAATGTAGATAATATGTGGCTGAAGTGGTCTCATCTGCCATAATGGTGGTGGGGAGCTACATTTTGTATTATTTACAGTTTTGTCTTCAGAGAGAACTCTAAGAAGGGCACGTTTCATGCATAAGGTATGCACATTCAAAGCATATTATTATTATTATTTTCATAAACTTGAAATGAAAACATTCCTATTAGGTTTTCTTGGAATAGGAAAATCTGGTTTCATACAGTTGTTACAGCATAAATTAAGATGACTGATTTTATCAGAACCAAACAGTATCATTTTCTGTACTATTTTCAACCTAGCAGAATGCCAGGTTGAGAAATACATTCTATTCTGTATATAGGGGCTGAGTAATAATTGATATTGCCAATTATGTAACCTCAGCATTAGTTTTGAATGTACAATATTTTATTTTACCTTATTAGTTTAGGAAGGGAAACTTCTGCTGAGGGATGAACACTACAGCAAAGGAATCCTATGCTGTTCTTGTTATGCAACTAAACAGCAGGTGCCCAGAAACTTGGTTAGATGAATCCTCAGACTGGCTTTTCTCCATCATGATTTCAAACATGATTTTGTATGAAGGGATAGCTGGTCATTTTTTAAAAAATTACCACAACATCATGAGAGGGAGGGAGGGAGGGAGGGAGGGAGGGAGGGAGGGAGGAAGGAAGGAAGGAAGGAAGGAAGGAAGGAAGGAAGGAAGGAAGGAAGGAAGGAAGGAAGGAAGGAAGGAAGGAAGGAAGGAAAGAAGGGTGATGAATGAGCCTTAAATTAGTCTTCTGTTGGAACCTTAAATTACCGGCCATCTTTATAGTCACTCCTCAGGGCAGTATTAATTCAGAGTTGTACTTTGGAGAATATTTGGTGGCAGAGAAGGGAAAAATCTCTTTCATCTGCATGTTAGCATTTGTCAACAGGTATATCTTGATTGCAGAAATCAGCAAATTATAAAACAATATGTGCATCATGTAGACCTGCAGAAGTTGGCAAGACTCTTGTTCTGCCATATTAATGCTTCATACAGGAGAATATCCAGCCATATGCATGCCTCAGGGTGGTTGAATTTACTTGCATGTAGATAGCATAGAGCAGCTGTTAATTTACTTAACCTTAACCTTCCTTAATTGTCAATCTGGATAGTTTTCTCATTATTGCTTTCTTCTCAAATGTCTGCAAGCTCATCTATTTAGAAAGCTTAGAGTTATAGACCATTTATGCATTTAGCTTTTATGAAGCAGATGTTTTAAACTCTCACCCAGATTGAAGGAAGGAGATTTCAAGCATAATATATCAATGAAGAATAATTTTCATGTAGGCTTTCCCCTATCATGCTATTAATGAAGCACAAAGATAAACATGTGAAAAAGCCTCGCTTGCTTTTCAACCAGTGTTTTCATTCTTTTCCTTCCTTGCCAAATACATGACAAGCTGCCTTTGACTCAGTTTAATTCATCTTTGGGAGGGTATATATTCAAAATGTTTCATCTAAAAAACAAAGAGCTTAAGATCTATTAACTCAGAATTAAGTGCTTACTAGCCAAGCACTGAGTGTAGGATTTCTCTTTGAGTTATATTTTGTATCATAGCATGTTATTAGCAGGAAAGAGGAAAAATCCAAATATTCTAAAAATACATAGAACTGAAAGTATTTCTTTCCTGATTTCATTTTGTGGCCCATTATTAGTTGAGCTACAGCAGAACACATAATGTATTATTGGGGGGAAACATGAATATGTGTTGTTGCCCTGTTACTGTAGGTACAGTGTTATCCTTCATTTCTTAATAAAATTTTAAGAGAATCCCTGTCATATGACAACTTAATAATCCATTAATCTAGTCATCTTTAAAGACAGATTTTGGGTTTTCTTCATGGAGCAAAATTCATCAAAGTAACAATTTTGTTAAGGGAGACGGGAATCTTGTTTATATGAAAATATGTCAAAGTCTGGGCAGCATACAATGAAGAGACACAGATCAGCTGAGGTGACTGGTGTATTATACTGTTCTTGTACTGTAGACTTTTTGTCGGAAATAAGATTATGGCTGAAATATAACAGATTTCTTCTCCATATAATTTGATCGCAGGAAATATTGAAATGAACTAGAAAGTCAATTTCCCACTTTTTCCTAGGGAGAAAATGGAGGTAGTACTGCATTTCCACAGAATGAACTGCAGATTGCAGGTTAGTTATATCTTAAAAAGAAAGCTCTGCTATTGCTGAAATAGAACTTACTGTATGCCTAAGAATTTTTGTGCCATTTTCCCCGCTATTATACTGAATATAGCTATCTTCTGACTTATTTTTATACATCACTATTATGTTTCCGAGGTGTGCATTTTAAATTCAAGTCTGTCTTGCCATACATAAAAAACTGAAAACCAAATGTAACACTGATATAAAATATTGTGTTTTAGTGCAGTCAAATTAAACTCCAGGAATAGTAAGTATCAAATTCAAAATTTGCAAAACTGATGTCAGCCCTTTCAGGTAGTCCAGACAAGAAGCACCAACCCTTAGTAATACTACCTTTATTGTAATGTTACTGTAAAACAGGGGTGTCAAACTTGCGTCATTACGTTGTCACATGACGTATCGCAACATTTTCCCCCTTCACTAAAATGGTGGTGGGTGTGGCCAGGGGGTAATATATCCGGCCCCCGGGCCGTGAGTTTGACACCCCTGCTGTAGCAGAATCTTGCAAGCCTTAAAGTACATCTCCCCTTCCTTACTTTTAATCTCCTGAAAACTAGGGAAGGTCTCTTCTGAGATGCTTTCTCCACCCCCATCTCTCCTTCATACTCTGATTTTATCAGACCACTGTTTACACCGTTTACGCTGAAGCTCTTCCTGCACTGATGATGTTACATAGTTAGGGTAATGAAACGTTTGCAAGAAAACACTCAAGGCCAGAGAGTGTCAAGGACCCTTCATTTCATCCCTGAGCTACAAATATTCTCCTTTATTGTAGCTCTTCCTCCTGTCTCCCAGTGTACCCTATCTTTAATAATATATTGTACAAGGATCCATTGTACATTGTACAGGATGTGGAATGAATTTGAATAATTACTAAATACTTATTTCCCTAAAATGCAGATGGGCAAGTGGCAATATCTCCAGATGCAAAACAAATTTTATTTATTAATCAAATTATATTGCCATATTACTGTATCAGTGTATAACTTTTAAGTTTACTTGTAAAACTTCTGCATTCTATTGCAAGCTACAGATTTGGAAAGCAAAGATGGCACCTTCAGCCTCTCCTTATTCTTCACTTTAACGTACTGCTTGATGAAAATTCTTGATGACCCTCAAATAAAAATGATTTCTTTACTGGGAATTTTCTGTCAGTTCATGGACCAAAAATGTTATAAAAGCCATGTATTTAACAACTGAAAACTTTGAAGTAAATCCAACTGAGTTTAGAAACATTTACTTCAAGCATTACATCTTTGGTATATTTTTTTGTGAAAATATATGTTTTGTGAACATGTGTTGGCAGTGTATCAAACAAAGTAAATATTCCCCTGTTTATTTCAATAAACATTAAAATAAATGTGCACATCTCTGCAGAATGTTCAACTTTATGGAAAGAGGATATAAAGAGCTATGGAATATTTACTGATTACTGATTACACTTTTATTGTTGCTGTTTTAGAGTGTCCAGTGCCTTAAAAATGATCTACGATTTAATACATCAAGCTTAATGTAATGATTTGTTGTTGCAAGACAGTTGGTACATAATTAATTATATTTCTTCAGTAAAACATGATGTATTTATAGAATTGATTTAGGATGCTTATGAGTACATATGGAGTAGAATTACTAATTGACAACATGGTAGGCTTTTGGAATTCTAAAGATTATTGTATCTTATTATATAAATGTTATGTACAATTTCATTTTTTTCTGCAAGTTTTAAATTATTTTCTGATTTTATTCATCAGGCATCCATTGTCAGTTTGACCCTATGCATGCTGGCAACATAAATATTGATCTGTTATAAATCTCACTGCAACATTTTAAAGAATATTTATTGAATTTCATCCAATTTTTTCAACCTAATACTATTATTTATATCACTTAACTCAGAATGGCAAGATTGGTTTGTTACTTTTCATTGGTTTAGTAGATGTAACTTTAATTTATTAATGATGTCTGATAATTTGTGCTTCTCTACTTTTCTTTGTTATTAACTTTACAGTTATTGTCAAATAAGAGAAATTGTGGGATATGACACAGACTCATGAAAAAAACTGGCCTGGTTCATATACCATACTAACCTATAATAATGTAAGCATTTGATCTGAGCTTAAGTGTTAATTACACATTGTAATTTGTAAACCATGATTTAATATATTGGATGATTTATTCTAATTGTAGCTTAATGAATAAATCATGATTTTTGGTCTGTAATTTTTTGGTAAACAAAAAAAAAATCTCAATAGTCTAATGCAAAACATGCAATTATCCATTTCATTTCTAATGCTGGCATCAAATTCAGTTCAATTTGCAAGATAAATCCATAATTTCTGAAAATTAAGAAGACATTTTATCAGGGGTGAAATCTAAAATTTGTTACTACCGGTTTTGTGGGCGTGGCTTGGTGGGGGGATAATGTGATTGAGTGGGCGTGGCCAACTTTTTTTTTTTTACTTTTAAAAACATTTTTTCTACAACCTTAAGAGGTTGCAGAAAAAAATGCTTTTAGAAGCTTCTGACAATCAGGCAAGTCAGCTGGGATCACCAGAGGCTTTTATAGGCATTTTTTTTCCTACAACCTCTTTGGCTGAAGGGGTTGCAGAAAAAAATGCTTTGAAAAGCCTCTGACGATCCCAGCTGAGCCGCGTGATCATCAGACTTTTTTTTAAACTTTTAAAAGCATTTTTTTGGCTGAAGAGGTTGTAGAAAAAATGCCTTTAAAAGTTAAAAAAAAAACAGCCTCTGATGATCGTGTGGCTCAGCTGGGCATGGGGGTGGGGGCGCAGGGATTTTTGCTACCGGTTCTCCAAACCACCCACCACCGCTACTGGATTGGGTGATCCAGTCCAAACCGTGAACATTTCACCCCTGCATTTTATCAAATTGAAAATCTACTTTCTTATTCTCTTTTGAAAAAGAAACACCTGAAATGTAGGAAAAGTAACAGCAATTCATTGTTGAAATTCATGCACAGATTTATACTTTCAGTGTTGAATTATAATTTTCTTTTCCACTTATCAGCTCCAGCCAACAAAGAAGCAGAAATGGAAGGAAAAGTATAATATCCTTCAGTTATTTTCTACTGGAAGAAAGGATGTGAAATACCCCGGCACCTCCAGAGTCAGAGATGGATGAACAGAAGAAAATGGGGAAGAAAATTTTAAACCAGCAATTCTCCATCTTGGTGTAACTTCTGGTGTAACATAAATATTAAATAAGGTAAAGGTAAAGGTTCCCCTCGCACATATGTGCTAGTTGTTCCCGACTCTAGGGGGTGGTGCTCATCTCCGTTTCAAAGCTGAAGAGCCAGCGCTGTCCGAAGATGTCTCCATGGCCATGTGGCTGGCATGACTAAATGCTAAAGGCACACGGAACGCTGTTGCCTTCCCACCAAAGATGGTTCCTATTTTTCTACTTGCATTTTTTATGTGCTTTCGAACTGCTAGGTTGGCAGAAGCTGGGACAAGTAACGGGAGCTCATCCCATTACATGGCACTAGGGATTCAAACTGCTGAACTGCCAACCTTTCGATAGACAAGCTCAGCGTCTAAGCCACCAAACTACCACATCCCTATAAAAAATTGAATAGGCATAGCTAATTTCTGATGATTCAAAAAATGAAAGGAAAAATTTAAGAACAGAATTTAAACTGGGAGTCTTGAATTCAGTGTTCTGAAATAATATATCTCTTGTGCGTGTATGGTTACTATCCTACCTGCAATTTATCTAACTGTTCATGATTAAGCAATTATTTAATGTTTAAGTCAATTGTTTATTGAGTTAAGTTGTATCATCAGCATCATATAAACTGTCTTGCATATTGTTCAGTTTCTCAACCACTAATACAGCATCATCTGCATACAAAACGTACATACATTCACATCCTCCAAAAAAACACTTGTAATGACACCACAAACATTCCTTAAACATTTATCTAACCAAGAAAATTTTGCAAACCCATTTTCTCAGTATTGGACCATTTGTTAAGCATTTATGTTTATTCTCACACATGGTCTACATCATATCTACTCTTATATCATTGAACAACAAACTTTTAACTCCATATTTAAACAAAATGTTTCATAATTTAAACATTCACTTTATCATACACTTTTTCTACATTAACAACAGTGGTGAAATCCAATTTTTTTTACTACTGGTTCTGTGGGCGTGGCTTGATGGGCATGGCATGGTTTGGTGGGTGTGGCTTGGTGGGTGTGGCAAGGGAAGGAATCCTGTAAAATCTCCATTTCCACCCCACTCCAGGGGAAGGATACTGAAAAATTCCCATTTCCTCCTGATCAGCTGGGACTTGGGAGGCAGAGAATAGATGGGGGTGGGGCCAGTAAGAGGTGGTATTTACAGGTTCTCCAAGCTATTCAAAACTTCCGCTACCGGTTCTCCAGAACTGGTCAGAACCTGCTAAATACCACCTCTGATTAACAAATGTATAAGACTCTTTCTGATATAGATAGATAGATAGATAGATAGATAGATAGATAGATAGACAGATAGATGATAGATAGATATATAGATAGATGTTTACTAAAGACACACTGAATAGCAAATACAGAATTTAATCTACAAAACACCGACTAGCATAAAGCTATTCTGCATTTCCCAAATATTGCCCATTACCAAAAGTCCAACTTCTTCCCTTTCAGTCTGGTTTCTTTTGTATAGGGGAACAATTAACAGTATTCTGTCACACACAGACACATTGTTCACATATATGTTAAATACATTACAAATTCCATAAGCAAATCACATTTTAACAGTTCTCCAGTTGCACAATTTATTGCTACAGTTTTAACATTTTTCAATATTCTCAGAACATTTATGACTGTCTTTTTATCTTTGGACGAGCATTTACAACATTCATTTCAATCATCAATCCCACAGAAATCTTTAGAAATTCAGCATTACTTCATTTCAGTTTCCAACTTTCTTTCACTCTACAGTATTACA
The DNA here is from genome assembly GCA_012654045.1 of Ptyas mucosa. Taxonomy (NCBI): domain Eukaryota; kingdom Metazoa; phylum Chordata; class Lepidosauria; order Squamata; family Colubridae; genus Ptyas; species Ptyas mucosa. The sequence goes on along the minus strand of WNWU01000003.1, from coordinate 35,603,913 downwards.
TAACTTACTTTTAATTGTGTTGACTCTGCTCGAAATCCTTGTTCAGCCTTACCTTCTTCAAGTATCTTCCAGATGGGTGGGATTTAATCCTCAGATTTTATAGCAATAGGCATGAATATTCAATTGTTTGAAATGTACTCAGGGAGTGGTTGATCTAAATTCTTCAATATTTTTGCCATATTAATTCTAGTACATGTAGTCCTTAATTTACAAGCACAGTTGAGCGCAAAATTTATGTTGCTAAGTGAGAAATTTGTTAAGTGAATTTTGCCCCATTTTAGAATTTTTCTTGCCACATTTGTTAAGCGAATCACTGCAGTTGCTAAATTAATAACATGGTTGTTAGTGAATCTGGTTTCCCCATTGACTTTGCTTGTCAGAAGGTCCCAAAGGTGATCACATGACCCCAGGATACTGCAACTGTCATAAATACAAATTAGTTGCCAAGCATCTGAATTTCGATCACGTGACCATGGGGAGGCTGCAATGGTCATTAGTGTGAAAAAATTGTCATGAGTCACTTTTTTCAGTGACGTAACTTCGAATGGTCACTAGATGAACTGTTGTAAGTTGAGGACTAGCTGATTATGCATTTTCCCCTTCATCCATTATCCCCTTTATTCTTTCATCATTCAGCAGATCATTCTTCTTCATATCTCCCTTTGTGAAAATCAACACAATCCTGTGGTGCTCTGTAACATAGTCCTTTTTAATTTCTTCTAAACAACTTCCACGTCCCCCTTCTTTATATCCACACTCTGTTCACATCTAATGCTTTCCATACAAGACGTTCTTGTCCTGCAGTTATTCTAATTTCACTCTGGTTTCTTTTACTTTCTATGTCCATTTTTCCAAAGATCTGCACTTGACACTAATAATGGTCTGTTCAATTCAGAACTTCTAATCACTGCTCTATTCTTCATTAGTAATTTTGATTTCTCATTGTAAACAATTAAAACTAATCATGTTTTAAATTTATATTCATTCTTTGGCTATGAATAAATGGCAGATGAATAAACCTATACTTAATCCAATTATTTGAAACACTCTCCACTTCTCCTCCACTTTTGAGCCATTATAAAATAACTTGCAGCCATATTTTCCAGCTACAATTCAAAAGTGCTGTTTTCTGACTCAAGTAATTTTAAGCCCTTCAGAGATCATGCCCAGTGTTTCCATTCATATTCTAGTAGCAGCCTTTGGTCCAATTGGCTGCATGCCTCCTTTCCTCCACTGACTTTGTTTTATGCAGCCAGTTCATCCTGTAGCTCCAGGCTGCTATATTTGCAATTGATTGGTGGGTTTTTTAAAAAAAATACATAATCTAATTATTCAACAATGGTTGAAGTATCCCCAGCCCTAAAAGCTTAAGATGCATTCAACCTTTACATTTCCCTTTACATTTCTGTCCAGGCTGATGAAACAGGCTACCCTTATTTTCCCACCTCCTACCTAGAATACTGGAAAGCTTCATTTCCTTTTGCTTTCCCAGTCCTTTTCTTCCCTTTTTAACAAAATAGGAACATTGAGTGCAAGGTAAATCAAGTGTTGCAGCGACCGTAATCCAGATTAAACACTGGTCAAACCCTAAGGAATCTATTCTGTAATTTCATTCGACAACAATTTTTTTCAAAAGTGTTGCTACCTGAAAAATGTTTGGTGATTATCACAGATCCCTTCAAACAAAACACAAATATAATTTCAGAATGATTGTATCACGTAGGAATCTTAAGAAAGCTGCATGGAGGGCAAGCATCTTAAATTCCAAGGAGGAGCCTTTAAAATTAGACTTCTATATATTGTTGAATGACAAGTTACTGCATCCTGGATCATTGTCTATGCTGGTTTGGGATCTCAAGTGCCCACCATCCCTCATCATTGGCCATATTGGTTGGGCTTTATTGTATATTAAGTTCTTATTGATGAATCACATTCTCTCTCTCTTTTTCACTCAAACACAGCCATATATGCAAAGAATGTTTACTGAATGAGCACTAGTTATCATTTTTTCCACAATTCAAACAACAGTCAATATATATTTACAAATAATAACATAAGGCTGCCCAGGCTGTTTGCTGTTTATCACAAATAAAATGCACAATTTGCTTCTGGTACAAAGTGGATGATTTTTTTTCAGTTGCTTGTGAATTAAATATTCCTTCTTAGTGTTCTATTAGCACTATATTCTCATTACTACAAGAAAAAAAGGTTAGACATCCAGCTGAATGCCACTGAGCATGTCTAACTCTCTCCCCATTTAGGCCAAGATACTTGTATTGCTATACGTCTACTCCATGTAGTCTCTATTCAATAACTTTATCTTGACTAGCAACCCAAAGGTGCTTTTCCAAAAGGCAACTGGACTTTCTTGATTTTTTCCTTGAAAATGTTTTGCTTTATCATCCAAGAAGCTTCTTCAGTTCTGACTTTTGGTTGAGAAGCAGAATATTTTTAAGGATAAAATCAAGAAAGCCCACTTGCGTTTTGGAAAAACACTTTTGGACATCCATAACCTGGATGAGTAAGAATCTCCATAGACACTTGACTAGCAACATTGTAATATGAAAAATCATATTTCCTCTAATACGTTTGGAGAACTAGATTTCCATCTTGTCCTTTATTCCTTTGTTAACACAAAGCTCCTCCTTTAGTCATGGCCTGCATAGATATCTGCATGTAACAAAAATTATGAAATATGTGTCATGATATGACACAAGTTCTGTGTCAGTGTTCCAAGTAATGCACCCATGGAAAGCAGAAATCCGAGGCAGGTAGATTCCTCAAAAAACAATTTATTGGATACATCATATTGGCACAACTGGTGAAAACCAATTCTGAAGATTCCCACAGTTTTCACTCCATTAAAAAGTGAAAGTTTCCCCTTCCCTAAGTCATCAGTCACATTGTCCAATAGAGGTGCTGGCTGGTTGCTTGGTTACTCCACTCGTCCTCTTCCCAGCCACCTGTTGGAATGTCCTTGGTTCCCACAGGAAAACTTTTTGTTTTGACTATAAAACCCCAGCTATCTATTTTTCCCCCTTCCCTGTCCCTTCTTCTTCCTTGTGGCAAACCTGAAGCCTCCAAGTTGGCCTTAGCCAGGCTTGCTTCAGGGTTGATACTCTGGTTTTTTGTACCTGCATGAAGGGACAGAAGTTGAATCATAATGTCATAATGGACATTTCAACACTTGCCTTCCTGTGAATGAACACACAAATGTAAATGAACAGTCTAAACTGTAAGCCCATGACATGCGTGTTAAAGGTGACGTCACAACATTTTGGGTGACAGGGCAGCATTTATCAACACTCAACAACAACTATACTCAAAAGCACACACCCTGCTCGCACAATTTTAAAAGGCTACAGAGACCATAAAAAATGGACAGTATTGTTGCATATTAGCTGGACCCTCTGGAAGTCACAAAAGAGACTTTGTTAAAGGTAATATAACAATTATATTTTCCTCCTTAAGCTAACACTATCGTATCACAATTTTAAGATGTATAAAATTAATAATACTTTTGTCATCTGGTGATCTGTTGAATTTTCCTCCAGTTTAAATAATTACATTTCACATTTTTGAACCACCTATCTCCTTCAGAGACAGACACTTTTTCTTATATTTGTATCATACCATCATCATCATTCCGTTTTTTATTCTTTCCATATTTCTCACAAAGCAGAAGAGATAAAAGATTTCCATTATTTAATTTGGAAAAGAAGAGGAATATTTATGCTATTCTCCCCTAACTATACTCTAAAATACCTAGAATGCCTATGTTGGGGGAAGGAAGATGGACTGATAAAAACAGTGTTATGATGCAAAGCTTGCTCATGTCATACAAGTATCATGACATCATACACAAGTTCAAAAGGGATGGAGCTTGTATTATGACCCTGTGATTTTTTGTCATTTTGTATTCCCTCTTTTCATCACTGAAGTGCCCAGAAAATGTGGGGTGTAGAATTGGGCCTTTGTTACTTCCTTGCCAATTTTCCTGTAGTAGACAGTTTCAGTCACTTTCTCCAGCCTTTCCTTGAAGACAGGTGGTTGCTCAGCAGTTAGTCAATCGTAACTATCTCACCCAACTTGATCTAGTTGGTTCCACAATTATGGTAGGTTCTTGCCTGTTTTTCCCCCCAGGTGTGCTATCTTACATTATTTTAAATTGAAATTAATCTCAAATGAAGTTTTGGAGGAGAAACAAATCAAGGAGCCTTGGAAAATCAGATAAGAGTCCTGAGATATGTGTCCTTTCCTATTTACTGTATACTGAAAGGTTTTGGGCTGAGGATGTTTTCTTTGTGGCTGATAATGTGCTGAAAAAACAGAGATAATACCAGTCCCCATGCCTATGATGAGGGACAGGCTAGATAATAAACAATATAATTCAACTCAAGAGAGATGCAGTAGAACTAGGATAAATATTGGCAGTAGGGAGAGAAGATATTGTCCTGGCATTACTTTGGGACAATTCAAGGAAGAATTGATAATATTTTTATTGAATAATCAAGAAACATTTTCTCAAATCTCTCCCTCTATAAGCAGTATGAATGTTCCTTTTGGATTATTTCAGAAGTATGCAATATTTGGGGGAAAAAATAAAGTGTATGTTTATTTGACTTGTTTAATCAGCTCTTATAATAAATAGGCATATGGGAGGAAGGGAGGGAGGGAGGGAGGGAGGAAGTTACTTCTTGTAATGTTCTTTTACATGTTTTTTTTTTTGTATTTCCTAGCAGATTACAAATATACAATAAAACCAAAGTACTTACTGTACATATTTTTTACATATAAAATAGCAGTGTATGCAAAAGTTTCAAAGAGCACCCAATTAAACTGCTGCTAAAGCATAGAAGAAACCAAACGAAACATGTTACATTATAATGAAAGTTTTAATGGTATTATATAAATAGATGATGGCCAACTTAGATGACATTGACGTGTCCCACAAATTCACAAGCAAATTATTTCACTATCTATTTTGTCATGAAGACTAAATAGGGACTCCACGATTAGATGTAAGGTTAGTCTGGTTGTACAGATAGTCCTCAACTTACAACCACAATTGAGTCCAAAATTTATGTTGCTAAGTGAGAAATTTGTGAAGTGAGTTTTGCCCAATTTTACAACTTTTCATGCCACATTTGTTAAGTGAATCACTGCATCTGTTAAGTTAGTAACACGATTATTAAGTTAATATAGCATCCCCCTTGACTTGTTCAAAGGTTGCAAAAGGGGATCACATGATCCCGGGACACTGCAACCGTCATAAATATGAACCATTTGTCGAGCATCCAAATGTAAATCACATGACCATGGGGATGCTGTATCAGTCATAAGTGTGAGACAGGGTCATAAGTCACTTTTTTCAGTGCCGTTGTAACTTTGAATGGTCACTAAACGAACTGTTGCAAGTTGAGGACTACCTGTATTCATTTTCTAGTAGCAGCTACATACTAAGCAAGATGAGTCTTGGCTGATGTAGTATGACCTTAATCTTAGCAACTAAAAGTCAGAGTAAAAACAAAATTAAGCTCATTTCTTCTGATTTGCTGTTCTAGAACATTTGCTATATCGCCATGTGGGACATTATATATTCTATACTTTATCCCATGTAAATCTTAAACTTCCTCTATGTTGCATATTATATAGCCACTTATTGGAATAAGTACAACTGAATAAGTAGGCAAGTATTGGTTTGAACTGTAACCTTTGGAAGGATCAAGTCAAGATGGACTGCCTTTCAAAGACAAACCTGAAGTTTTCTTAGAATCATGCAGCTAAAATGCAAATGAAAAATTGGTGTTTCTCCAGATATTATTGAACTCTTGTTTCTACCAACTGCTATCAACTTGGCTAATGGCCATGCTTCTTAACAACCACCCCACTCCTGAATTAGAATAATAATTATGTTTCAGATCCATTATCCATTTCCTCCGCTACTTTAGCTACTGAGACTAAGAGTGATCTGAAATCATTTTGTTTTTGGAAAAAAATCTTTGTGGACATTGCCTTTGTAAGAATAAATATTTGCTTAGCCATGTTTCAGAATTTTCTGAGAAGTAATGTCTGGCAAAATAAAATAATATCAGCATCGGCTGTGAATTTTGCCATTGGCTCTTTCATTCTTAGTTTTTTTTTTAAAAAATCTTATCTATGTTTTGACTTGTCTCAAGATCTATACCAGGCAGAAACAATAAGGGAGAACCATCTATCTACATAAAGTACAAGGTTGAATATATATACTCCTGGTAATTAAGAAGCCTTAGGAGACAGCAGCTAGTGAGATAATTAGAGTATGCTCTGAAGTAGAGAACAAGCAGTTCATTAAATATGAAACACTACTCCACAGTGTCAAAGGCTTAGTCTGAAAGCAAGGAGCTAAGTGTATTTGGCTGATCTTTCCAACACAAATCATTGTTGCTCTTCCATCCTCAAAATCTAAGCTGTCTTAATTCAAACGTGTGTGTTTAAATTTTGAATCACTAGTCTGCTGCTTTTAAAATCAATGAGATTTTACCTGCACACAAAATTTTTAGCTGAGGCCTAAGGTGACAGTTCCCAACCTGTTGTGGGGTAAGCATTGGAGGTCCAAAGGGAACAGTAGATATTCTTTGATAAGTAGGATTTTTTTGAAATAGTAAAATAATTCCATATACTTCTTACATTTATTTATTTTGAAATTTTATATTGCCACCAACTCACACATGGCAACTCATATTTGGTGTTACATTATTCCTTGAAAAAAGTAGTGTTTGTTTATAAGCAAAATATTAGTTGCTTTTTAAACGCCTCTTGATATGTAAGTTTGATTTCTTGCAATTTAGAGTTATATGAAAAATGTTTGCTAACAGAATATTCTGTAAACAAAAAGAAAATGTTGAGAATAGGTGGTACAAGACATCACTGTAGTTGACAAGGGGATTCATATATCACACTAAGGTACAATTTTAAAACCATTGTTTGTTCTCTAAGACATGGTTGGCTGGGCTCATATATCATGCTAAACCATAAACAGTGATTTGCAAAACACAAGAGATAGGTTTGCACATTACATTTAGCAAAGCATATTAAACAACAAAGCATATTGTGGTTCAGTGCAATGTATTATGTTTGGGTGAAGAGTTGACTAAAAGAATTATCACACAACACTAGAAAGAGAAATTTACACCTGTTCTGGACCAGTAGGTTATTGATATGTGTTTGTCCACCTATGAAGGTCTTTTTGACAAAGGAAAAGGACACAGACGTTTGAACAATATGGTCAAAGCTCGTGGAATTGTTAATATGTTTTCCTCCCTCCCTCCCTGTCTTCTTATTGTAAGTCTGAAACTATATTATTTCATTTTCTCTATTATATGTATGAGTGCTTTTCTTCTGTTAATTAAACATAAAAGCATTAACTATAGTTGTATGAACGTTATCCAGAAAAAATAACCTAATTAAGTCTTGCAATCATATTTTTTCTATGAACTTCTTAATGTACAGTTGGTAAGAATAGCAAAAATTGATGAAGCAACATTGTTCATGCCTTAAGGTGTATGAAATCCATTTATATATGAATAGATCTCACAGCTAGTACCATTCATGGGTCTAACAAGCTTCAAACCACTGTAGAAAAAAACCTGAGCCCCATGTTGATTATTCAATAACATCACTGGCCAGTTTTTGTAATGGCGGATCTTATCTTCCTTCTGGGATGATAAAGTTTTATCCGATAATAATAAAAGTAAAAAAGCATGACAAGTTAGGACCGGGCACAATGGAAAATACCAGTGACATCATCAACTGATTGGCAGGGGACACAATTTGCTATCTGCATAGGTCTGAAACCACATCTGGCAATGCCTAATTAAAATAACCACATGGTGAAGCCAATCAAATGTGTTTTGCTCCAGAAAAAAAAATGCTGACATGATTGTCATGATATTCAGGTGGGTTACAAATAGCCCTCAAATACAAGACATTTGTTTAGAATAATACTGCACGGTTCTTAAGATTACAACTTCTGGCATTATTTACAGAGTACAAAATAATTAGAATCTACTAGCTGAAAATAATACACATTCCAATATCACTCTTTTTCTGTCTCTCTCCCACCCTCCCCCAATTTCAGGGGGCTTGAAATACAATCCAGTTAAATAATGTTGCATCCCACAGATGTTTGAAGGTTAACTACGTTATCTTAAAAAGTTTAAGGTCACATCCATGAAACTTTCCTCCTTTATGTTAATCATCTGGCAGATTGTTATTAGAGAGGCTAATTTGGTCAAGGCCATATGATATTCTTTACGGAGAAGCTGATATGAATGCTCCCTGGCCCAAGTCAATACTGAAATCTAGGGTATCGTGGTCCAAATGCACACTATATCACTCTGATTCTAACTCTAAATATAGTAGTGAGTGTGATATACAAGTTTAGGGCAACCTATACTTTGCAGTCCAATTTTACTGTAGTAATTTGTACTTTTTAATAGATCCTTTTTAAAAAGCAAACTAGCATGATGTCTGCAGTAAGGAAAACTGTTACAAATTCGGTGATCCCCATGATGCCCCTATTATAGCTTGTGGTTTCAGTCACTGTCAGTCATCTGACTTCCCTCCAAAGTAATGAGAAATAAGGCCTAACAGATTCTTATCCACTATGAAACTGTGATTGGATTTTGTCCATGTTAGGGGGGAAATGTCACCTCTCTGCAATTTTTAAAAATGATTTGGAAAAAAAAAGACCTTACGTTTTCATGCAAGCATCACACTTCTTCAGTAGCCTCTCTTTTTTTCAGATTACTACCTAAGTCTACAACGAAATGTGGCCAATTTATAAATCATAAACATCTTCTTTAACCTATTACAATTTTTTCAGGCTTTTATGGAAGCCCAAATCAATGGTGTATCTTAATAAATAGGAGTGGGACACTGCTTGGACAAAGTACTTCTGGATAATTTTCAAAACATTCACCTGTACAGGTAACAATGTAGATTCTCTTACTTTTCTTGGGCTGAAGAAGAAATAAAGGCAATATCAGGGGAAAAATAATTGTTGCCAGGGCACAATTATAGTGTGGTTATATTAAGTAGAAACATAGCATTAGACTGAGTTGCACTGACAGAGTATTTCCTATCACTTTCAAATAACATCATATGAAATTTTTATGTTCTCTACTTTCCTCCTACTTTTAGGTATTCTATATGTCAATTGATTCTATTCAGTTGAATCTAAAGATTTGGATGTAGTACTTTAAAGCCTGAAAAATTGTTTTTCTCTTTCAGAAACAGGATGTTCTGCTACTTCCTGCTGTAGACTATCAACAGAAATATGTACTGAGTGAAGATATTTAATGTATGACACACAGCAGTCACTGTCAGTTTCACTCTTACAAGTTATATCCAAATTTTAAATGTGCTAGTAGTATTCAGAAACAAGATTCTGAAGAAGCTTCAGCTCCAGATCTTTTCATGCTTGTATTGTTTAAGCTGAATCTGATTTACAGGTAATATTAGCAAACTGTAATATTACAGAGCCTGTAGTACAGTGGTTTAAAGCACCCTGTTATTAACATCTATTAACATCTGCTGCTTGCAATTACTGCAAGTTCGAATCCCACCAGGCTCAAGGTTGACTCAGCATTCCATCCTTTCTAAGGTGGGTAAAATGAGGACCCGGTTTGTGGGGGCAATAAGCTGACTTTGTATAAATATACAAAAGTATGAAGGCTATTGCTTAACACACTGTAAGCCGCCCTGAGTCTCCGGAGAAGGGTGGCATATAAATAAAATAAAAATAAAATAAAATAAAATAAAATAAAAATCACATGGTAGCAGAAAGCATCTAAAACTTATAGTATTACAGTAGTTCAATACACTATAAGAAATAAATTATTGTTTTTTTAAACACTGTTGAAAATGTTATAAGCAAATACTATTTTTTAAACACAATGGATAAAGAACAGCCTGCTTGCACCATAAAATCTTCAAATATGGTTCTTGATACCAGCCCTTCCATCATGGCAAACTGCTGCTGAAACTATGGGTAATTTTGAAAGCAGTTTGCCATGTTGCATGAGTGTGTGTTTTTCTTAGCTGCTATGTACAGGTAGTCCACGAGTTACAACCACAATTGAGCCCAGAATTTATGTTGCTAAGTGAAACATTTGTTAAGTGAATTTGCCCCATTTTACGAACTTTCTTGCCACAGTTGTTAAATGAATCATTGCATTTAAATTGGTAACATGACTGTTAATCTGAATCGGGCTTCCCCATTGACTTTGTTTGTCAGGTGGCAAAAGCTGATGAGCCCAGGATACTGCAACCGTCATAAATGTGAACCAGTTGCCAAGCATCTGAATTTTGATCATGTGACCATGAGGATGCTGCAATGGTCATAAGTGTGAAAAGCAGTCATAAGTCACTTTTTTCAGTGCTGTTGTAACATTGAACAGTCACTAAACGAACAGTTGTAAATCAAGGATTACCTGTATTTTAATTTTTGTATTGTTGTATGTCATCCCTCCCGGGTAAACAAGAAAGGAAACATGATTTGATGAGCTAAATCTACTTTATTGTAAGACTGCATTAACAGAAACTTTCAAGTCTGAAAGTACAAACTTCCCACTGTTATTTTTAACTGCTTGATCCATTAGGGCGAGTCCTTTATAACTTTTTTCCCCTGATTGTTAAGTCATCGGGGGGTTTTGCCTCCCTTGTCTGATTGTTTCCTAGGCAGCATGTCTTTCCTCCTTTCCCCAAGGTCATTCCTACATTGTTTTACTTTTATTTTAATTTTGTTTGCTGCCCAGAATAATTTGTTGAGATGAGTAGCTGTACAAATTGAATGAAAGAAAGAAAGAGAGAGGTGTGGGGGAGGGGGAGAGAATGAATTGCGGTAAAATATCTTTTTTTACAGTATTTATTCCAGAGCAGCAATTGAGCTGCCTACAGAACAACAGATGACAAATGGCATTGTAGTGCCACAGAAAAAATCTTGGTTTCATGTAATCATTGTCTGTAAGCTGATTATGGAATGTAGCAGACAGTTTGAAAAACAACACAATAAGCAACACATTTCACACCTTTGTGAAATAACTATAGCATTCTATATCAAGTTCCACTTGTAAAAATAGAATAACCAAATGAATACAACCCTACCAGATATGTTACACTGAATATACTCTGTTGGAAAGATTTCTAGTTGAAATAAACAAGATTTATTTCCATAAAACGAGATTAGGTACAAAGTTTAAAATACTTTATGAAATAAAATTATTTATCACACTAACAAGGAGAGGTAGAAAATTAAATTGGTCCTTGACTAGATTAAATTGCACATATCAATTTAATCTAGTTACTTCCTTCAGATGTTAATTTTCACTTTAAACCTATTAATAAACACTAGCTTGTTGCAGGTAAAAGCCGGAGCTCGGAAGACCATGGCTCGGATGGCTCAATTAAATAAACTTATTTTAGAGAAAACTCCATTTTCATTAATTCCAGTGCTAAAGGTCTTTCAGGCGAAAATTGAACCAGTACTTACCTATGGGGCAGAAATATGGGGGTCGGTTAAGTTGCCTGGGCTGGAAACTCCGCAAAATAAGAGGAGAATTTTGGAACCCCCCGCATGTGTAGTAAGGGCAGAAACGGGAGTCCATGTGATTGGCACTAGGCCTTGTTGAAGACCGTTTATTATTGGTTAAGAATAATCGAGATGGAGGAAGGGAGGTTACCAAAATTAGCGCTAATGGATCAGATTATCTCAATTAATAAAATTAATTGGTTATCAAGAGTTCTGAAGCAGGTATCTAGCTCTGGTATTCCTTTAAATTGGTAGCAGTACGATCATAGGCAGATCCGAAATTGGATTGCACAGAGATTTAAAAACATAAGTGCACAATCGGATATTGCACAGGTGACAGCAGTAAAAGTTTGCCCCTGGTTATCAGTCAATAAACAAAATTTTAAAATAGAAAAATATTTAACTGTGCCTTTAATTCCAGTCATAAAGAGATTTTTTACCAAACTGAGATTAGACCAACTTCAAACAAACATGCTTTGGGGTAGGTATAAGGGTATCCCTGTAAGTGAAAGAGTCTTTTTATGTGGGACGGGGGAAGTTGAAACAATTTCCCATGTAATTTTTGATTGCCCCCTGTACTCAGATTTGAGGGAACATCAGCTGGACAGGATCTTTTATACCAGCACCCCTAAGTCTAAAGAGCGCTTCTTGCAACATTGTCTGTTAGGTTCTAACTTGCAGCTGGTGAAATGGATTGCCAAATTTGCGGTAAAGTTGATGGAAAAAAGGACAAAGTTGGTGCAGCAGAATGTGGTAGATTGTAGGACAGATCATTTGATTTAATAATATAATTTCAATAGTAGTTTTAAGACTGATTGGGTAGATGCAGAGGTGACATTATAATATAATTCTAATCATATTTAATTTGTATCTCAAATTATTGTACTTTATTCCGATTTCATTTTAGATCGTATTTTATTCTAATTTCATTTTAAATCGTACATTATTCCAATTTCATTTAAATTGTCTTACCAAACTCTTGTAATAACTTGTTTCTAGAACTCTGCACTTTGATATGGCCCAAGGGCTAATCAATCAATAAATAAAGATAATAATAATAAAGGCACTAGCTTTTTCTATTTTAAAATCTCTTTTAAAATGATGTATCTCATACAAAAGCAGGCAAAAAACAATTGATTCAATTTAACTGAAGTCAATGACAGAAGGATCTTCTGCAGGTTTATGAACCACCCAACATGAAGAGAACTAGGGACATTAAAAAGAAAAATTAGACCTTAGCCTCTGACTTTTCTTCCATTAACTTCCACCGGACAACCGTTTTGGTGTAGGTTAAGGCAGCTTTCTACAAACTTAGTATTCTCCAGGTATGCTGACTTCAATCCCAGTACAGGTAGTCTTTGACTTACAATTCATTTAGTGACCGTTCAAAGTTACAACAGCACTGAAAAAAGTGACTTACAACCATTTTTCACACCTGTGACCATTGCAGCATCCCCATGTTCAGATGATCAAAATTCAGAAGCTTGGCAATTCACTCATATTCATGACTGTTGCAGTGTTCCGGGGTGATGTGATCACCTTTTGCAACCTTCTGACAAGAAAAGTCAATGGGGAAGGCAGATTCATTTAACAACTTTGCTTAACACATTGTAAGCCGCCCTGAGTCTCCGGAGAAGGGCGGCATATAAATATAAATTTAAAAAAAACCAACAAAAAACCAACAACTGTGTTACTAACTGACCAACTGTTTACTTAACAACTGTGTTGTAAAATGGGGCAAAACTAACTTAACAAATGTCTCACTTAACATATATTTTGGGCTTAATTTTGGTCGTAAATCGAGAACCTGTACTTTCAGCAATAGACTTGCTGGCTGGACAATTTTGGACATTGCAGCTTACACATTTGGGAAACGTACTTTCTTATTTAGAGAAGGCTGGGCTAAGGCTTCTTTTTTCCTACGTTGTTAATGTTCTGAGCTTTAAACTGTTTAAATCTTTTAACACTTTTAGGGTATCACTTGTATATGCTATACAAAAATATAGAAACATTTAATCCAAACGAAGTTTATCTACTGGTCTGTAATTGATCTTAATTTTATAGTTATGTTCTGAGTATTAAGGCAATATAAACTCAAATTATTGAAATTTACTTTACTGCAAACCAGTATGAAAAGTATCAATTTTATATACAGTTTCCACAGATAAACTAGAAGATTCTTTGGACATTTCTGCATTTTTACAAGGTAATTTTTAACAGGAAAAACTTGATAAAAATTGCTGTTGCTCACTCTATCCTAGGCCTGCTAAAACTTTTGTTTACTATGACTCCACAAATGTTAAATCATTGTATTATTGATCTTGGCTTAGGGTTGCATAGATCTATGATTTATGTAACAAGCTCTGATTTAAAAAAAAACTTGTGTGAATTCAGCCAATTCATTCATAAGGCAACTTAACTCAAAGCACATCTTAAGTCAATGCACCACCCTGGCCTATAGGCATATCAAGATGAACAGGAAATGTTAGTTCAAATGCCAATAGCGCAAGAGTTAAAAAATTAAATGGAAGTGATCATGACCTAAGATCATGCAGAGTTTTGGTGTCATACCCAATAGGCCCTGGAACATCCTGAACTTTCAAATACTCCCGAAAGTACATAACTCATCTGAAAAGCTGCGTCTATGCTGAAAGGTGTCATTGTTTTCTGTATTCAAAACCGCAAGGATTTACTTTCAAACCGCGCGGCATGCCATCTCACCCAGCTTATACGTGGGGCGTAATGTTATTCCTCCACAGATTTAGAGTGACAGAACTCGTGTTCCCTTAGTTAGAAAAGCGTTTCATCTTGAGACAGACAGACAGGGAGGGAGACAGAGCGCCAATGTGCTTATGATCATCGGGTCTTTTAAATGGTCGGGCAAAACTGAGCGTCTTTAGTCGTCCAAGGAAAGGAAATCGATGAATCACACCGATTGGGTTTCCATTTCTCTTTTGTTAACGATACGCACAATGGCATCTTTTCCTATATGCCTTCTTGCTTCGGTCACGGCTTCTTTCGTTGCCTTTTTTTTTTCCTTTCCCCTGTTCCAAGACACCGGTTTACGTCCCGGCGACCAGCGTTAAGTCGCAAAGGAAGTTTCCTCTCGGCGAACCGCCCCGCCAAGACGACGGCCGCGGACGGGCTGGGGTGCGCGCGCCCTCTTTCCGTCGCAGGGAGTGGCGGCAGCGGCGGCGGCGGCGGCGGCGGCGTCCCTCCCAGTCCCTCCTCTCTGGCTGGGGAGCTTTGCGGAGAGGAGGAGGGTGAGCTGTGGGAGGGTCTCCATTGAAATAAACAAGCAGCCAGTGATTAAAACGGGAACATGGCGGCCGCGGAAGACTCAGCAGCTCCAGCTTCCTCTTACAAAGCAAAGGTCAGCGCTGGCGGCAGGTTGAGCGAGAAGAGCCGGAGACTTTACTGACCTCGGTAAATGGAAGCGGCTGTGCGCCCCGGCCGCCGGGCCCCTTCTCTGCGGAACAGGCTGGATGGGGTTGGGGGGGGGGGGGAGGTAGATAGCAAGAGGGGCGCTCCCGGCTGTGCGCTGTCTGATAACCCGAGCTTGCGCGCGGCGCTGCCGGGGAAGGCGAAGGAACTGCCGGAGCTGATGCCGGGAAGACCAAACGGGGGAGACGACCTGGCAGCCAGATTGGTTCTTCTGCTGTCGCCCCCCCTCCTCCCCGCAACTTGAGGGGCTCTGCACCCGAAAGGGGGAGGTGTCCGTCTGGTTGTCTGCTGCCTCCTTAATGAGGGGCGTGCGGTTCCCTCGAGCAGGGAATGAATAATGGAAAGGGGAGCGAACTGATCTGAAGTTGGGGCTTTTAACATCTTCCTCTCCTGCTTTCTCTTTAAAGAGAAGGGGGCGTCTCGGCCGTCTGGCTCGAAGGGGTGGGAGAAGAATAGGGGAGCCGCCTCGGGAAACGGGGGTGCCGCTGGCAGGGAAAGAACTGGCTGCGCCTCCTCCTCCTCTCGGGGGAGGGTCGTTCCGCGCAGAAGAGATTTTACGGGTGGCAGCTGAAAGCGCGCCCGCCTCTCTCCGAAGGCTTTCCCCAGGGACCCCCCCCCCGCCATCCTGCCGTCCCCCGGCAAGTGTGAGGGGGACCGAGCCTCTCCAGGAAGGGGAGGTGTGCAAGGGGCGGCTACGGCGACGGGCTGTCGCGGTACAAGTTGCCTCGGCGGAAAATTGAGTTGGGGCAGCAAAACTCTGCTCCCTCCCCGGGCTTTTGTTGTGGTTTAACTTCTCCAACTTTGTGCGCGGCGGCGCGGCCTTCGCAATCCCCCTTTCCCGGAACCCGACTAGGCCCTGCCTGCTCGCCGCTGGGTGCGAGCGCAGCCTGGGGAGCCGCATTGCTGCTTCGTGTGCCTGGCTGTGTGGGGGAGGGGACGGCGGTAGTAGTGGCGGAGGCGGCTCCGGCAGTGCCTCGGCTGCGCTGTCGTCCTCTCCGCTGGGCGGCCTAAGCAGCCGGGTTGCTGGCCGGTGGGTTGAAGTCTTCCTGGGCGCCTCGGCTTTCGGAGCAGCCGGGTGTTCGGCGCCTCTTTCCTCTCTCTCTCTTCACTGTCCGTCTGGGCGGAATCGATCGCACTGTGTACAATTATGTGGGAATAGAGATGGAAGCGCGGGGAGAAGCGTCACCCTGCTTTCTATTTGGGACGCGTTTGGTTTAATGGGTCAAAGAGAAAACAGTATTTCTACCTTCCCTCCTCTTCATTGTATTTGGAGAATTGCGTACGCCTCCTCTTTTCCCGTGTGGCAGTGAGGATGTGCGCCTAATCCCTTTTCCACCTGCTCCCTGAGCTTTCCTTGTGCAAGGGAGGGTGTTGGACACAAACAGCACAATTTTGCCGTAGCTTTCTATGGAAGGTGCACACAGTACCTAAGGCCCTGATTTCAAGAAGCACGGCGATGGCGTTTTTGCTTCCTGATAGGCAGGAGCTTTTTTATTCCTTGCTCCTGCTGTTGCAAAGGCATCCAGGGTTATTGGTTGTCTTGGTAACTTTGACTTTGTTCCTGTAGTATCTATTTTTCATCTATGCCACTTTCCACATATTGTTGTCATCGGCCTGATACTGTGGCTTTCTTAGGCTCATTGTATTGTATAAAAGTGGATTAAAGCAAAGTTGAATAATAAAAATGAAATAATAAATTCATAATTCTTGTTTATCTATAAATCACATACTTATACTTCTTTCAATGACATATTTGTTTAGGGGACTGTAAACATGTTACTAGGAGGATGGTAGAGGACAGGGTCCTGAAGGGCCAGACATGACTTAGCAACTAACAACAAAAAATGAATATGTTATGAATATAATTCTGAAACTTTCATGAAAAGATAATATTACCATTTTTTTAAACTTCTTCACTAAAAACAGTTCATTAATTTAGAATTTTCATAAGAAAAGCTGCTTTTGGTTACTAAAGAGTTGACCCTGACTTTATGTGCATAATAAAAAATTTAGAGCTTTAACTGTCTGGGACAGTCTCTGAAATTATATCAAAATTCTGAATACCCTAAATTACTAATTTCTAAGTGAATGTGAAGAAAAGTGTACATAGAAACATAGAACACTATGTGCATAACTGTTCGGGTAATTCTGGTTTCATTATGCTTTAAACATCCTTTTTTAAAAGGAAAGCTGGACAGTAAAGGTGTTTTTAAAAAATAAAATAGATTTACAATTTTATTTTTAATTTGTGCATGTAAAAGCTACTTATCTACACTAAATCTATCTACTGGGCTTCTAAGGCAGTAGCTCAACTTTAGCCAATACAAATATATTATGTGGCATACAAGACTATTGATACTTGGATTACCAAATAACCAGTTCTTAATTACTTGTTCCATTATGATTTACTGTGTTCTTAATACAATGAAAAAATTTACAAAAACTGATTTAGTAAAAATGTTGCTCTGTAAGAATCTTTTTTCTATTGGCTGCGAAGTACCTATTTTCTTGTTTAGATGTTGTTTTTTTGTATAGTAATGATTTTGGTGGCAGTAACACCAAACATCCCTTGCTATTTCTGTTTTAAGTGTGCAGTAGTACATGAAAGATGATTACATAATAAAATTACCTGCTTCTAAATTGTTGGAGGCATTATGTTGATAGATTTATCTTTTTAGATTTGTAAATAGATTTATAGGTAGTAGCTATAGATTTAACTCCTGAATCTCATTATTAAAACTCATTTTCAATAATGAGGATCAAACTGTAAAGCAAAATCTGCTTCTTTGTGGCCTACTAAGGATGCTCTCATTGATTCTTAAGTTTCTCTTGGGTAACCAACATGCTCAGTGTTACAAGTTGCCATACAAATTCTAGGATTTCTGTGATACTGTATATCATGGGTGTCCAACCTTTTGGCTTGCCTGGTCTCATTGAGTGAAGAGGAATTGTCATGGGCCACAAATAAAATATATAATATAGTTAATGTATATAGATAACAAACTTCCTTTAAAAGTTTAGGATCTACTGAGCTCTCATTACTAGCTGTCCAGGGTTATATGTGGGTTGGACAACATATATATTGTATATTATCTGTATATTATTAGCTGTATATTATCTTTTACTTCAGAAGAAGACTCCAGTGGGGAATAGCTGACATGGAATCAATAATTAAATTTGATTGTATTCATTGTGGTCTGACTAAGAAAATGATAGTGTCATATCTTTCTATTTATTGTTTATTAATTTATATCATGCCTTCCGTCTAGGACTGATGTTTCTGGCGCCTTTGTGTGCTGGCTGGTGTGCATGCACGTTCCAGTTTTGGCACTTGCTTCAAAAGTGTTCCTTGGTTTCTTATATCCCTATGCACAGATAATATTTTCAGAGGGATGTTGGTGAAGTGACTTTATAGGCACTTAGATATGGAAATGATTGGGGAAGATTTCAGAAGAGCTGTGCTGAACCTTTCAAAGAACACAGCTGCTTTAAAACTTCAAGGACTGCAGTTTTTTTTACACACAAATGTTTCAGAAAACACTTCTTTAAATACTTTAAATACTTTGCATAGCCTGCCATAAATTAACTTACATATTGCAAATTTACATATTGCATTTATAAGCTTAGTTATTACATGACCTGTAGGTTGCTTCTAATATCTTTAATATTTGCTGTAGTCACTATTCACTTTAACCTTTAGATAATTGTGGAATGCTTGACAATCTAGAATGCTAAAAACATGCTTTTTGTGATGGGACAATAATTCCAGTGTTTGGGTGGAAAAATAATATAAGTGATAGTCATGCTAAATGAAGTTGATAAAATCGGTTTAAAATAGACTTCGTTGTAGCTGTTCTACAATGTTCATTGTCTTCTGTCACCTTTTGTTGATGATCTTGCATCCATGTTGACATCTGTTGTAGTTTGTAGCTGTAATGAACTCTACCAGGGTGGATTCGTAATGCAGAAATTTTGAGATTTGATTCGCAAGGAAAATGTAGGTGTTCTGAAATATTTTATAAATATTGTGCTCTAAATAAATTGACTTGCACATGTCTAATCCTCTTTACTTAACAGTCTAAAATCCATTTATCTATTTGGCAAGTCCTTGGTGTTCCTTTCTCTGTTCTTTCTTGTATTAAAGAAAGATTCCAATAATACTAGATGTGCTAACTTTTTCTTGAGAATTAAAATCTAGGTATGTTTTCTGGTTATGGTTCATAAATATTTTATTGCTTTCATATCAAGCATTGAAGTGGCAAAGAACATGCTTTTAAAATAATATGATTATAGCAAATTTGTGAGCCACCAAGATTTTTCTGTGATTGCAACAGCACACAAATTTAATCAATAGTACAATATGTGTAAGTGTGCCTGTGTATGTGTGTGTGAATGAGTGAGATAAGTAAGGCTTCCTCATCTGCATCATATAATGAAATCTTACTAGGTTAACACTATTTGTATGAAACAGAACATCCACTATCTGATTATATTCTTTGACCACCTTAGATAGTTGCAGATACTAGGCTGGTGAAAGAAATATGGCTACAGTAAAAAAGAATTACTTGAACATATGTGTATCTATAGAAAAATGAGTATGGTTGACTATAGCTGTATAATTTGCTGTCAGGTGCATATTATCTTTTACAGTGGGCGATTTCAATTTTACCAAAAATGTTTTGACTTGGAAATAGAGATAATAAATTTTAAGTGTAGCATACTAGTAATATGTCCTGTTGATTCTTCCAAAATATTATTCACTTAGGAAATGAAAGTGAATCTCTTAGCAGTTACATGTAAATTAAAAGATATTGTAAATAGCCGTACTCATTTGGGAAGAAAGTAAGCCTTGTTAAAATGTTGCTGCTGCTGCAATTTAGAAGCTTATGCCATTTAAGTGATACTAATATTCTTTTAAATAAGTTCAGGATTCTCTCTTTCTATCATGATATTCGTAGTGCTTCCAGGACAATGGTAGGTAATAAGTACACTCGAGTAGCCACTGAAATATCAGATTCACAAGTAACCACTGAAATTAGAGCTGTTCAAACTGAAATAAAATAATTGCTTGTCATGAGAATCAAAATAACACAATTCTACTGAATCCTTTGGCTAATTTCCATTTCATTTCAGTATATCTATGTTCAGTTGTGGTCACTAGTCATTATGGAATGTATTCTGTTGGCTCTTTTGTGGGGGAATATAGAGGTTTTATTACTTTATTTTCATAGGAAGTCATAGAATGAGTTGTCACGTAAAAATACTGCAGAAAAAACTTCAGTTCTCAGCTGAATGTGAAAGAGGAAGTGCACCTGTATGCTACCAATATTGCATAAAGCTGCTTCCTGTTGAACATTGAAGGTGCATCTTGTTTTATAACCACAGTTGATTATGTGGGTGAGCTGATTATATTACTTTTGGTCACATTTTATATTTTACAAACTATTATTTTCCTCTTATATAACTCACTAATATTTTAAAAATCTCTATTAAGTATTCTGAGCACATGTTAATAAAGTGTGAATGTACTTGTATTATTTCCAGGGTACTTGGGAGGTACCAAAAAGAGTAAGCCAGGTAAAGTCCAGTTCAGCACCAGATACTTTTGTAACTCATTCCAAAGAAACTGTTGGAAAGTCAGATGAGCAGGTTCAAATGTTGCTGTTGAAACAGGCAATTCTAGACTTTTATATACAGCTAGTCTTCGACTTACGATCACAATTGAGCCCAAAATTTCTGTTGCTAAGCAAAACATTTGTTAAGTGAATTTTGCCCCATGTTACGACCTTTCTTGCATTAAGTTAACCACTGCAGTTAAGCTAGTAACATGGTTGTTAACTGAATATGGCTTCCCCATTGACTTTGCTTGTCAGAAGGAGATCACATGACCCCCGGACACTGCAACCATCGTAATATTAATCAATTGCCAAGCATCCAAATTCTGATCACATGACTATGGGAATGCTGCTACAGTTGTAAGTGTGAACAACAGTCTTTTCATTTTTTCAGTGCCTTTGTAACTTTGAATGGTGACTAAATGGATCTTTAAGTTGAGGACTACCTGTAGTCACCTGCAGTTCCATCTCCTTTCTTCTCCCATTTAAAAATGTTTACTTCTGCTTTTCATGTCATCCGATTAGGAAACACATAACATTTTTTTTATGTACTATGTGACATGTAAACAGCCTATCTTTTAAATAATGTTTTTAATATAAAAGTTCATATGGTAGACATTATATTGCTTGGTGGTTTCTAAAATTGATTTTTTTCCTTGCAGAAAAAAACCCAAATTAGGGTTAGATCATCAGTGCTAGTAAGGAGTGGGGTTTGCTCTCATCTTATATTCTAATGGCTTGCTCTGTCAGTGTTGGTGGGGGTGGTCTTAGAAGTACTTTGGTTGGCCTGTTTACTGTTAGTTTATTTGTTAGTTTCCTGATTGGGATACTATTTACTTGATTGTCCCAAATGTGCTTTTTCAAGAGGCATCTGGACTTTCTTTTTTTTTTCTTTGAAGCCGATTAGCTTCTCATCCAAGAAGCTTCTTTAGCTCTGACAGGATAGTGGGGAATGGAATACCCTTTGAATGGTGTTGGGAATATGAATGGATTTCCAGAGAAAAAACTGCAGACTAAAAGAACCAGGAGCACTACTCAGGTGATCCTGAGGACACAGGTAAACCTCCAAGTGCTTCAAGGACCCTCTAAAAGGATGCAAATGATCAGCTGTCTGCAAGGAATATAAATCCTTCCATTCCCCACTATCCTGTCAGACCTGAAGAAGCTTCTTGGATGAGAAGCTAAATGTCTTCAAAGAAAAAACAAAGTCCAGTTGCTTCCTGGAAAAGAACCTTTAGGACAACTGACCTGGATGACTGAGAGTCTCTACAGATTGTTTACTTGATTGTTGGTCTGATGTTAATTTTGGAGTTAATCTATGCTGATCTAGAAGCTGATTGCTGGTGGAGAGGTGCTTAGGTCTATTTGTTCCCTTTTTGGTTTGTTGATTGTCTCTTTTGCATATTCTATAGATATTGTTTATGTCTGTGTCTATTGATGGCTGATTTGTCAGAGTGCCAGGTTTCTAGAAATTCCCTAGCATTTTTGGACTTGACTTGGTCTAGGACTTCCCAGATTCCCAATTGAAACTGGTTAAATCTGTCCATATGTTGTGAAATTAAAGAGCTTTCATCATATCTTCTGACTGCTAGTTGGTGTTCATGGATGTGTTCTGCCAGTCTTCTGCCTGTTTGTCCTACATAGTGATTGTTGCAATCATTACACTGTATGTTGTAGATGACTCCTGATTTTTCTTCTGGACCTGCTGGGTCTTTTGGTTTGCTTAGGATATTTTGAAAGGCTTTAATTAACTTGTACTACATTGATTCCAGGCAGAATCAGCCAAGCTCAGAGAGCACAGACGACCCCTCATTTCAATCCTGAACTACAAATATTCTCCTTCTCCTTCATTGAAACATTATATTGCTGGATTGAATATAAAGGGTCAGAGGGGACTTATGTAAATATAAATTTATATAAATTTAAATATGTATAAATATGTCCTAAGCAGTGGTATAAATCTTTTTAATAATATTTTAATATTATATTATTATATTTTAATTATTTTTAATTTTTATAAAATTTGCATTCCCTCATCATACATTATTTCTTTTATATCCTAAAAAGCATTTTAAAATACTTCTCTCTATATATATATATTTCTATATATAATATATTTAATTCTATATTCTAAATCTATATTGAGAATAAATATTGACATATGAGAGAAATGTGCACATTTGTTACATTTCTATCTCTGTTATTACCACTAACTCTCAAACAACAGAATAATCACTGAAAATGAAATGTCTGTGACTTTTGGAAAAGAATAAAATAAATAATTATAGAACAACATAGACTAGTTTATTTGCATGAAGTGAAAACAAAATATCTGTATCTGAAAAGCTACTAGAATTTGTTCTTTGTTATATATTTGTCTGATTATTAATATATTGTCCATTCACAAATGCAGGTTCTAGGGCAGGGGTGTCAAATTCAATTTCATTGAGGACTGCATCAGGGTTGTGTTTGACCTCGGGGGGGGGCCAGGGGGAGCATGACCAGCTCGATGTCACTTGTGTCAGGGGCGCCTGTGGTGGCCTGAGCACTCTGCCAGCAAAAATGGAGCTGGCAGAGGGTTGCAGGAGGCTGTTGCAGCCAAAAACAGAGCTCGGGAGCCTGTTTTCGTTGGCAGAAGCACTGTGGGCCGGTCCTTCACTATTTCCAGGGTGGCCCTGTGGGCCAGATCTAAACACCCCACAGGGAGGGCTGCCCCTCAGGTCTTCAGTTTAACACCCCTGTTCTAGGGTGATATATAAGAGGGACTTGGCACCAGGCTAGAAACAGGAAACTAAGTTCTAGTCCTACCTTAGGTATGAAAGCTGACTGGGTCAGGTACTTACCTCGTTGGTTGTTATTCTGGGGAAAATAGGAGGAAAGAGTAAGTTCGCTACTTTGAGTTATTTATAAAAATAATAAAAGTGAGTAAAAAAATCTAAACCCCCACAAAATAAAATATATAAAACTTCAATATTGGAAGACTAAAAACTTCTGCAGCAACTGAAGCCATTTATTTAAATTTCTATATCTAGTATATTGCCTTGGTCTTTCCTAGTAGTCTCCCATTAAGCAACCAAGTTGCCATCTATAACATAGCACTAAAACATTTCAGAATGCTGAACAGTTCAACACACAGGCAACTTTAAAAAAACAACTACTGATGATTGTTGATGCCAATATATAAGTTACCTTATGGAAGCGAGCTATAAAAATTAATGAGAGGACAATAATGCTTATATTACTTCTTTATTTTAAAAAACTTATGCAAAATTTGATGATGGAAACAGCCAAAGATATTTCCATTCTTCTTACTTTCTGCTTATGTGAGAGCTGTATGTATTAAGAATCCTGAAAAGTTCTAGGAGGGATGTGTGTCAAACTTGCGTTGTTACGGCGGCATCACGTGATGTATCATGACCTTTTTTCTTCACTAAATTGGGTGTGGGTCTGGCCAACATGTCATGCATCTGGGCCATGGGCCCCAAGTTTGACAGCCTGTTCTAGAGACAGGTTTTAGTAATCCATTGATCTGAGTATAGACAAGGCTGCAATCTTATCCATACGTATTTATTTCAATAGGACTTTTACAGTATACTTAAAGTGTAGATGAGTTACAGTCATTTACTTACTGATTCTAATGTTTTGTTAGAGCTCACATTTCTGCACATGAAAGCTAGCTTCTGCACATGGAATGATTTTTGTCTGCTTTATGTTAGAAAAAGATAGATTCCACATTTTTTTTCTTCGGTTCATGTCTTACTATACACCTTTTCATACGCTTGTGCATATCTTTGAGGAACAGAATATAACTTTTTTCCTTGGTTTCTTGGGCATAAGCCATTGTGCCATGGGAGGATTATCAATATAACATCTCTAACAGTCTGTAGAGTCTCCATCTAAGTATAAATGTTAGAAAGTCATTTAAAAAAAATAACTTGTATTCTCTATTAAAAAATTTGACAGGACACCAGTATTTTTTGAAATATTTGGTAATGAAATCACTGAAATTTCATGAATGTTTGGCTATTTTTAAAATATAGTTTTAGCTTAGTGCCTATAAGACAACTTTAGAAAAATCACTTGCCAGTATGTCACAATTCTGTTTTGAAAAAGTTAAAATAAAATCATCTCTATGTAGTTCATGCAATAATGATTGGAATACTAAAAATTGTTACTAAATGCTGTGATTATAGGAAATTTCCTTTAATAGTTAGAAACTAGGTTCTTAGTTTTCACCAATATTTAACTTTTTTTTGAAAAGTTATCTATTTTTCTGAAAATAGATTAAATCTATTTTCTGAGTTGATTTTAAGCAGGTTAAATATGATAAACATGTTCAACTGCATCAATATATCTTGCTCTTATTAGAGCAGAATGTAGTTGGTTGGATGCAAGTGACACTTGTACATCATTCTTTCAAATGCTCCATTGAAGAGACATTATGGAATCCTGCATTGGGTTGGCTTTTCAAAACTAAAATTTCTTTACATGTAAATGATTTCCAAACAAAAAACATTGGAAAAAAAAG
Organism: Ptyas mucosa; assembly: GCA_012654045.1. Classification (NCBI taxonomy): domain Eukaryota; kingdom Metazoa; phylum Chordata; class Lepidosauria; order Squamata; family Colubridae; genus Ptyas; species Ptyas mucosa. Next base: position 35,578,754 of record WNWU01000003.1, on the reverse strand, counting down.
AATAATATCCTTTAGAAATGGTGACTTAAATGATAAAGAAAAGTGTCATTTTATAGCACTTTAGAGCAGGGGTCCCCAACCTCTGGACTGCAGTTTACTACAGGGCTATAGCCTATTTGCAATCGGACTGTGCAAGTGGCAGGCAGGTGTGCGTGCATCAGCCCACTGCTCCCACTGCCAAGTTCCCCTGTCCCGCCTCTGCCAGGCCACCAGGCCACAAAGGTTGAGGACCGCCAGTTTAGAGTGACAAAAAATTAATGTGGCAATATAAAATAAGCAATAGAATTTGGTATGAATGTTTATTATCTTTTTGTTTTTTTATAGCAGGCTTGAGATGTATCTGAAGATTGAAGTTTTCAAATATACAACCAATACTGATTTAACTGCCTCATTGAGTCTTGGTAAGTTATCTTTATTAAGTTATCATTATCAGGAATGAAGCGTATGGGATAAAGTGTTGCACAAAAATAGTTCATGCTGTGTTTTCATTCTCATCTAGATTTTTTCTGTTGAAAAGAGGTTTCATATGTTCACATAATAAGAAGACTTATTAGCTAAGTCATATTGAAAAGCAGGCCTTGAAGCAGATTTCCTACCACATGTTTGGACTCTCCCACTTAGGAATCCTTTTGGTTCATGCCTGGAGTGCTTGAGATTGTCTACCTTTCCTCACCTTGTGGCGTCTGAGGTGGAGATATCCAGTCTTGAACTCTAATGATGCAGTACCTGGCTCCATTATCCTTTTCTTACCACTCTTGCCAAAGAAAGTTCCTGTCAGTTGTTTTCTGTAGCTCTAAGAAGGAACGCTGAAACAGAATCCAAAGCAAAATATTACAATTATATTGTTTTGGTCTTAGCAGTAAAAAATTGCTGTTGCTTTCCAAATCAGGGGTAAAAGTTAGTTCTTACACAGGCAGTGAAAAATAACATGAAATCAAATCTGACCATTGCAAAAACAACGGACAGATGAAAACAAACCTTTTCACACAGAGAATAGGTGGGTAGCCTATCTCATAGAGCTTGCTTTTGAAACATAGCAATAATTAGATATATTACATGATGACTTTCAAACTTTTTTTCAGTACAAATAACTTATCAGAAAGTCTTACATCGTGTGAGCTTGACTAATTGGTTCCAGTCCTGCCTGTTGGACTGGAAGTCTGACAACAGCATCAAGGTATGCTTTGTTGGCAGCTTTGTTTGAAGTGAGGCACTTTTTTAAAAGCTTACATTGGCTTCCTCAAAATTGTATTTTGAGTTTATGTAATGAGGCCTCATTCTGAAAGTTTTACAATTTCAGTTTCATTTCAGACCTTTTTTAAAATTGTAAATCTTTAAAACTCTACAGGCAGACCATGAACTGCATAAAAAATGTATCACCCTTTTTTCAAAGATAATGCCCTTCTCTTGGGGTTATATTGGATGGATTAAGATTAAGATGGCTCAATCAGAAACAAAATATAGAAGAAACAATAAACAGTAACTATTTAAATATAAATATAGTCAGATCATTTTAGTTTACATTTCACAATTTTTCTTTATATAAATTTATGTGGCTTGAGAGAAAATGAGTTGGTTTAGTTAGAAATAGGTTACTGGCAGTGGTGAAATCCTCACCACCGGTTTGCTGTCCTCACCTGCATGCGCGTGTCAAAAGCACACTGCGCATGCATGCACAGTGTGTGCCAAACATACGCTTCGCGCAGAAAAACAAAACTTCACTAGGGAAGTAGAACAGTGAGGTGGGGAAACACAATTGTGAGCTGTGCCACACAATTTAGCTTCTAGTGAAGCTAAACCGCCCGGCATAGCTGATCGTCAGAAATACTGATGAACCAGTAGCTTTTTTTACTACCAGTTCACCTGAACCGGTAGTTTTTATCACTACTGGTTCACCCGAACCGGAGCGAACCGGTAGCATTTCATCCCTGATTACTGCCTATCTAACTAGAGGCCAATGTCTACCACCAGCATGCCTGGTATAGAATTTACCATCACTTTTCCAAACTATTCGTTTTCCCAGCTCCACTTAAAAACAAGGTAAGATTCATCAGGTTTATGGTTGAATAAAAAGCTTCAGAGGAGTAGTAGCATAGGCATTCAGGTATTGTTTATCCTTTTCATAATTACTATAACACATTTTTAGGTTGCTGTGTTAGGATTTTGCACAGTGTTTCCCACTAGCTTTTTGATCCCATCAGTGATTTTTTCCCCCTTAGGTTGCTTCCCTAGCTTAGTCTTTTTTCTTCTTCTAACGGGTTCTATTGCTACTCAGTCTTTATATTTGAATCATCATCATCTTTCCATCAAATGTAAACATGATTAGCTATATATATAAAACATAGTGTAAAGCATAGGTCGCCTGAGTCTTATGTTTTGCCTGTTTCCCATTATTTTTGAATCTGAAAGTAGTATTAAAAGCAGTATGTTAAAAATCAGAGATTTTCTGATTTTTAAAGTATTCCATTACAAGAAAGATCAAACTCTTGAACCACCTAAAGTAGATATTTAAAGCCTACACTTTTTTTTGCACATCAGCCTTAGGATTTTTAGAAAATGATCTTTAATTTTAGGAATAACAGTGTTTTTCAAGTATGTGTTTTGATATACAGGATTCTGATTGTTACAGCTTATTTTTTACTGTATGGTATTATATTACCTGGAAGAGCGGGTGATATCAAAAACTGGCAATCATCTCTACCATCTCCAAATGACTAGATGAAGGCAGTTTTGTCTCCAGTGTCTGAATGAAGATAGTGAAAAAGTTACCCAAGTGACTGCTTGACAGTAACTGGTGCTAATTAAATACAGAGTCAGATAATGACACTGATTCCTGGATGAAAGCCAGATTTCTTTTGGCTTTCAGAAAAGTTAATTTTCTAGCTCTGTTTATCTGTCAGCTTTGTGTGATATTGCAGCTGAGTTAGAATTCATAGTGAAAACAATGTGTATCTCCTTTATGAAATTAGTTAATTTAATATTTATGCATTTGACAATGTATTGAGCAAAGAGTTGTTCATATTTTTTAATAATGATGTATCATTGTGCTCCAGTCCATCCCTATATTTCTTCTACATGTCTTGTTAATAATTTGATTAGAAATCACCAGCTGAGATTATGCTATGTTCATATACAAAAGTATTTTATATGTTCTGAAATGCTTATGGGTTTTGTATATTGTCTAATGTTTGAGAATCAGTACTTTCTATTATTTCTGTGCAACTGTAATCTCAAAATTAAGTCTCCAGGTTTGTGGTTTGCACTGCTGATACAATTTACTTCAGAATTCTTTCCACCTTTAATATAATGTATAAACTACAATTCAATTGAAAAACAAACTGAAATCATTTAGGGGGAAAACATAACAACAAAAAAACAGAATAATATGGCTGCATAAATGTTCATACCCTCTTATAATATGGCTGTATTCAGATTAAACCAGTCATATTAAATTTGATGCTAAGTAGTTAGTACATACCTGCCATCAATTAAAATGACTCTAATTAAGCCCATATGAATTTCAGCTGTTCCAGAAGGGTGGGGTTTTTTTGCATTTACTCAGTTGCCTCTTACAGCAAAGTCTATTGTCTGTAAAGAGCTTACAAAGCATCAAAGGGATCTCCTTGTAAGATACCAGTCAGGAGAAGAGTACAAAAAATGCTCCAAGGCATTTGGATATACCTTGGAACATAGTCATCAATAAGTGGAGAAAATATGGCACAACAATGATACTACCAAGACCTGGATATGCCTTCAAAATTGATTTAAAAAAAAAGAAGAAGAAAACTGGTCCAAGAGGCCTACAGCAACGTAAAGGAATACTGGTTGTGTATTACATGTGACAACAATCTCCCTTATCCTTCATATTTCTGGGACAATGGGGTGTCACTACGGAAGCCATTTCTAACAAAGAAAACACCCAAGTCCAGCTATATTTTACAAATACTTAAATCTAGTCTGACAGTAGTGGGTTCCACTTACCTTCGCTACCGGTTCGGAACCAGAAGCACGTGAGCTTCACTCACGTGCAGCGCTTTTGCGCATGGGCAGAGCGTCTGTAATGACGTCCGGGCAGGTGGGCAGAGCCTCCTGTCACCGCCACTACCGGTTTGCCAGAACCAGGGCGAACCGGTAGAAACCCACCACTGAATTCTGACAAAAGCATGTGGAAAAATGTGTTACAGTTTGATGAGACCAAGGTTGCACTTTTTCGCCATAATTCCAAAAAGTATGTTTGGTGTATAAACAGGATTGTGCATTTCCAAAAGTACACCATATCCACAGTGAAGCATGGTGCTGGCAGCATTACGTTTTGCAGCAGCTTTTCTTCAGCTAGAGAAAGCTTAACTTTTAGTCAAGATGGAGGGAATTATGAACAATCCAAATATCAATCAATTTTGGCACAAAACTTGCTAAAATGCTGAAGATGAAGAGGAATTTCAACATGACAACAGCTAAAAGCATACCTCCAAAAAACCCCCCAAAATAATGCCCTCCCCAGAAGATGATCAAAGTTTTGGAATGGCCTAGCTACAGCCCTGACTTGAATCCAACTGAAAATCTGGGGTGAGCTGAAGAGGATTGTGCACAGGAGATGCCCCTGCAATGTAACAGTTTTGAAGTGCTTTTGAAAGGAAAGTGCCATACTGATAGGCTCCTACCCCAAAAGACTGTTATAAAATCAACACGTGCTTCAAGAAAATATTACCGTATTTTTCGGTGTATAAGATACACTTCCCCTTCCTCAAAAGTGGGTGGAAATGTCTGTGTGCTTTATACAGTGAATATTGCCAAAGCCCTGCCCCCCACCGGCCCCCACCCTTCAGCCTTTGCTTCCCAGCAATTTGCCTCCTTGCAGCAAACAGCCCGTTCAGTTCCAGCACAGCCTGATTTAGCAAGAGCAGCTGATTGGCGGTTGGATCGGCCTCCCAGAATACCGCCTATCAGCTGCTCCAGGCTGCAGAGATCGCCACTGCCCTTTACCACCATTGCTGCCCATCGCCGCTGCTGCCTATTGCCACTGCTGTGCGCCCCACCGGCAAGACTTGCTAAAATGTTCCCAAACTCATCACCAGTCTGTTGGAAATGCAAGAAACCATATGGGACATATTATCATCTATGGCGGACTTCTATGACAGCAAAAAAGTATTGGACCAAAATTAAAAAGTGGCTTGAAGAAATAACAGAACAACATATAGACTGAAAACCGGAACTATTTTTATTGGATATACTCACAAGAAACTATAATAAAGAAATACAATATCTAATTCCACATATTATAACTGCAGCTAGGATAACCTATGCACAAAATTGGAAAAATAATGTCATACCAAAAGATGAAGAGGTGATAAGGAAAATTTTGGACTGTGCGGAGATGGACACAATTGACGAAATAAATAAAAGGAAAAGATGAAACAGAATATTACTTAATATGGGGGAAATGGTACAAATGGTTAGAGGACAGGAATAACAAACAAGAAAATATATAATAGAGATGATCTAGAAATCAGGAAGCATTCATAAAAGTAGCATATGAATATAATAGTTTGTATAATAAGTAATGAATTTAAAAATACATAAGAAATAAGGGAACCACAAAAATAAGTATATGAACATGTAGGGGTGGGGGGGGGACATAAACTGTGGATATATACCAATATGGAACTGTTGTAAAATGGAAATTTTGGTTTTGTTTTTAAAGAAAAAATAATAAATAAATAAATAAAGTTTGATTTTTAAGTTTAATAAATATTTTGGATAGAGCCACTGTATTTTGCACTCAGTAATAATGTAACAACCTTCATGTTGTGGCAATAATGTGCCCAAAATTCTAAATTGGTTCAGGAAGAGAGGGCTTTTCTGAATTGGAAAACAGATGATACACCCACCTATCCATCAATCTGTTGTATTTTTTGCAAGCAGATGATTTAAAATTGAAGAAAAGTAATAAAAAAACTTTCTCTCTCCTATAAACTCCCTTTTTTGCATAAAGTACTTGGATTGTAATTCTTCATTTGGGTTGTTTCAGCACAAACAGCATGCCTAACAAAACATGAATTTTGTGGTATGGTAAAATCTAACAAATTCATAATATAAACTTTCGTACTCAGTTTTCTTTAATCATAAACATGTATCTTAGCCTGAATTATACACAAGTATACATGATTAAAGGAAATAAGAAATAGGGAGTTCCGAGGGTAAGTGAAATAAGATTGCATAAATTATTGTAATTAATGTATTGCCAATCACACAACATATCGTGAACATTTCAAAATCTTCTGAAGTAGATTATAATCTGCTAAAATTTATAACAAATTGTAATAATAACAATATGCATATTTTTGCAACAGATTAACATAGCTGCCTTGTTTGAATTTGCATATTCTATCCCAGGGGAATGAATTTCTGATAGTCTGGGCTACATCTAGGTGTTTGCAATTTTGGTACATATATATAAAATAGTACTGACAAATGTCCATAAATCGAGGTGCTTCTTTAATTAGGACCACAATTGGGTCCAGAATTGCAGTCAGAAGTTGTTGTGGTCATAAATTGAGTCAGGCCTGATCTATTTTTACAGTGATCATTAAGTGAATCAGAAAGTTAAGTTAATCCACCTTCCCCTATGGGTATTGTTAGCCAAAAATTGTCAAAAATTGCAAATCCATTTAATTACAGAATATACAAACTGGTTGTAAGTATTAGCCAGTTGCCACGTACCCTACTTGATTCTGTGACCATGGGGGTGGTGTGACATTCATTGGTGTGAGTGCAGATCATAAATACTTTTTCAGAGGCAATTGTAACTTTGAACTGTTATTAAACAAATGGTCATAGGTTGAAGACTTCCTATATGATAATGATAATAAACCTATTTTGCTTTGATTATTTTAATATATTTTAATATATCTGGGGGGCTTAGAACATTATTGGCAATATATATGCAACTATATAATAATGACTTATAGCTTTTTAGCTACCTACTCGATTTTCAAAAATTTAAACACTTTTTAAAAATTACATTGTTGCTCATTTTTTACTTTAATTTTATTTGCTTTACTCAAAAATATTGATAATTTATAGAAGCAATATCCAAAATATATTTCTAGAATGGTGGGATGTTTATATCAGTCTTTTGGGGCATTTTGTTCACATTTCAGAGAAGAAATTAATTTGTATCATATTTTTGCTAGCAATGAAATAGTTTATATCAGTATAAACATTTGGTAAGAATCATGGGTTATTGGAACAAACAATAACAGTGACTAGTATTTCAGTCATTGTCTACATTTATTTCTATTATATGTTGCTGTACGTTTTAACAGCTAATTGTGACTGTGAAAAATTCCCTATTAAACATATTTCTATAACATTTTAATGTCTGGATTCATATTATCAAATCATCATGGTTTGTTGAATATAACATAGATAACATTCTAAGCTACTGTGTTTGCCCGAAAATAACACCCTGTCTTATATTTTTTTTGAACGCTGAAATAAGCGCTTGGCCTTATTGCCATGCGCTCAAAAGCCTGATTGGGCTTATTATCAGGGGATGTCTTATTTTGGGGGAAACAGGTAAAATCAAGTATGTCATACTGTTTCAGCAATATGTATGAATGCTCTAATATCTAATAAATTTTTCCATAGCTTTGATGGAAAAGCTTTTGTCTCTTGTTTTAAAGCCCTGTAAAGTTTTATATTGGAACTTAGATAATGATGCTGGTTTGGACTTGGATGGAATTTGTCTCTAGAAATTCTGATGTGGAAATATTGAAGTTTGAAAACATGCAGGATTTACCATATATAGTCGCATATAAGCCGAGTTTTTCAGCCCGTTTTTCAGGTAAAAAACGCCCCCTAGGCTTATACGCGGGTCATGAAAAAAATGACTTTTTCCCTGCAAGCTAGGAAACAGCAGGAGAACGGGGTTTGCTTACCCCGCCCACTCCCAATCTATTGGGACTGCCTCCTGAGTTCTAGCTGATGGCTAGAGGGGAAAAAAACTTTAAATTCTTGCCCCGGGCTTCAAAGGCCCCCCCCTACAGCTGATCAGGGTTAAAAGAAAACAAATGAGAAGATCGGTGCCGGCTGCAAAAAGGTGCCTGCTGCAAAGAGCACATTTTTTTTTCTCCTTGTGCTGAAACCAAAAGCGAAATTAAAACAGCTTGTTGGCTTTGCTGTTTGCTAAGGCAGATTTCTTTTCTTTTTCCTCATCAAAAAAGGTTGGTGCAAACAATGGGAAATTTATGGCAAATGGCAAAAGAGGGGAGTTCAAGATTTTAAAACACAAAAGAAAAAAAAGCTCTATTTAAATAGGGAATTGTAATAATTGAGATATTATTAATTGTATATTGTGTTGAAAGCAGAAATGGTTAAGTTGTGGTTTGGAAGGATATTGGGGGAAATTATTTGGTTTATTATTATTGGTAAATATAATTAATTGATTTGTAAGAAATTGGATTGCATGGAAATAATTGGAATATTCATGTTCATATTGATTAATATACAAAAAAGATAGTTATATAACTAATTGATTTATATTAAAATGTTGAATTTGTATTAAACAACTGTAATATTACATAATTAAGCAATGTGAGGATTGATATAAAAATAGATGACAATGGGAAGGGGTATAATATAGAATAGAAGTGAAAAATTGAATTTGATTAAGATTAGAAATGAGGATGAAGGGTAATATTGGTTTTTTAAAAAATAGATGAGGAATAGATATGGCAAAAAGGAAATATAGAAATTGTAAATTTAAGTGAAATGACTAAACACTGTTTAAATTTGTGAACCGGCCAAATATTCTGTTCAAAGAAAATACATTGTATGTTTGTATGTGTGTTTCTAATTATTGCTATTTATTCATATTTGTTCTCTTTTATTCTTTAAAGTTTAACAATTCATTCTTTATCTTAATATCTTTATATTTGTTTGGGGTTGGTTTTCTTCCCTTTCATCTTTTTTATTGTACAGCAATCTTTCTCCTCAAACCTACCACCTCTTTTCTTTCCTTCTTACTTTCTCTTCCCCCCTTCTTCTCCTCCCTACTTCCTCTTCTTTTCTTCGTCTCCTCCTCTCTTCCTCCCTCTCCTTTTATGCACATGGACTCCTTTTGTGCACATGGACTACTCAGAGGGCTGAAAAAGTTATTTTTGACTGGTCTTCACACTTGTGACCAGTCCTCGCACTTCTGACTGGTCCTCACACTTATGACCATCCTCACATTTATGCCCGTGCAGCATTCTTAAAACCATGTCACTCATTTCACAACTGCTTCTCTTCACCATGGTGACAAGATAGGGCAAAAACGTAAAATGTGAGGACAGTCGTAAGTTTGAGGATTGGTCACAAGTGCGAGGACCAGTCAAAAATTACTTTTTCAGCCCTCTGAGTAGTCCATGTGCAGAAAAGGACTACCCAGAGGGCTGAAAAAAGTGATTTCTGACAGGTCCTCGCACTTTTGACCAGTCTTTTTTTATTTTGAAATTTACCAGTAGCCGCTGAATTTTCCACCCCCGGCTTATACGCGAGTCAACAAGTTTTCCCAGTTTTTGGGGGTAAAATTGAGGGGGTCAGCTTATATGCGGGTCGGCTTATACACGAGTATGTATGGTATGCTACAAGATTTTTTTAAAAAGCATAATAATCATACAGTAATAAATGAGTAATAAATTCAGCAGATAAATGAGAATGGACCATTTTTCATGCATAAATATGTATTAAATGTGGGCTAAATCTAAGGAGTTATTCAGGATTTTACTGTTTAGACTGGTCAAACTGAAAGTGTAATTACTAACCTGATTCTTTTACTAAAGAAAATCCAAATCTGTGTCTACCCTGAAAGATGTTGAATCAGGTTTAAATGAGAATTTATGTGGCTTGTAAGCCCACTACCTTTTAAAAAAAATTCAAAAAAAGAATATGGTAATCTCTAACAATGGGTGGTTTAATAACATGGTATTCAAAAACTTCCTCTAGAAATTACATTTTTCAAATGCATTTCAAATACATTTCAAATATTGGCATCATTCCATTTATAGGTTATAATACCTAAGTTGATACATTTGTCCCCAGTAAAAGAAAATCTACTTATATAATATGTAAGAATTTTTAATAAGAATATAAAAAGTATGTTCAGGAGTGAAATTAGACCACTTCTGAAAGCAGGGCAGCAGTTGTTTTGTCTTCTTAGTCTTTTAGATAAATAACAAGTCAACTGGGATGAAAATGGAAGAATGAAACATTTAGTGTGTCCTTGGTTCAGATCATTATCTAAAATAGTACCTCTTCTCTGAAGCAACTCAGAAATGAAGAGATATTTGTGTTTCTGCTGAAAAGTATTGGCGTATTGTTCTCAAATATTCAATAATATAAATTCAATATAATTTATATTTAAATACATGTTTATTTTTTATTTTAAGCTTAATAAATATGATCTAGAATATACAAAGAACAATACAATTTCAAAAAAGAAAATGTGAGTGTCAGTTTGACACTGATACTTAATGTTTTTCAAACTCCTTTTGTACATTTTACATACCCATTTAGTTTTAAAAGTAATATTTTAAAAGATATTTTACATTGAGCTATCTTGCATCAATTCATTTAGTCATGTCTCTGATACTTGTGGCTACATAAGCAAAAACTGTTTTTTGAAATTCTCCTCCTCATCTTGTTCACTGCATTAGAGATGTCAGGGGTTGATTGTAGATCTGTCAGGACTGTCAAATGTAGTAATTTAATTACTAACTGCAACAATAGTGGCAAGGCTGATTGCTGAGAACTACTTTCCATAAGTCATAGCATCTTTCCTTTAAAAACAGCTGGCTATCTAAGTAACGTGTGAAGGTTATCAGCGCAAGATGTGCAAAATATTTTTTGTCTTAAATAGAAAATCAGTTTGAACTAGTTTCCAGAGGAAACTAATTTGGAATACAGTACTGGTTAAAGGCATCAGGCTAGAAGCCGGAAGACCAGGAGTTCTAGCCCAGCCTTAATTTGAAATAAACTGAGTGACTTTGGGCTAATCACTCTCTCTTAGACCTAGGAGGAAGTTAATGGCAAATTACTACTGAAAATAATGCTAAGAAAATTCAGTTTTGAGTATTGTAGTTAAAAAAATTAGGATAATTAATACTCTAATATATTAGTACTGATAAATGTTTTAATAGCAAAATTATTTTTAAATTATGTTATGGGATTATATTATTCTGATATATATTTCTGATAAAGAAATTATTCTTTATCATAGTGAGTGAGAACATAAGACGGTTTGTTGGCCTTCAGTGTCCTAAATTAATCTACCTAAGTCCCAACCAAATGTTAGTGAAGGAAGTTGCAGTTTCAAATGTCCAGAATATTCATTTATATCCAGCGGATGATCAAAATAAAACTGAAATCTGTTGTTTTAAATACTTAATTTAAAGAGGTTTTTTGGGGGTTGTTGGTTTTTTTTTTTGCTTTTTAAAACTTTTGGGCTACCCTTTTAAAATCTTGTTTCATTATGTATTGCAGATTTTCTAATAATGATAAAACAGTTTACTAACAAATGATAATTTCATCGATGACAAACTGTAATAGTTAAAAAGCTTAATTTTAAACTGTTAAATATTTTAGTTTCAAAATATATTTTTGTAAAGTATTCCTTAAATAACTTTTAGGATTCAATAAAAGTCATCTAAAATATGTGTTTAAAATTGCCAATAAAAAGAATAACAAAGAGTTACCTAGTTGCATAATTACTTAGTCAATTCATTGCAATACATTTGATAATAGCTTATTATTCAAGGAGAATAGATAAATACTGGGATATTGTCATGTTTCCTAAGAATGATAATTTAAATACTTAAATATTTCATTTTCATTCCAATCTAACAATACTATTAGTCCTGTTTTTGACACATCTGCACACATTTTTTTACAAACATTCAGTTGGTTTCTCTGTTTATAACTCTTATAAAATAACACAATATGCTTTCATAGAATTCCTCTGAACTCATGAGGTTTTAACTAAGAATAATATTCAGTATAACAAGTTTCATCTGCAAAATAGACTTGGCTATGTTTGACAGTACTGCTGTTGTCTTGAAAATATTTAAACTAATTGTAAACTTGAAGCAATGTATATCTGCATTGTATGCCAAGTGGATATATGAAGTTCCAGTTTGTTAAATTAGGCATTCTGGTGCACTCCAGATGTTTCAGATATCACCAGATTCAGATAGCATGAGTAATAACAAGTGACAGTAGAAATTGTAGTCCAGTATATCTAAAGACACCAGGTTGTCATTCTCTAGGTTAATAACGTTGTTATCCAAAAATATTCGATATTTGCATTTTTGTGTGCTTTAATAAGTGTTGAGTCAGTGATCAATCAGTTCTGGTTTCCAGATCAATTAAATGTATTTATTCAGTAAAACGTTTTTGTCTTGTTATTTCCACTATGCTTATTCAAACACAAATTGCAATCTGTTTATTTCCCAAAAGAGTGCAAACACTATCCCCATTAAACAAAAACAAAAATGCACCACAGCACATTTTTGAATTTCATATAGCCTGTAATTCCTGTGGGGATATGTTGAGGAACTAGTTTAAATATACAGTAGTAATTGTTTAATAAAGTTCACCAATTCCCTTAACATAGGTTCAATGAATAACCTTTGAATTACATTGCTTGTAGCTTTCCAAACTGGAATTATTTCATTTGTTTATATTAATCATTAATCAAATTTTGCAGCTCTTTAAGGGCTCTAAGCATTTACATTAGTTTAAGAGCAAAAGCTAGTCTCGCCAATTAGTTTCTTAAGCCAATTAGAAGATTCATTTTGCACTCTACTCTAAGCAGTTTTATAGTTTCTTTAACTTCAGTATTTAATGCTTCAAATTACATTTAAGTAATTCATTTTAAGCTGGTGTTAGAGTTATCAGGCTTGTATAGTCTAATATCTCTCTTTCCAGAAGGAATACTCAACAAGATTTTATGAAAATAAAATTTAAAAAAGCTTTCATATGTAGAGTGCCACACATGAATAGTCATGTTTAATTTTTTGATACATATTAGTGTAATTGAATAGAGAGTTGTCTATGATATGTACTGATTTCTGCTGTGGGGAATTGACATGTTTCTATTCCCTCTGAGCACATGAAGTATATGAAGAGAGTCTACTACAATCAACTACAGTGTGCATATGGAAATTGAAGCCAAACCCCTCAGACTTTCAACATGACTTAAGGGAAGAGCTGTTTACCACTTCTGGCATATTAAGATCTATAAACAAAAGTATACTCAAAACAACATAGCTTTCAAACATTTTTTGCATTATTGTTCCCTAATACTGAAGTTGTTAGTAATGCAAAACTAATAGCAAAATAGTGCTATATTTAGAATAGAACAGAACAGAACAGAATTCTTTATTGGCCAAGTGTGATTGGACAAACAAGGAATTTGTCTTGGTGCATACACTCGATGTACATAAAAGAAAAGATACATTCGTCAAGAATCATAAGATACAACACTTAATGATAGTCATAGGGAACAAATTTAGACAGCTTTGTGTTATTGAAGCTCAGGCTGATGGCTGATATTAGGAGACTATTCATAAAGAATCAGTCACTGTAGCCATGGTAGCTTATGGTAACCAAAACTATGGTTATGTTTAGTTTAGTGACAGATTTTCAGACTAACATATTTTTATTAAAAAGTGTATATTTTTGTGAGTTATAGCTCACTTCATCAGATGCAGTGAAGCTTTTACAGTAAGATTTAAATTCGGATGGGTGGCAGGAGGAAAAGACAAAAAGCATAGTTATGTATTTCAAATTTCCAGGACATTCCATTACAGACCTCTGAGTATCCATCTTGGAAAAAAACACTTTTATAGCACAATAGAGCAAGAGAGAGTTGAGCTCACATATATCTCAGGAGGCCTGAACAAATAAAAATAGATTTTAACATGGTGAAATTGTTAATTGATAAGGCAGTTACAATCTGTTTCACAGGTAATCTACATTTTTTATCCAACTTGTCTTTTCTCTATGCCTCCTTTCCCCCTTATTCCTCCCAATTTAAATCTTATATCAGTCCAGCCACTCCCATCACATCTGATGAACTGTAGTGCACAAAAGCTTATGCTTTTTGATAAAATGTGTTAGTCTTTCAATTCCCTGTTCATAAACATGTATTTTATTGCACTATGCAAAATAGTCCAAACTGATGATTAAACATCAAACTGATGAAAGCTGTCTGAAAATATGAAACAAGCTTAGTCTTATTTGCGCACTAGCATAATTCAGCAAAATAAGGTATTGAACAGAATTCTGTATCAATAGAGATGCTGCACTGATTGGTAAAGAATGAATGTTTGTTTAATTCACCAAAGGTGGAATATATGTTTTCAAAGAATATGGTCATTTCTCCCCTTACCCAGACAATACCATCAGGGTATTATAAAATAACAAATCCAAAGCTATATCCTTTAGTTTTTCCTCATATTGCATTGTTAATTCATACTGGGTGAGAATTCTAGAAGTTGTGATGTAACTTCACACTGGAATAGTGTCACTATCCATAAAAAATTGTGAACTGCTTGGTATCATGTATTGCATTCAGATATAATTTGTTATGGTTTTATATATTTCATGAGTACTCCAGTACTCAAGAGGAATGAACTCCTATTAGAGTAAACTATTATATACTGTAACTGTGGTAGATAGGTCTTTGTAGAATGAGAATAACAAGGTAGAGAGTTAAGTGTCAAAACCTTCCATTTTACCTTAATTTATTTGCTTGAATATATCAAAGTAGAATATTGAATAGAAAAGAGGAATCCTGTGATGTCTCTTTTTTGTTTGTTCCTTCAGTGAAGGGGCAGTAGGTGTTGTTCCTATTGACTGTAATAGTTTCTCAATAGCCTTAGTAATACTGTACAAAATATTTATATTTAGAAATTAATATCTTTTATTTATGCTATATTTTCCATATAGAAGAAAAGAATTGTGTGCAAGCATTTTAAGTTACAGCTTATTTTCTCATCTGAAGTTTGAAATAAGGCACAGTGACTTTCCTCACAGAACAATAACATTGTAATTTATTCAGCTTTTCTTTGATAAAATACATAATTCAATGCGGTTTTTATTGTGCTTTTTTTTATTAACATAGAAAATAGACACCCATAAAAAGAAGAATGGAGAAGGAGAAAAAGTGAAGAGTACCCTGTTTCCCCAAAATAAGACCTCCCCTGATAATAAGCCCAATTGGACTTTTGAGCACATGGCAATAAGGCTAAGCACTTATTTCAGGGTTCAAAAAAATATAAGACCAGGTCTTATTTTCGGGGAAGCACGGTACATAGGCTAATTTTTATCCTTCATTCGCATTCTTACATTGAAAAGAAAAGCAAAACTTTAAAACAGATATATTTTAAAGCAGCGGTCACCAACTGGTGGTCCGTGGACCACTGGTGGTCCGCAGAAAAATTATTTGCATTTTTTTATATTACACTAAATCAGGGGTCCTCAAAATATGGCCCCTGGGCCGGATATGTGCAATGAAAGTTTGTATTGCTGCAGAGAGTCTCCCCCTTCAGGGTCATTTTGTGTGGGATGGAGGGGGGCTGAAATTCCAACTTGGAGTCTGATTCAGTGCGGGGCTTTGGGAGAAGGCTGGAGGGAAGTGCCGCTGGTGGTAAAGAGCCGGATGGCCTTGTTCCAGTGGGACTGCATCATGGTCTGGAACTGGCTGACTATCTCAGCCTGCTGAGCCTCCACGCGCTGGTACCTGGCCTTGCACTTCTGTAGGTCTTCCCCCTGCTTGGAAAGCTTATGCTCGTAGTCCTCAGTGAGGTGCTTCTCAGTCAGATCCAATTTGAACTGAGCCAGCTGTTTTGCCAACTCTTTCATGATGGCTGCTTATCTCCAACAACTGCTTCCTGTTGGGGCCCTAAGGAGCCCGGGCAGGGAGGCATGGAGTGGCTGGCAGGGGAGGGGTGAGTAGAGGCTGGTGAGGCGCCCCTCGATGTGAGTGACATCGAGTTGGCCACGCCCACCCAATCACATGACCACCTACCCACGCCCATCTAGTCGGTCATTAGGAAGATCATATTAGTGGTCCGTGGGATTTAAAATTATGAATTTAATTGTCCCTGAGGTCCGAAAGGTTGGAGACCCCTGCTTTAAAGCATGTCCACTTCCATTCTTCAGTATTAAGTGCCCCGATATCTTTCCTGTGACTTGATTAGATTTGACTTGTATCTGTGGTTACCTGTTTTTTTAGCTCTTTTCCAAACAAATACCACTTTCTTGTATTACATATTCTAGATTTGCACAAAATAAAAACCAGGCAATGCAAAGGGTATAAAGTCTTTAAGGCATGAGCAAAGTTTGCATGAATGCATAAAGAATCTATATATCCACAAAGAGTAGATAAATTAAAGTATGAAAGGAAGGGGAAGTATAGCTAAACTTGAAAAGAATAGCAACCTGTGAGGTTGCTAAACATCAATGGCTTTGCTTTTTTTGGTGGCACACACATTTTTTTAAAAAATACTAGATCCATTGGGTTACCATTTCAGAGATATTACCTAAACAGGGAAACAGACCAAGGGCAAGCAAAAAAGTAAAAACAACTTCCAACTTCCTTTCAGCTTCCTCATTAAATTTCCTTCTAAGAATCTGGCAGGGAATATTGGAAACCTTCCCTTCCCCACCCTCCCTTCAATAAGTGAGAAGTAGTAAGGGATTGGGAACTGTCACAGAATACTAAAATTGAAGAGGCCAGAGCCTAGCAGCAGCCAGTAAACTGATACAACCAAAGTTTTCCCAAATTGCATTCCCTTGGGAGTCATGGGTCCTGGATTTGGGACACATATTGTAAGTTATCCCATTTGAAGTATCTTGGTTCAAAAATTGTTGCCCCATGATGCACATTTCATCCATTTAAAGGTTGTGATAACAGTTTAATATATATATATATTAAATAGTTTAATATATTATGTGTGTGTGTGTGTGTGTGTGTGTGTGTGTGTATGCATTTTTGTCTAGCCAGGTTCTACCTACGTAAGCCAAGATGTTATGCAGCCCTGGTTCTGTGAAATCTCATTCACAAGTTTCTGGGCTTTTTTTCTCTTGCTATGCTGTTCTTTGGGAGACTCAGATAGATCTATTTCTGCCTTATAAGGCTTCATCAGTGAGCCACACCCTCATCTCATGTATCCTCCCTGTAAAGGTACAATGTTTCTTTTTCTTTCTTTTTCGTAGGTTTTATGTGCATTTCTCTCTAGCCAGGTTCTACCTACGTAAACCAAGATGTTATGCAGCCCTGGTTCTGAGAAATGCACATAAAACCTACGAAAAAGAAAGAAAAAGAAACATTG
>WNWU01000003.1:35535182-35560976 GCA_012654045.1 Ptyas mucosa | reverse complement strand
ATATTATTTTTTATCAAATAAGCTGTACCTTAAGGGAGTAGGTTTTAGGTGGTTGATTCCGGAGGGCTTGATGATTTTTTGGGAGGACAGTAAGAAGAAAATTAATAACGTAACGGAAGCTAAGGCTTTTTTTGACCAACATAAATCCTTCCTAGGTGGAGAAGATACAGGAGCCGAAGAGGGGGAAGTATTAGATGATCAAGGAGCGGGGGCGGACGGAGCTGTTGCGGCCCGGGAGGAGGGGGGAGGCCAGACCATGGTTTTAAGAGCCAGAACTAGGAAATGAAGAAAGGAGGGGAATCTATTGTTTAATGTTTTTTTTAATTGACATTTTTCTTTCTCTCTCTTCTTTTATCGTATTTTGTATAATACTTTTTTTGTTTATATAATTTTTATATAACCTGGTTGTTTGTTTCGACTTAAGATAATAATGTCTGTTGTGTGAGAACTTAAAAAAGAAAATAATAATTGAAATATCTTTATATAAAGATATTGAAAATTCAACATATTGTAAACTATAATATTGTATATTTTTAACCAATAAAAACTTTTTTAAAAATACAAAAAAAAAAAAAAGATGACGAATGAGACTTCGTCGAAACGTTGCCAAGACACTTCCAATTTTACGCGGGAGAAAACCCGAATAACCGAAGACCTACATGCAAACACCCGCGAAAACCTCAGAAAACATATATATATTAATAACATGAATCTATGAATAACAATAACCCACTTGTGTCAAGTGGCAATTTCTGTCCTGCCACCTACTACCTGTATTCCTAATCCGTCTTGAAGTGGTCAGAAGTATTTATCTAGATTTTTTAAACTGCCTATGTGTATTTCCAAAGAAGGATTCCTCCTTCATACTGATTTTTTTTCAAGGTGTCCTCATTGCAGTGAATAATTTTCTGAATTTTAAAGTTAAACTTTAAACAGTATTTGCTGCTATCAAACAAAAGCATCAGTGACTAGGCTTGTGCAAATCTCTTGAAAAGAGGTATTTTGCAACACACAGGAGCATATACCAAAGCACCCTTCTTCAGATCAATAAAACAGTGACATCAGAGCTGTTGTGTTGTATACATGCATATGGGAGCACTTGTAAAGCAAAGGAAAAGAGAGATGGCTGCTTCAATGCTTTGTATGTAGGGCTATGTGTTGTGAAGCAACTCTTTCAAAGGATTAACATAGATGAAACAGTAATATAAGTGATCTCTGAAGTTATGCTCCATATGCCTTTCTTTAAGAAAAGAATCCTTAGGATTGAATAAGGAGGTGGCCTAAAAATGCCTAAAAGGCTTTTAACTTGTAAAGAAAACAAAAAGCCGACTGAAGAAAATCAGTTAATTGTTTGCTATTATGATGATAACTAAAATGCCAAAAGGCTTAAAAGCAAAGTCAATATAATAAGGAGGAAATGTATGAAAGAGAATTAAGCCATGTTTTAACTTGTGTCTGTAGGAATAAATGTTTTGAAAGTTCAGGTGTGCATTTTAGATGTAACTTTTGGTAGTTGAAATCTGGCATGTACTTTAAGCATAACATATGTTTCGTTAGTATGTTTATTCATGGAAAGAAATAAAGATGCCCCATACAATTTATATTTATATAATATAAATTGTATTATGTGGGATCTGTCATTAGGTTTTGCCTCTTTATTTTAATCTTTACCACACAACATATAATATTTAACCTTTATTAAATTTTTAGTAATGAAGCCAAGGAAGTATCACCTATCTCTTCCTGTTGCCAATTCTTTCAAGTTGTGCTAGCCAGTTTTCCTTGTGATTCACAGCGGTAGTGCAAACACAACACTAAACAATGCATAAACAAATGTTATAAGAACTTATGCTAAGAATGAGTGTTCTTCCTCCTGTGATTTAATTGCAGGAATAAAATAGGAAGCTTTTCCTTCTGTTTTCATTAAATTGCTGTTATTTAACCTATGCAGTTTTGTTAGTCTTAATTATGGTTAATATTACAAGCTGCCTTCAAATCTTGTTTTGGGTCATTTACAGATCAGCTTATGCATATTTCTTCATAATGATGGTCTATTGGGTTTAGTGGATCATGCAATTACTTAGTGAATCCGGCTTTCCCCTTCATTTGTCAGAAACCCCCTCTCTCTGTAGGTTGCAAATGCGAGCCCAGGACACTACAACCATTGTTAATATATGCTGGTTGCCAAGCTGGTTACCAAATTTTGACCATATGACAGCAGGAACATTGCTGTCATAAGTGCAAGGACCAGTTCTGAGTCAAATCTTTCAGCATTATTGTAATTTGCAAACATTTGTCAAACGAATGGCTGTAAGTTGAGGCTACCTGTGTGGTTCCCATTTTATTTTTCCTAGACTCTTATCCAGAAAATCTCCCTCCTTTTCTAAATTTTTTAAACTACAAAGAACAATCCCCATATCTGGTAATAATCTTTTGGGATCTGAGAGAAACTGGGTTTAATTGCATGCAAAGGTATATATCATTTAGGATACAGATGGGAGTATAACTTATTTTTCTTTCACACTAACTCTCATCCTGTGGTTAGCTGGGTTTAGATATTTTTGCTGCTATCTGTTGTCAACATTTCCTGATAACATGACGAGAGATGGACTTCTAACCACTGGTCACGCTGAACTTGGGGGAAAATGGTTATTCTAACCTTCCTATGTTTTTCTGCAAGAATATTGTTTGCCATTTATAAAAAATACCTTTGATGGAATCCTATCAGTTACTGAGCCAATTATCCAGCTGGACTCCCTTTCATTGAATGTGTTGAAATGCAAGATAGACACTCTAGATCTCTTTATTTTGGATTCTTGCCTTTGGTGAAGAATTGGATTCAGTGGCATAAATGGGACTTCCAGTTCGAGTAGATCCTAAGAGAGTAAAATGGTATAGAAAGAAATTGTAGTCATAGAACCAATACTATTGTATTTGGGTTTGACAAAGATGCAGTAGTGTTACTGAAGACTTACACTCTTGAATTCTTATTTTCTATTTATCTTAAACAAAATTAATAAGAAAGTTGGCATTCTACATTGTAATAATTTATCTTTCTGACCTTCTGATCATGAAATATAATAAATGACACTGAAAAGAAACATTAAAAAATATACTGATAAGGGACCAGTACTGCATTTCTTGTGTTTTTGGAACACTTGACAAAACTGATGGCATTCCTGGGATTTAGAAAGAAAAAAAATATGCTCTTATTTTCAGTCTTTTAAACTTCTTTAAAAATAAAAATTGAGATGCTTGAATGTTTATGTAAAAGATATTCCTTGTAAAAGGAATCCTTTTCCTTTTATCATTTTTTTAATTGTTTAATGCTAATATTCAAGTATTATGAAGTGTAAATTTCCATCACATTGAAGCAATTACACATAGTCTTTGACTTACAACAGTTTGCTTAGTGATCATTTGAAGTTACAATGGAACTGAAAAAGGGACTTATGACCGTTTTTTACAATTATGTAGCATTCCCATGGTTATGAGATCAAAATTCAGACACTTGAGATCTGACTCATATTTATGACGATTGCAACATCACAGGGTCATACAAGCAAAGTCAATGGGGAACCTTAACAAGCATGTTAATAACTACAGTGATTCATTTAACTGTGGCAAGAAAGGTCATAAAATGGGGCAAAACTCACTTAAATGTTCCACTTAGCAACATAAATTTTGGTCTCAGTTGTTGTTTTAAGTCAAGGACTATCTGTATTTTAATAAGTGACATTATTAAGGTAAAAAGGAGAACAAAATTGAACCAGCGGTTGTATTGTCTATTTTTAAACCTGAGGATTATATTGACATTATGATCCAGTCAAATCTTAGTTTTTTGTTTCTTATCTATTTTAATACTGTATATTACAAATTCCTATTTAATACAGCTCGATAGGTTTCTAGACTGACGGCTTCCCACATACCAGGGTGAGTTAGCAATCAGTTTATTGTATTGGCAACAGTATCTGTATGTAATACATTTCGGAAAATCTTGGTGTAAACTGATGATGTGAATATTTTTATCAATGCTGTGATGTAGGCTAGATAGAGAAACTTGTTTGAGAACAATTCAGTTAGCCTTGAGACTGAGTTGGAATCTGATACAGTTATGGTTTCAAGTTCTAAGACAGTTCTTAAGAGAATACATTTATTCAATTACAATCAGTGTGTTTTTAATGTTCTCTGTAACTTGCTGAGACTAACTAGGAAATAATTCAACACACATTTTCCTCAGACTAAAGCATAGTGAGTAAGATTGGGCTCCTATATGTTTGGGTTTGCTGCCAAATATGGATGAGGCAATCCACTATGATTGTGTGGAAGGCAATACGATACTGTCCCAAAGTGGCTTTGGTGATTAGTGGTGTACTTCGGCAAATATTGAGTTAACTTTAAACTAAGCACAGATTAAAGTTTTTATTAGCCATAGCATTACCTCTTTGGTTTGGATTTCATATCTTTCTATGAACAAAACATCCAACATGTTTCAATATAAATATTATTGCTTAATTGTGAATATGGTTTTTTTTTAGGCTAAAAGATGAGTGGACACTTTCCCCACAATAGGACTAGATATCTCTGGTTACCAGTGAAAAACTAGTCTATATAAAAGAAAAGGCCAATTTAATTATTATTCTCAGAGGCATTGCATTCTAGCTACCATTGTAAGGTTTTATTAGTATGGAAAATAAGAGAACATCTGAATTTTAATGACAAGTTTGTTTTTTTAAAAAAATTCAATATTAAATTGGAGATATGTTCTGAATTTTTAATTTATCATTCCATTGATAAATTGGAATGATAAATCTATTTTATCTATTTTATCTCATCTATTTTGAGATACATTATACATCAATGTATACATTATACATTTTGAGATATTTATACATCAAAAGCCTATTATTCCCGGTGTTGTAAGAATTAAAGCACAATAATAGATTTTCAATCTCTATTTTGAAGGGGGAAAAAATCTTGCATCAAAATCAGATGCATTTAATTATCTAGCTATTGGTCAAACTATTACGCCTTATTTGTAACCGAAATGGTTGATCACTATATAAATTGCATTTGCTTGGATTTTTCCTTTATTGAAATTTAGTTACTGTTTCTCATTATTTTCATATATTCTACATCCCTCCTGGGTTAGTGACTACTTCGGTTAGCAACCATTTGCAAATATAGTCGCAGTGGTGGGCTGCTGCTGGTTCGGGAGAACCGGTAGTTCCAATGATCAGCTCACCCCACTCACCCACTCCCGTCCTATCCTATCCTATATTTCCTTCTTTCTAGCTCAGCTGATTTGTGCGGCACAGCTGATTTCTGCCCCTCCGCTGTTCTACTTCCTTCAAAGTTAAGCAGCTGAGCTTCAAATTGCTGTATAATGTGCGCAAGTGCATTAGGCGTGCATGCACGCACAAAGCGTGCACTCACCGAACTGGTTGTTAAACCGGTTGCAGCCCACCACTGTATAAAGGTAATTAACAATAATGAAACTAGTCATTTTCTGACCAGTGTACACATTTATGACCAAATTTTGTGTGTCTGCAAAGAATACATACTGGAGTGAAAATTATACTTGTGCAGCTGTATGAGAAATCAAATAAGAAAAATTATCTGAATGATTGCAGCAACCAGCAATCTTCAGGGGTATCTTCCCATTCACACATTCACCGTTTTACTTAACAGCCTGGTCATTGGAATGAAATTCAGTCACTAGAGGAACAGTGGGTGTTTGTTTTTTTGACAACTGTAGTATTCATTTGTATGAGATTTATAAATGTGATATCTAAATAAATAAATAAATGTATAGCCCTTCCTCTGAATGGAATGTATTTTTAAGATGACTTTGTCATCTGTGTAGCTGGACACAGTTGCCTTAAGATGGGCTTACATGCTGTGAGAATGGGATACCTAGAATGATTCATCCTAAAAAGTCAACCTTGCTTTCAGTCAGATTTTTTGGGGGGAGGGAGGGATTAGCAGTGAATATCATAGTCATTCTGAATGTCTCTAATTCAAAAGAAGCATAATTAATCTTCTTGCAGGGAAAAAAAAACATTGCAGGTCAGTAAAAGCAATGATAACAAAAATGCATTCATAAAAGGTGAATAGCCTTTTAATTAAGAATCCCCTCTCCCTCCAGTAATTTTTCTTCCCTTTCTTTCATTTCCCCTGATCTCTTTTGACATGGTATAATATTCGGGTAATATGGGCTTTGAATACAACTTATATTTATACTACTGAGGAATGTATTTACATTGTGTCCCCATTCCCTAATTGCAAAATGGCCTTGTGTCCTAGTTTCAGGGTAGTGGCTCTAGACTCTAATTGTTACCTATGGGTGGGGTGAACAAAATGTTGTTATACGGAATCTAGTTGGGCAGCATTCTCTTGCTCTAGAGAAGGATTCCCTTGGTGTTTTTTTCCCCTCACATACGTTTGTGTAGAGTTTTCTTCTTAATGTCCTACTTATGATTAATAATTTGGCCTGAATTCTGTAACAACCTGGACTGCAAGGATTGTCATTTTATCAAATATCAACGTCATTTTATCTCTTGATCAAATTTTGGGTTGAATTAATTACCTTTCTATTGTTTTTACAGTACTGTAGTTTTGTAACCCTTTGTTCAGTTTAGGTAGCCTTTATATTGTAGGGTCTTGTTAATCTTATTATCTTTGAAATATATATTCATTGACTGGAAAAATAAACTTTTAAAAAAGTTAACATTTTTCCTGATTTTTGACCTTTTACTATTCCTTGCTTGATTATAATGTGCTGCTTTTTAGTCTTCCCTTTAGTACTGAAAGCTGAAACAAACTTGCTTTTATTATTTTGCTTGTATTTTTGCTTGTATCTTTTTGAATCAAGACACCAGTATTCCCAAAGTCAATATGATTAATTGATTGATGAATTGTATCAATTTATGCAACCCATCCAAATCAATTGACTGTGGGTTGCTTATAATAAAAATATCCAATTAAAATGCCCAACTGATAGTTATTTTTTTAAAAAAACAAGAAAATCAAATAAAATTACTTTTCGTTCCAGGGTTTGGGAGAAAGCCAGTTTACTTCAAAGTTTACTTAAAGGATCACAGGGCAGTTATTATTTAAGATGTGCCTATTTTCTTTTTAGATAAAAAAATTGTGCAAATCAGATGCCTATTTTTTCTCATAGTAGTATATTTAATGGGTATTAATATTTTCTCCTTTAAAAATAAATATATGCCACAAAGGATGAATATTGACTAAATTGACTTAAAAACCGGAATGAGGTATAGTTATCTCTCTGAACAAGAATCTCTCCATTACTGTAGTTATTTATTTATTCAATTTATATGGCTACCCATCCCACCAAAGCAACTTTTGCCAGGGAACAAAGTTAAAAACAATATCATTATAATTATAAAATAAACAGACCATCAGTAGTAATTTTTGACATAACTGGTTTTTGGTATAATTATTTTATACATTGTCTGTACACATAAAAGATGTATATGCTGTAAGCCATCCAGAGTCATGTACAAGATGGACAGCAAATTACATACATACATACATACATACATACATACATACATACATACATATGTCTTTTTCAATTGATTCAGCCTTTCCCCCTGATATTTGCTGAATGTTTTGAACACTTCACTTGAATATTACTGAAAGAAATACACTTGATGCTAATACTGTTGACACTGTTGGAAGCTATTGCTGCATGCTCTGCCCACCTATGGCTATTGGTATTGGAACATTTATGGCAAGACATGTTTTGACACCCAGTCTCTTCCAGCAGTTTTAAGAAGCAAAATAAATATCCTTGTTTTATTATTAAAAAGAATAAAATCCAGTCCTGTAGATTGACAATATAATTATGGAGCTTCTTTACTCATTGCCCAACATAAATGTAAGCAATTGCTGTTGTCTTTGTTACTACTAATAATTGTAGGCAACCTTTGACATTTTTATGCCTTCTAGATGAAGGACACACTATTATAAAAATGATTTCCCTTACTTATATTCCCTTACTTATACTATACTTATATGTCATTATTATTGTGATTGGTCTTATTATTTTTTTGAACAATGTTTCTCAATTATTCTTATCATTAACTCTTTAGCTGTTTTCTTAAGTTATATATTACTGATAGATTGCAGTGAATCTATCACATGTTTAAGAAGTATTGACTGTTTTTACTTTGTGAGGGGTTATTGATCTAAGTTCACAGAATATGTTAAAATGTGATATTAGTTGTCTTATAAGATCTATGTTGCAATAGGTGGTAAATTCATAAATCAATCCATATTAAGATTCTTTTATTTTATAATATCTTAATATAAAATATTAGGTATTATGAAATAATATCTGGAAGTTGGCAAATGGGCCGTTTCTGGCCTCTGGAGGGCTTCCAGGAGGGTGGGGAAGGCCGTTTTTGCCGTCCCCAAATTCCTAGAGAGGCTCTGGAGCCAGATGAGAGAGAAAAACGGGCCTACCAGGCCATCATGTGCCAGGAGCGGGGAGACCGGGGGGGTCGTGCTTGGGGGCAGGCCACCTAGAATTATGGGTGTAGGCATGTCTGCGTGCGAATCCTCCCCTCCTGGCACGTGATCACTGGTCTAGCATATTGGGAATTTATAAAATGTTACTGGAATGCAGTTCTTATTATTTCTGAGATAAATTGAATTACTTAGCATGATAGAACATATAAAAGCCACAAATCCTTTATTTTAGGTTTTTTACATCAATTTTCTTTCAACATTAATATCTTAATTGTATTATACATTTGATTTACAGATTTGGTATTAAGCACATATATAAATTCATAGTCTAAAAACAATATTAATCATATATGATTAACTGCTGCACTGGAGAATTAGTAAGGCTTTTTATTTTAAGGTCATGGATTTATGCTTTAAAATAATGTTAAAGGATATTTTAATTGTATTTTAGTTTGTATATAAATGTGTTTTAAATAACATTGTTCATTTTAAACATTTAAAAAAACAATTTCATGTGTTTTCTTAAATATGAAATAATATGAAATAGCATTATTGGTATATGCATCTACCTATGTGGTGGGCTGGAAATAATATCAAAAGAAAGCAATTCTCAGATCAAGATAGCAAAGTAAGGCTTGTATCCAAATTTCATTTACATATTTCTTTTTAAAAATATGAATACTCTTCTCTGTAATCCTTCTTTTCTCTAGTTAGATTTTTAGATACAAACTTTATTAACAATTATACTTACAAAAATTTTATATAGTTTAGTAATTGGTCAGGTAAAACATTTTGCCCGTTGAAAAATAAATCTATGATTAATTGAAGATTTACACTGAGCCGTGGTGGTACAGTGGTTAGAACACAGTACTACAGGCTACTTCTGCTTACTGCCAGCTGCCAGCAGTTCAATTCTCACCTGCTCAAGATTGATTTAGCCTTCCATCCTTCCGAGGTCGGTAAAATGAGGACCTAGATGATTGGGGGCAATATGCTGATTCTGTAAACTGCTTAGAGAGGGCTGTGAAGCAGTATATAAGTCTAAGTGCTATTGCTATTGCTATCGCTACAGAACTCTTGCTAAAAGAAGAAAAAAATGAAATGAAGATTTATGGATTTAATGATTAAAAATTTGAGAATTTAATACGGGTTGAAGAAATTTCTGGAAGACATAAGAGGGAAGAAAGAGAAGGAGTTTGTCAGTATCTGTTGAAGAGAAGGTTATATTTTAGAACTTCAGTTAATCAAATGTATACAATACCCATGTCACTGTATAATTCCAAATAACTTACAAGTAGTAATTGCTGCTGGCAAAAATAAAGTATTACAGTGTAATATACCATGATTGGTATTTCATGTAATCAGTTTGGTTTAATGGTGATGGTTTGGTGCTAGAAAGCAGAAATCTTTGATTTCTATTTGTCCCTTAGATATACAAGCTAACTGGATGACCGACTTTTTGCCAGTTACTCTCTCCAACCTATCCTACCTCACAGGGTTGTTGTTCTGGGGAAAATAGCAGAAGGCAGGAACTTTGTTCACCATCTTAAGGGGACCAATATTTTTAAAAAACAGGAAAGAAGAAATCTAACTATTTTCTGGTACTTATGGCAATTGTCTTTATATGTTAAAATTTGGATTTATGACCTTTTTTCCTTTGATTAAAAAAATGAAAAAATCTCTTTTTATAGTTTGCCATTGAATCTTGGGAAATAACTCTTCAAGAGTTGATGTAAAATACCTAGAAAAAATGGTCTTGGTAGTTGAACATGTCTTGTGGGGAAAAAAATGTTGTCTTGTGAATTAATGAACTATAACTGAAAACTTTTTCAAATTAAATAATTTACCAATCTCGATTGGTAATTGTTCGCATTGAAAAAATACTGTACCTTATTCATTAAAAATTAAGTCCATAGAAAACCTCCAAAATAATATATAGTGACATCCTGGACGTAACATTTTTCTTATTGCCATTTATTTGGAGAATGTAATCATTTTGAGTCAGCCTGGGGTTTTAATAAAAATAAACCTTAAGACGAAGTAGCTGAGGATCTTGAGGCCTCCTGGATCTGGATATTTTGCATCCCAGCTCTTCATGACCCCCAGCTCTGCAGAGGCTGCTATCCCCCAGACAAATCTGGTAAACAATCTGGAAATCATTCTAGATTCACAATTCCTATATGAAGATCTGGTAGCAGCACTGGCTTGATAGACCTCTGTATAAATCCATTTTATGTACCATTTGTTCTCATTTATGCATTTGGGGACCTTGCTCATGGAAATTCATCTGTTTGTCACTTGTACCTCATGCATGTTCACGGGTTTGCTTTTGAAGACTATTTGGAAACTACAGCTAATCCAGTATGTATTGGTACAGGTAGTTATGGGCACAGATTGCTATGTCCCTGTAATACTTTGCAAGCTATACTCGTTGCCAGTAAACTTCCAGATGTAATTCAATGTATTTATTATAATTTGAAATGCTTTTCATCCCACAAGGCCTGTGTATTTGCAGGACAGCTTGCCTGTTATTATCTCTGACTGTCTCCAGGGTTGGCATGCTGTGAATCCTATCTCTTATACAATGTCATCTTACAGAACCAGGAAGCGTAGTTGTTATACCAGCTTTATATATTATTCTTTTTGAGTTCCAAATGGCCCTGAGCCTGCTTACTGTTGAAGACCTGTCCCCCCCCCCCACCAGCCATTGTGTCAGGGTGACCTATGAACTCATCTGGTTATATTGTTCTGATTGATTAATTGCTTTGGCATAATTTTTTCTTACATTTGACTATATTTTATGATTGTTTATTTACTAGTGCTATTACTTATTATACTTATTAAGTATAATGATATACTTACCTGAGTTTTTTTAAATATATGCGACCATATAAATGGACTAAATATAAATAAATCCTGAAGTAATTTGTCTGATTAATATCGAAGTATTTCTGTGTTTCTTGAGTGAATGTTTCCAGCTAAGTATCAGTATAAACCTCTCTTGAGCAAATGCCAACTTTCTTAGGTATTAATACTTTCTTCATTGATAGTTTCATTTGAGCCTTTGTTATATCTTACTGTGGCCTCAGTGTAGATTGTGGGAACTTCAGTGGTAGATCAGGTTCAAGTACTTATTTATGAACTGACATACAAAAGCCATGAAAAGGCTGTCCAAGGTTGTTTTAGACCTGAATTCAGCCTACTATTTGTCATCTTAATAGTGAAGATTTCCCTGTTTAGTCATGTCCAACTCTAGTGGATGATCCTCATCTCCATTTCTTACCAGAGGGAGCCTGCACTGTCTGAAGACATTTCTGTGGTCATGTGGCCAGCATGACTATATACCAAGGTGCACAGAACACTGTTACCTTACCACCGAAATGGTACCTATTTAGTTACTCACATTTGCATGCTTTCAAATTGCTCAATGAACTGGAACCGGGGTAGATAACAGGAGCTCACCCTGTCGCATAGTAGTCAGGACTCGAATCCCGGGTTGTCAACTTTCTAGTTGGCAAGCCCAGCGTCTTAACCACCGAACCCTGGTGTCCATCATCTTAATATTAAATTACTATAGTCAACTACTTTTCAAAGGAAATATAAGAATATAAGATATATTCATCATTCATGTAGGTCAATTTATAGCTCAATAATCTCCTTGTCTAGTTAGAAAGAAATCCCATAGAATTCACAGGAATTTAGAAACTTACAGTTAGTTAAAGTGAGAACAGGACTGGGTGAAGATGCTTGCTATCTGAGGGAGAATATTGGTAGTCTTCAAGCTCTGAACATCTGTTTAACATCTATTCAGAGTTACAAATGTTACAAAAATATACTTACGACAGGTGTTTAAAATTGCGACCAACAAGACGCCTCTACAGTCATGTGACCTGGATTTATCACTTCTGAAATGGTGGCCATTTTTAGTTTTGTGACTGCTCCTTGTCTTCTGGTATTATGACAGGCAATTTCCAAGGCTCATATGGTCAGCTTGCTTTTTCCTTCCCTGGTCACATGACCAATCAAGATCAGAATCTTTGCAGCCATCCTGCTTTTTCCCCCCCTTCTCATTGCTGCCGGGTAGAGGACTAGAGGAGTAAATCATTCATTGCTGCCCTTACTGCTTCTTTTGTTGCTGTTGCCTTGAGGACTGGAGTATTGTAGTTGCCTTTGTAAGTACTTTAAAATTTTCTTTTTCATTATAGTACTGTGCTTATTTGTAAGTAATTTACAAAGATAACATTTTTTCATTAGTGTGTTTGTCTGCATTTGCATTTGCCTGACAGAACTTCTAGCCAGTGTCCACAGAAAGCAGATTTAGTACTGTAAAGTTCCTGTGCATTGCATTGTACTGCTTGTTTTCATGTAGTTTGAGATTGCTTCCAGAAAGATCCTTTGCTTCCCTGAAAGATCCTTTATTGTCCTGTATATTTGCATGCGGTTTGAGATTGCTTCCAGAAAGATCCTTTGCTTCCCTGAAAGATCCTTTACTGTTCTGTATATTTGCATGCAGTTTGAGATTGCTTGCAGAAAAATGCTGTGCAATCTCCTGTACTGTTTTGCCTTGAGAATTAGTGTGTGCTACTGAAGATTGCATGTAGAAAAGCTGATAGGCGGGTGGCAGCGGAAGGAAGGTGGCTCCACCAGAGCCCTGTAAATACATCCACCCAACCCAATTTCAGTAGGGGCACCTGTCTGCATGTACTGTAGTGTGGAGGTGGAGGACCACCTGATCTTGCTAGAACAATTGTTGGGCAGACGACATTCCCTCCAGAAGCTCCATCTGGGAAGCCCTGCAAATTCTCTAGCCTCTTGCTTCACAAATGATAACGGAGCAAAGAGCAAGCCTATTATGGTCGTGTCTGGAAGAGTATCTATAATATAGTGACACCCCAATTCCAAAAAATGATTCAAGGTACTCAGTCTGATTTAAAAATGGGCAGTAGGTCATTGCCTTGCATCAAAGTTGTAGGCCATCTTAAGCATGTCAGGCCATGGGGCAGCAGCTATATGTTGTGATGCAGGCCCAAGTAGGTATTATTAGACACAATCAGTTCAAAACAGACTTTATTAGAACAGCTGAGAATTAACTCATTTTCATTGTAGTCCAAACTAATTCAAAACAAGTTCTTCATAACACAATTCTTCAGCCTTATCACCAACCTTGGTCTAATTAGGCAACCTGCCAAAGGCTTTTCTTGGCAAAAGTTCAGAAGGAGAAGACGCCAACAAGAAATAAGTGCAGCAAGACAAGAAGCAAATCTATTAACATTGTTTTCCGACAAAGAGCTCAAGAGCCGTTGCTGGTCTTTTAAGCCTTATAGAAGGGGCCAATCTTCTCTTGGCCTTACTCCCGAGTTGTCTTCTTTGCTTTAGGTGCTCTTGCCTTCTGGCAGCTCTTCTCATGCGTGTACTAGGAACAGGCTCCTCCTGTTTCTCTGCCTCTCTGCTGTCAGTCTTGGAGACTCTGGACTCTGCACATCACTCCCAGATGGCCCTGGCCCCATCTCTGCCTCCGACGCAGAGCCCTCATCCGTGCCTTCCCCAGCCTCCAGGACTGGCCCATGTTCTTCCTCAGCCTCCTCACTGTCCGACTCCACTGCCAGCTCCGCAGGCTTCTGGCGGACCAGAACACTACAGACGACTGCAAAGGAGCCAATGTGTGTCATGTCATACAAATTATACATGTTATATCAAACATACAGTAGTTGTGTGATAATTTTATGTGATATGTAGTATCATTTTTAATATTTGTACATTTGTGTATACAACTATGTCCTTCAACAGCTCACTATCACTCGCTGTCAAAAGCTGTTGCTTGAAGCTCTTGACTCATTGTTCCACCTCTGGTGGTATTGAGCCTCAAGGGCAGCATGAAAAATACTAGTTTATTTAATTTGTTTACACACTAAATACATGATTTAAAAATTGTATGGAATTTTTCTAATATTTTCGTGGCAATATACTTTGAGGAGTGGTCAGAGATTATACATAGAACAGGTTTTTGTACTAGAAAGTAAAATTATACTATGTCTGCAATTGAAATTATATAGTCCTTACAGATCTTAGGATATCATCAATCTCCTGCACTTTCGGAACTCAGAAGCACTCAACAAAAATCAATAATACCATACATCTTTGTATCTTCATCTTGTATTTTTTTGTATAGACACTAAGAAACTAAAAAAAAAGTACAAATAAAAAAGTATTTTTGCTATTTGTTAATTAAATATGACATTTTTGCATAGTAAATCATTTTCAATTTAGTGAATTGCTTTATATTTATTTATTTATTTTTGTATATTCTACTCAGAAACATTGATTATCTGATTTCAAAGATATTCACTTTATTTTGTTGTTCATGTAGCAAGAGGTATGATAAATAAATGTATCTCAGTTAAAGTTTCACTTGCCTGTCAAGTTATACATTCTTTTCTGTTTGTGACTAAATTAGTTTCACCCCACCCCCCACCCCAGTTGTGTTGCAATCAAGACTTTTTCCTCAGATGTTGGGGAATAAGAAAAACGCAGTGCATTAATTTTTGGTAATAAACATTGTTTAATAAAATTATCTTAATTTGTACTGGATGAACTACTTTCAGATGCTAGTAGAGTAAAACACACTGAACAATACATGCTGAAGCTTGTACTTAATTTAATTATTGTAAGCATCTGTCCTAAGTGCATAGTAGCCATGTCCATACCTGTTCCAGGAGAGCAGCTGAAAATTTCCAGGCACTTATGGTGATATCATAAGAAAGTCCTAAAAAATGCAAAACAAAGTACTGAAGATACAAAACAAAGAACATGAAAGATAGTGAATATACGCAGATAGACTGGGGAAAAGACAATGGATTTACACAAGATCAATTGGGAAAACAAATATTGTGGGTTTTATAGAGAATAGTTGGAAAAACAATTAAAACTAGGCACTTCTCTTTACAAACTTATATTGTGAAAGTTGTTTAGTGCATTAGGGTTATATATAGTAGAAAGATATGATATGGGAAAGAGCCTCTGATCACTAGTAGTAAAAATTTATTTGAAAATACTTTAGAAATAATAGTGACAGTAGTATTCTTTTTCCTTTGCACATATTTTTAGAACTCTGCATCTCTATATTATATGTACCTTTGACAGTATTCTATAACTGCTGTGAGAATACACATCAGTCTGGCTAGCAGACTGCTTTGAAAATATTTAAATAAGAACAGTGTTTTGATTTCTGCATTTATAGTTCTGTTCTATGCAGTCTTTTAGGTAGAGTAGATCACAACATTTTTAGGCAATTATATACATTCTAATCTGGAATGGTACCTTATGCTAGCTATATTTCCTAATGAGATAATAGTTATAATGTAGAATCCTTCCTCAGCTACAGAGAGTGCTTTACATTTTCTATGATCTCTCTCATTGAGGCAGCCTAGAATTTTAAATGTGAAAATGAATGAGAATTATAAATCTTGGTATACATATTTTGATTTTTCTATCAAGTGCTTGGCAGCATTTATGAGGAACTCTGATCTCAGGCAAAAGTTACAGATTGCTTACTGGTAGACTGGCACAGGGCTCTAATTATCTACATGTACTTTGGATTACCTGAGTGCATAGTTGTTGTTATAGTTATTGCTGTTATTATTAATGTTATTATTCGCAATAGGTTTTTTTTATCTTGACTGCTACATATTTAATACTCCTGCCTCCTATTTTCACCAAAACAACAACCCTATGAAGATGTTAGTCTGAGAGAGAATGACTGGCCCAAAGTTACCCAACTGGCTTTCATGCCTAAGGTTGTCTAAAAGATGCCTAAGGTTGTCTAAAACAGCTTGTTAATCTCCCTCTGATAAAGCAATTTTCCCTTATCTGGAGAGAGACCATTAAAGGTTCGTCTTTTATAGTATTTCAATTTTATAACTGATCATCCTACGGAGACATTTTGGTTGATTTTTAAAAGAAACCAAACCAAATAATTCTCAGTTGAAAATGTTCATAATCCGTTTGTGTACACTGTATGTTCTTGTGTTATAAATTCATTATAAATGTTGAAGATTTTCTAGGAGATTATTTAAAGCCTCATGATATTTAGCATTATAATAATTTTGTACCATAACATATGATCTAAGCAAAAGTACATAATAGTTAAAACTATTAATGTCCTTGCCCTATAAAATACTTAATTTTCAGTTAGTCCAATATAAGACTACTCCAAAGTATGCTTCACTAAGTCCTTTGGACTTGGATCGCACTATTCATGTGACTCTTGAAGTCAAGAGGAAATTAAGTCATTGTAGAGATATTATAATCCTGTCATCTAACTTCCCCAGGTCATTGTGGTAATATCATAATCCTGTCATCTAACTCGCCCAGTTATGCAAAGAGGGATTAGACTTTCTTTGCCTGGGCTGTTTGGAATCATTCTGACCCCTCCATTATTTAACTTTTTCTCTGCTCTTGAAACAAAAAATGACATCCTATAATACTTCTACAAAACAGGGCTTTTTAAAAGCACACTTGTCTCTTTTTACTCCCTGTCCCCCAGAGGCTGGAAAATTATGAAGTAAATAAGTCCAAACTTCTTATTCTAATGTTCATCAGAGGTATTTCACACAAAAAAAATCAAGGGAAGATAACCCCCAGTGAAAAGTTGTCGCCATTAAGTGATTGGCGATTTCATGTGCAGCCATGCATTTCCAAGGCACAGTACTTGAAATAATTGCCCCAAGGAGCAGTCAGTCATGTCATCTCAATAAGTCTGTATATCACGTGAAAAAGAAAACCCTTTTTATACAGTAAGACTTTTGAATAAATATGATAATAGTTCATCTATGCCTCAGCATGTTCACCTTACAGACTAGCATTGGCTCCTGAGAAAGTCAAATGTCAGGTTCTTATTTCTGAGTCAGAGAAAAATGTAAGTTTTTCAGATGTTTCTGTTGAAAAGTGAAATGGCTGCATTTATTCTGGTCTATGTTTTCTACTTAATATAGGAATATCATAACTTTTTACAATAAAGTTACGCAAATAGAATGTTCTTTTTAGTGTTTTTAATTTAAATAACTGTAAGAAGTCCTGCTTATGATAGATAGTTGGAACTATGATTATCAAAGTCTGAAAAATGTTATTAACTATGTTTGTTATATTGAATGTTTTCTTTGTTATATATACATTTTAATAGCTTGACAACTTGTCCAGAGAATCTTGATGAGACAACCACTTATTGTGACTAGAAGATTTGTGTAAAGAACCACTAGTCTTAGGTATGTAATATAAACCCAGATTTTCTCAAATAATTCTAAACAGTCTTCTGGTTAAAAGTCATGAATTTTGGTGATGCTTATTTCCATTTAAAAAGGTGAAATTACCAGGCTGAAGGATACTAGAATTGAAGTATATATCAGCCTATATTGTTTGGGTAGGGCAGGGTAGCTTTCAATTTAATTTTTAATGCAAAATTCTAGTAGAGTTCTTTATATATTCAATTACGCTGCTGAAAATTTAAGATGCCTTTTATTGAGAAAAAAAAAAGGATTTCTGTCTTATTTGAAAGGCTTTTTTCAAAGTGTGAACAGATGGAATATAATTTTATCGTTCACATATACAGCATGATTACAAAAAAAAAGCATCCTTCACAACCTGGGCACTTGAATTATGCGAGTACTACACACACACACACACACACACACACACACACACACAAACACAGCATTCAGAAAGTATTCAGACCACCTTCACTTTGTCAAATTTGTTATGCTGCAGCCTGATTCTGCAGTTGTTGAAATTCATTTATATTCTCATTAATCTACACTTAGTACCCCATAATGACAAAGTGAAAACAGATGTTTAGAAATGTCTGTAAATTTATTAAAAAGAAAAAAACTGAAATATCACATTGGCATAAGTATTGAGAGCCTTCTGAACAGAAGTACTTTGGTGAAGCACCTTTGGCAGCAATTACAGCCTTGAGACTTTTTGGGTATGACATGACAAGCTTTGTACACGTGGATTGGGGGATTTTCTGCCATTCTTCCTTGCAAATCTTCTCAAGCTCAGTCAGGCTGGATGGTGACCATTGTGGGAAGCCATTTTGAGATCCCTCCAGAGATGTTCAATAGACCAAGTCAGTGATCTGCCTGGGCCACACGAAGGCATTCATAGAGTTGTCCCTGAGCCACTTCTGTGATGTCTTGGCTTTGTGCTTTGGATCATTGTCATGTTGGAAGGTGAAACTTCAGCCCAGTCTGAGGTCCTGAGCACTGTGGAACAGGTTTTCATTGAGAATATCCCTGTACATTGCCCCATTCAGCTTTCCCTCAACTCTGACCAGTCTCCCAGTTCCTGCTAGTGAAAAACACCTCCATAGCATGATGCTGCCACCACCATGCTTCACTGTTGCGATGATATTGGGCAGGTGATGAGCAGTGTCCAGTTTCCTGCGGACATATTGCTGCTGCCACCATGCTTCAGTTTTGAGATGATATTGGGCAGGTGATAAGCACTGCCTGGTTTCTTCCAGACATAATGTTTAGAATTGAGGCCAAACAGTTGGTTTCATCGAATCAGAGAATCTTGTTCCTCACAGTCTCAGAGTCCTTCAGATGCTTTTTTGCAAAGACCTTCAGGTGGGCTTTTATGTATGTTGCTTCTGTCTAGCCACTCAGCCATAAAGCTCAGATCAGTGGAGGGCTGTAGTGATGGTTGCCCTTCTAGAACTTTGTCCCATCTCCAAACAGGATCTCTTGTTCTCAGTCGGAGTGACCTTTGGGTTTTTGGTCACCCCTCTTACTAAAGCCCTTCTCCCCCGATTGCTCAGTTTGACGGGCGACCAGCTCTTGGAAGAGTCCTGGTTGTGCCAAACTTCTTACATTTGAGAATTATGAAGGCCACGGTGCTCTTAGAAAACTTAAGTGCAACAGAAATTTTATTGTAGCCATCCCCAGATCTGTGCCTTGCAATAATCCTGTCTCTGAACTCTTCAGGCAGTTCCTTTGACCTCATGGCTTTTGCTCTGTTACACTGTGCAGTGTGCTGTGAGGCCTTCTACAGGTAGTCCTTGACTTAACGACCATAATTGAGCCCAGAATTTATGTTGCCAAGTGAGAAATTTGTTGAGTGAATTTTGCCCCATTTTACGACTTTCTTGCCACATTTATTAAGTGAATCACTGCAGTTGTTAAATTAGTAACATGGTTGCTAAGTGAATCTGGCTTCCACACTAACTTTGCTTATCAAAAAGTTGCAAAAGATTATCATGAATCCAGGACACTGGATAAATATGAACCAATTGTCAAGCATCCAAATGTAAATCATGTGATCATAGCGATGCTGCAACGGTCATAAGTGAAAAATGGTCACAAGTCACTTTTTTCAGTACCATTGTAACTTGGAACAATCACTAAATGAACTGTTGTAAGTTGAGGACTACCTCTATAGAGAGGTGTCTGCTTTTCCAAATCATGTCTAATCAATTTAATTTACCCCAGGCAGATTCCAATCAAGGTGTAGAAATATGTCAGCAATGATCAAGAGAAATGGGAGGTACCTGAGCTAAATTTCAAGTGTTATTGCAAAGGGTCTGAATACTTATACCAATGTGGTATTTCAGTTTTTTTTTCTTTTTAATAAATTTACAGAGGTTTCTAAAATTCTGTTTTCACTTTGACATTATGGAGTACTGCGTGTAGTTTAATGAGAGAAAAAAAATAATTTCAAGTATAATATCAGGCTGCAGCATAACAAAATTGACAAAAGTAAAGGAGGACTGTACATATTTTTAAATACATATTTAAATTTTAAATATCTGTATAGTATATTTAAGTAAATAAATACGTTCTCATTCAACAGGTACATTGAAAGAAATATATTGAATATAATCATGTTTACTTTTGGGGAATAAATCTACTTCTATAATATTTGTGGGGTATATATTAGCTAACTTCAAATGTATGTGAAAAAAGTTTCAGCATGACAGTAGCCATGAGAATCAGCACATGAGGTAGGAGTATTTAAATGTATGGTATTTTAATTTTAAAGGCTTTTAAATTTAAAATGTAAAATATTTAAAAGCCTGCATAAGGATCTGCATGTCCTTTGAAGAGTTTCTATGTGACCAGTCTTGTTTCAAATGAGATGATTTGAAATTTCAGGCAGTTTATTGTGGCATTTTGTAAACCTATACCAGCTGCATAAAATAATGTGTCCTGTATCCAACATAGGGTGTATCCTATATCCGGTTTAGGATGCATAAAATAAGTTGTCAGTAAAAAATGATTCCATGTCATCAAAACATTTGTCAGTGAAGATACATCTGCATGATGCTAGAAAGTTTTGTGAAGAGACATCCACAAAGCTTTAGAATACTGATCTACAAAAGTTTGCATGTCCCCTATATTTCTCACTTCAGGTAAAAGATTTTCAAATGTACAACATTTAGAAAAGTTTCCTATTACTTATTACAAACTATGTTATTTTTAGAAATTGAACTTACTTTTCAACTTTTGCTGTTACTTTTATTAGAACAGTAGGATTGTATGCTTAATATATGCTTCTAGATGAACTTTGGAGACCAAAAATCAGTTCCTTTACAAAAACTCTTTTATAACAGTTTAAAGCAAAAAAAGTTTTGCAATTGAAAATATTTGTTGCAAGTGATAGGAAAAATCCAGAAAACCGGTTACAATACAATGGTCATACATATATCTAAAGCTGAAATTATGTAAACCTACATGTTGAATTCCGAAAAGGTGAAATGTCTTGCAAATTCATTTTACAGTGAAGACAGTTTTGATTTGAAAACTGTTTCAAGTAATTGACACTTCCCTTGTTTTGCAGAAGTAGCCTTGCCTTAATTAGAGTTTCAACATCAGAGTCCCATCCACTCAAAACATAGTAAACAGAACTTCTGACTTGGCAAAAACAAAGAACAAAGTCCATTATGGACATGTCTGCAGATTTATGTTAACTACTTAATAGCTTTCAACAATACAGTTGAGAATGTAGAAGACATTTTCTAATTTTTATTTTTATTTATTATTAAATTTTTATTTCACTTTTATATTTGGTCAACACAAAGCTGTGGACATACCTAATATTTGGCTCCTATTTTCCACACAACAATAACCCTGTGAGGTGAGAGAGAGTGACTGACTTACTTTACTTTCTAAGCCAACACCTTAACCAAACTGGTTCTCATTTTCTAATGTTAATAGATGGATTTACATTAGTATTTTAATAGATTACCAAACAACTAAAATGGCAATTTGTTTTTCATAAAATTAAAGAGATAGATAGATAGATAGATAGATAGATAGATAGATAGATAGATAGATAGATAGTAGTCCTCGACTTACAACAGGTAACTTAGGGACAGTTTGAAGTTATGCTAGATCTCCCCATAGATACTTATGTCCCAATTTTGAAGTTCCAGTGGGACAGACACGTGATTGCATTTTAGGTGCTTGCAACCAAGCCCACATTTGCAGCCATTTGCAGCATCTCACTGTCATATGACCACAATTCTTGGTGCCTTTTTTTTGCTCCAGAAATCAGTTTTTACTTCTAATTTCTGCCAAAAATTGGGTTCATTTAACAACCAGCATATTTGTTTAATGACCATCACAAAAAAGATAAAATTGGGTAATTCACATACCTGCTTATTGATCACCATGACTTTTACAACCATAATTCTAGGCTCAGTTATGGTTGTAAATTGAAGATTATCTGTATATATTTTCTTGAAACTCTTTCAACATCAGTAAGCCTTAGTTTCACATTAATGAATGTAAGATTTTAGCTTTCTATATTACATTTTAATGTTTTATTTGAAAATACAGGTAGATTACATATATTCAAGTACATAAACAGGTGTATATAAAAAAGTACTTAAATTTTTAATAAGGTTCCAGAGATTCAGCAACCTTGCTTCATCAAGGAGCTGGATATTTATTACACAAGGATTATTTGAGGAATGTCATCTGACAGAGAAACCTGCAATTGAAAAACCAACTCTGTCATTTATAAGTAGTCTGAGTACAGCAACTTTTGGGCAGATTCTGAATATCCAAAATTTCTGAAAGGCCATTATTATCAAAACCCAAAATTAAAAAATTGGACAATCTAGCAAACTTTTTTCATGGATTAAATAAATTTTTCAGGATCCAATCTGCGTCGGTCACTGGGACCAGAGGTTTTGTCTTCCGAGCTTTCTGACTTGTGCTGGAGCCCATTTTCAGAGAACTTCTGTCTAGGCTAACACGAGTCCGAAAGCTTGGAAGACAAAATCTTTGGTCCCGCTAACGTACCCAAATTGGATCCTGCAACATTATCCTGGGACATGTATATTCACCTTCATTCATAATTTTTTTTTGCCTTTCTCAGTTTTATCTATGTTGCTGTATAAATTTTGTTGCATTACCTCACAAAGTTATGGATCTCATAACTTTGTGCCTCATGAAATTCTTATTGCAATAGTTGGTCAACACCCAAATATTTTGCTAGAATATTTGAAGAGAAAAAGGAAAGTCTTTGTCAACATTTTTGTCTTTACCTGTGCAACTCAGTGGAGCTTTGGCTTATGTTAAGTTCATGACACTATTAGTTTTTAGGACAACTATTGACTTTTAAGAGCATCTTGTGCTGATTACATACATACATACATACATACATACATACATACATACCGTGTTTCCCTGAAACTAAGACCTCTCCGGATAATAAGCCCCATCGGGCTTGTCAGTGCATGTGTTAAAATAAGCCCCCCCCAAATAAGCGCCCAACCAACTACTTACATGCATGCGCAGCTGGTCCCACCATTTTCTCTGGTTGCTTGCGGCACAAACAACACAAGGTGAGGCAGCAAAGCCGGAGGGGAAGGGGGAAACATGCCCTCCCCTCCCTGTTTTTCGCACCAGTTGAGCAGCTGGCCGCCGCTGCCTTAACGTGTCCTGCGTCGCTGCCTTGTGAAACAGGATTCTGCAAGGCTTGTGCCGTAGCATGCACAAACAACAGCACCACCGCGAGCTTCATCATACTGGCATAGCTAGCATCCTGCCGCTCGCAGCTACGCTGATATGTCGAACTTTGCAGCAGTGCTGCCGTTCGTGCGTGCAATGGCACAAGCTTTGCAGAGTCCTGCTCCATAAGGTGCTGGCGCAGTGAGTCTCACAAAAACTCATTCCTGGCAGGTGGGGTGGGGGTGGAGAAGTGACACGCGTGGAGCAAGACGTGGCGCCCCTTGCCTTTTTTTCTCCCCCCTCCTTGCCGGTATTGGCAGGGCTCCTGCCCCTTGCTTAGCTACCTGCCCCCTTTAGGGATGCAATTTAGGGGTGGCAGATGGAGCGGGTGAGAAGCGGGACACGTGTCTTACCTTTCCAGTTCTGTAGTGTTCCTTGCCGTTGTGTCGAGGGAAACATGTTATCAGAATAGTGTCATGATCTTCTCAAGTTAGGACAGAATTAGGAATGCAGGACAAATTTTCTTTATATTTCAAAGCTATAGTAAAATAGATCTTTAGTATCAAACCACTATGTTTAGGCAAAACAATACAAATGTTTAGAATTTTAGAAGTACAAATTACACATTTTCTTTGTAAAATTTATATAATTTTCTTCAAAATCTTTTTCCTAGGACAGTATAATAATTTGCTTGGGGGAATGTCAATGATTAATTTTCAAAGGGAGAAATTTAAAGATTCTAGAATACCTAATATCTCATTTAAGGCCATGTACAAAATTCTGTGATAGTATAAAATTAACTTTCATTTTTTGAAAAGTCAGATAAACACTATCAATTGTGTTTACAAAGAAAGCAAGGTTCCGGAAAGTAAAATTATATTTTATTGGGCATGGTACATGATGAATGCATGGATACAATCTGCAGTTTTCTTAGCCACAGTTTGGATATGGTGTGCCATTGTCTTCTTATAGAATGTTTTTAAAATTGCATTCCAGACCAAGCCCTGATATTCCCCGGTAATTTCTGATCTGAGGATTTTCAAGCCAGTTCCTGCTTAGCTTGTGAATCCAGATAAGATGCCTCCAAGACCTGTATAAAGCCTTTTTAACAGTTGAAAGAAGTTTGGCTGGCCTACTTAAGGTCTAAAAACCAATGACTACATTTCAGAGCCTTATCAGTATAGCACTTCATGTGTTAATAATGAAAAGCTATGTACTTCAAATAATACATTTTATTGATGTGTAGGAAATCCATTCATTCGTAAACCCAGAAATTACTATATAGTTTCATGGACTCAAAAGGCTAAAGGACCTTGGAGGTTTTCTAGTCCAAACCCCTGCCCAAGGCAGGAATCCTTATATCAATTTAGACAATCTTTTTTTTATAAAGCTCCAGTGACGAAGCACCCACAACTCCAGAGCAAACTGGTTCCATTGATTAATTGTTTTCACTGTTAGGAAATTCCTCTTTATTTCAAAGCTGAATCTCCCTCTGACGTGCATCCATCCATTGCTTCTTGTCTACTCTCAGGTGGTATGGAAAATAAATTGACACTCACTCTCTGTGACAGCCCTTCAAGTATTGGAAGACTGCTATCATGTCTCCCCTGATCCTTTTTTACATTAGGCCTATTTCCCTTAGCCATTCATCATATGATTTAGCCTCCAGACACCTTATCATCTTTGCTCTTCTCTGCACTCTTTCTAGGGTCTCAGCAATCTTTTCTACCATGGTGACCAGAACTAGACACAGTTCAGGTAGCCCTCAGTTCACAACAGTTGTAAAAGAACTGTATAAGGACTCCTGCCTTCAGCAGAGGGTTGAATTAAAAGACCTCCATTTGAAGTTACAATGACACTAGAAAAAGTGACTTATTACCCTTTTTCACATTTACAACCATTGCAGCATCCACATGGTCACATGATCAAAATTCAGATGCTTGGAAAAATCATGGTCACATAATCAGAATTCAGATGCTGACTCAACATCATTACAGCAACTCGAGGTCATGTGATCACCATTTGTGATCTTGTGACAAGCGAAGTCAATGAGGAAGTCACATTCACTTAAAAACCATGTTACTAACTTAACGACCACAGTGATTCACTTAGCACTTGTGGCAAGAAAAGTTGTAAAATGGGGCAAAGCTCACTTTCACTTAGCAACAGAAATTTCGGGCTCAATTGTGGTTGTAAGCTGAGAACTATCTCTATTTCAAATGTGGCCTCACCAGTGCAGTATAGAGCAGGGGTTCCCAAACTTGGCAGCTTTAAGACTTGTGGACTTCGACTCCCAGAATTCTCCAGCCAGCATAGCTGGCTGGAGAATTCTGGGAGTCGA
>WNWU01000003.1:35409479-35534782 GCA_012654045.1 Ptyas mucosa | reverse complement strand
TCCCAGAATTCTCCAGCCAGCATAGCTGGCTGGAGAATTCTGGGAGTCGAAGTCCACAAGTCTTAAAGCTGCCAAGTTTGGGAACCCCTGGTATAGAGCATGAGATGTTAAGTAA
Source organism: Ptyas mucosa (assembly GCA_012654045.1). Lineage (NCBI taxonomy): Eukaryota > Metazoa > Chordata > Lepidosauria > Squamata > Colubridae > Ptyas > Ptyas mucosa. Next base: position 35,534,667 of record WNWU01000003.1, on the reverse strand, counting down.
GGGACTTACTTAAGGGAACATTGTTTTGCTGGTTTGATACACACTTATGAATAAAAAGATGATTGGTGTTCTGGAACACAAAATATCCTGGAGTTAAAAAGTACAGCCCCTTGGATGTATTCTGTAGTTAACTTTGCTATCGTCAGTCTGTGTCATGATAGTTGTGATTAGTGGCTATATCCTAAGACACCTTGTTTCATTTCTTACCTAAGGAAACAACCTTGTTGACAACACGATGTGTCAGCAGACTATTGTAGATGTAATACCATGTGATCTACTGTCTGAGCTTATTAAAATTATATAGAGCAGCATAGGGCCATTGTTTCATTATAGATTCCTTAACATATTAAGTCTAATATAGTCTATTGTAATATGTATTATGTATAAATTAGAACAACTTTGAAGTAGTTGAAAAAAATATTCAAATTCTAATAATTTGAGACAGGGTTGGGCTTTTTGGAGGGAAGCAGAAGGCCCAAAATAAGTGGATTGAGGACACAAACTGGATGAAGCAGGGTCATAATTTTTATTGTTTCACTGGCTTGTAAAGAAGATAGTAGGCTTACCCCACCCCCTTTAAATAATTACAAAGGTTCACATTTTGAAATAACAAAAGTCAGATGAAATATTCTTAGAAATCTTGACACCTCAAAAAATGAATTGGGGGTCCTATGCAGCCCTAGGGCTGTTAATTTCCAACATTTAATTTTAGACAGAGATTGAAACTGTTCGCTGAAAATGTTAAAGTGTGACTGAAAAATTATTTTGCTAATATACTTTTATGCCAAATTAGGCAGATAGTGATATAGAGTAATAATTTTTCTTTTCCTTTTCCTTTAATTAAATTTGCTGCTGTAGTCTCAGCTGTACATTGCTGAATACTATCTGTTTTTATTTGTGTTAGTTATTAAGAATGCTGGTAATTCTAGCTCCGTTATGGCAAACCTATGGCACGCATGCCACAAGTGGTACGCGGAACCATATCTGTGGGTATGCGAGCGTTGCCCTAGTTCAGTTCCAGCATACATGTGTGGAAAAGTCCCAAAGTTCGGGCCTTCTGGAAGTCAGGAAATGGACTGTTTCCGGCCTCCGGAGGATCTTCAGGGTGTGTGGGGAAAGCCATTTTCGCCCTCCCCAGGCTCTGGAGCCTGGGGAAGGTGAAAAATGAGTCAATCGGGCCCACCAGTAACCTTTTTGCCGTTGCGTGCCAAAAGTGTGGGGAGCGTGGGGGGGTCATGGAGGCACATTGAACTGGGTGTGGGGAAGGTGAAAAATGAGCCAATCGGGCCCCCCAGTAACCTTTTTGCCGTTGCGTGCCAAAAGTGTAGGGAGCAGGGGGTCAGGGCATGGGGGCACATTGAACTGGGTGTGGGCACACGCGTGCTCAACCCCCTGCGCTCCCCCCGCTTTTGGCATGCAACGGCAAAAAGCCATCACTGTTCTAGTTCTTCATATTATTTCTGCTTCTTTTCTATTGCAGTATTGCCTAAAAACCTTTTACTACTATATTGTAGCATATTTCATATGATCTGCAGTTCAGTACTACTGTCTAGCCAGCATGCTGTCATTTTGTACATGCTCCTTTAATTTTTACTTCCCAAGTGGGTTACTTTGTATTTGTCCTTGTAGAAGCTCATTTTATTTCTCACTGCATGTCTATTTCTGAACATTAGCTCTGCTTCTGCAGTGCTCACTATTCCACCTATGTTCATATTGTCTGCAAATTTAATCAGTGGGCTTGCCACCCATTCCTCGAATATGTGTGTCTAATAGGGAGGGGGGGAGGTGGACAGGAAAGGAAGTGCTTTGCATGAATAAAGAAATGTGACAGTTAATATTGTTAAGTAGGCTAATATAGCCTTTTGTTGTTTCTCGTTCACAATTGCCTCTTTTTAAAGATCATATATATTGCAATATTTAAATTGCATTTAAATAATATTGGCATTGATTTTTTAAGACATGCAATGTTTAAGTAACATCTGATAATTTTTCTTTTTGCATAATTTAATTCTGTGTTATAATTTTCAAATAACTATCCAAAATCAGAGCTTCAGATTTGTTACTGGTATATATCATTTTGATACAGTCTGCATCCCTAATTGAGAATTTTGAAACAATTCCCACCCACCCACCCCCAAAAATAAAAATAATGGCTATAGTTAAGAAATAAAATAAAAAATAAAAATAATGGCTATAGTTAAGAAACTGGGCTATGAATTAAGATGTTACTGTTAAATTTATATTTCAAATTTCTACCCAGAAACCACCCAAAGCAACTGACAAAAATAAATGCAAAATAATTATTTTAAAACAGATAAAAAAAAGTAAGTTGCACTACAGGTAGTCCTTGACTTACAACAGTTCACTTAGTGACCATTCAAAGTTACAACAGCACTGAAAAAATTGACTTATGACTGTTTTTCACAGTTATGATCTTTGCAGCATCTTCATGATCATTTGTTCAAAATTCAGATGCTTGGCCACTGATTCATATTTATGATTGCATAAATTGACAAGCAAAGTCAATGGAGAAGCCAGATTCACTTAACAAGCGGGTTGCTAACTTACCAATTGCAGTGATTCACTTAACAACCGAGGCAAGAAAGATCATAAAATGGGACAAAACTCACTTAAGAAATGTCTCAGTTAACAACAGAAATTTTGGGTTCAATTGATCATAAGGACTACCTGTATTAACTAATTCAAATTAAAATGACCTGCAGGACTCGGGGTTGAATGCAACTCCTTCAGCATCACATACCATCACTTGGAAACTACAGAGGAGATGGCCTCTTCTTAGGTGGCCAAGAAATAAATCTTGAAGCCAATGTATATTTCAGAGGGCCTTTCCTGCTGATATTAATGTGCAGGTTGATTCAGATTGAGATAGGCGATCCTTCAGATAATCGTTTCCTAAGCTATTTATTTTAAATCCTGTTCTGTATCTATGCCATGGATTTTTAAGAATCTTCTACAGTACTCTGAGTCTTCATGTACGCCATGCAAGATAAAGATAATATTTATATATCTTACTGCTTTGTTGTTAATAAGATATTGCATATGAAATTATTTGAATATTTCAATTTTATTAAGTTATTTTGTAGAGTTCCCTCCTTCCCCTTTTATTATGTACATAATCTACATAATGCTTTCTTCTCCTGTGTTCCCTACCACAGCCATGTGTTGGGCTAAGAGAGACTGGCCCGAAGTCACCCAGTCAGCTGCCTCCTAAGGGAGGACTAAAACTGATAGTCACCTTTTTCTAGTCCAGCATCTTAAACTACTGTAGTATTAATCTACAATTCTGTTTTGCAAAATCCATGCAAATTGTAATGTTTACGGTCAAAACAATATAGAGTTGATAAGCAGATCTTGTTGTTGCTATTATTATGGTTTGAATATAACTTTACAGCAAAGTTTTAGCATTCTTTTGTGCCAGCAAATAAAATGAAGTTTTCTTAGGTGTATACTACATTATATTTTGTCACGTGTTTAATCACAGACCAAATGTATTTCATTGAGTTGTTTTTTTTTATTGCAGTTTGACAGCAAAAATCAGAAATATGTCAGTTTTCATCCTAATGGTTCTCTGACATTTTGAAACAGTAGAATGCCAGACTTCGAGAAGTCTATATATTAAACCTTGTATCTTATGTTAATAATTGAAGGAAAGTGTTTAACCAATATAAAGCTTGCATGTTTTCTGTGAGTTATATTTAAAGAATGCATTGTCAGGAAAAAATGAATTTTACATATTTCTAATCAGAAAAGGGATCTGCTATGTCCATTGTACTTAGATGATGTATTATTTAAGTATAAGATTTTGGTATAAGATTTTGGAACACTCATTGCACAAAAAAGATGGGGAAAAATCAGATATAAGAACAAAATAATACACTTTTTTTTTTACTACATGTGACCAGGACAAAGGAGAATATTATGGAGCAAAAAAAAATGCTTCAACTAAGCTTAAGACTGAAAATCTAGACTCTGCAAACCAAATAATTACTTATGTCTTCTAGACATCATGTATAATATTGTTTTCATTCTACATTAATTGGTTATAGCTAGGATATATGCATTATTGAAAAGGAATAGCATCAGAATGCTTTCTCTTTTTCTTCTGTCTCTGTTTCTCCCCCCCTTTTTTTTCCTTCTAAGAGATATACGATGTTGGCACTTTACTCTGCAAAATGTTTAAGTGGGTTTTAGAGAGATGCCCTTCTTAATAGCAGTAGAAAGGGGGAGGGAGATCTATTATCATAACGCTGTGCTAATGTAGGTTCTGAGTCATGTGACTGCAGAAAAGGCTATTATCTCAATGAAAAGGAAACTGCCTTTTAGAGGAGCAGGAGAACAGAAGCAAGAGGAATTTTCGAGTGCTCCACCATGCTGGATTGTCTATTTGATCAGCAGCTAAAAAAGGATTAGTTGTGGCTAGTTTATCAGCTGTCATTAGAAGCAGATGAGCAAAGAGATAAGCTGCTATGTGCGCACATCCTCACTCAGCATGTGTTTTAGTTTAGGGCAAGACAGTGATAGTTTAAGTTAACACAGGACTTATTTTCTAATAGATTGCTATTCATTGTTGCTTGCTTTAATAAAACAAGAGTATAGCGACATGTGTAAATAAATACCATAGCCTAACAATAAAGGAAAAGCTGCTGACATTTTTCACTGAATGGCAGAGTCTGTGGAAGATTACAAGGAGTGTTTTCAGAAGTACAATGACTTCATATTTGGTATGTTCATGTCTTTTGTATAATGTAGAAGATGCAGATCATGACAATTGATCATTGGCATTCCTTAGCAAATAGAGGGAGTGTGTCTAGCATATTCATTACCCATTTTTCTCTCTTAAAAACTATTATAGTTTCATTAATAATTCCCTTGTTAATATTTATGTATTATGTATTCCCTTGTAAATATATATGTATAAAAGTGTGGAATAGAAAATGTTGAACACTAAACCCAGCACTTGTAGTAAAGCCAAGTAAAATAAAAGCTTTTTTATATATAAGCCCTGTTTTTCAGGATGAAGAAAGGCTGAAGAATATGCATGCTTAAATTGCTGTATAATTACAATGCAGTGCTTGTATTGTTTTGACTGCTAATTCTAAGATAAAAGGAAGATAGGTATTTTATTTGTATTTGTATCCTTGTATTTTCTGACCCAGGGCTTAAAATAGGTCATATATTGTAGTAGTAAATATAACTACAATTAGTAACTTCATTTTTTTAATCCTTATTGCTTTAGTCTTTTGCTCCTATATGGACAATAGCACTTAAACTTCAGTCTATGTATCTATATGATGCTGAATATTTTGATGCATTTAACCTTATTGACAATCCTTACCTTTCTTTTAACCTTGAAGAGAAAAATAACTTGATAGATATTGTTAGATAATATTTCTCTGCAAATCTTTTTTTTTTTGTATCCTTAAATGTGAAATGCTATTCTTGATCAGCTATCCTATATGTTTATTAATATGAGTAATAACCTCCCCCCCCCGGTGAACTCATGGAACTTATTTTTCAGTAGATATGCATAGTATTATACTGCTAACGTTCCCCCCCTTCAAATATTACTAGGTGGGCGTTGTCAAATTACTAATAGCTATATAGTGTTGAATGCTTGTTAATTTCTTCTAAAGGAATAGTAGACATCTTTAATATTGAACTCTTACATGATTGACTTTTTTAAAAAAAGTTCTGCATTTTTTAAAGAGTAGAAATTCAGACACAACTATACTACAAATAGGTGATTTTAAGATTTTCTTGGGATATTATGGTACTAACCCAAATATTTTGTTTTAATTTTCAAACAAATGGGGAAAGGTATTACTTATGTTAAGATATCAATGGGCGATGGGTATATAAAGAAGGTCCCCTTGTAAGTCGTTAAGAGCAAAGAATGATAATTAACTATGGTACACTATATCAATGTGTGATTTTTCCACTCCTAAAATTATTTTAGCTGCACAGCTCAGACCTAGGGCATTGGTGTAATGGTTAAAGGGCTGAAACAGAAGACAGAGTGCTAGGCCTCCCTTTAGGAAGGAAAGCCAGTTGGATGACTTTGGATCAGTTACTCTCTCTTAACCCAACCTATCTCACAGAGTTGACTACTGTTGTGGGAAAATCAAAGATAGATCTATTCAGATCTTTAAGTATGTTCACCGCCATGCATTGAATATATATGTGGGATAAATACAATAACTATGAAAATTCTATCATGTTCACAAGAATATTTAGTGTAGCTTATTTGTTTCTGGGTGAAAGCAGTATATTTATATTTGAAAAGTTCATATATTTTTTCACGAGAACTTAGCTTTATATAGCAGTATATGTTATACTGCTATACATGTGTGTTGCTTAGATATGTTATACATTCTATTTTTGAAGAGTTTACAGTGAAAAAATTGTCAGTGTTTCAGTGTATTTGAACAAAATGTACTGCATAAATCCTTAAGTGGTTTTCATTATTTTTATTTATTTTGCTTTTCACTTTTAGCATCACATCCCCATTATTATAAAGTTTTGTATAAGCTTCTTTCTTCTTTCATAAATGGTTATTAGATGTGCAGATTTTGTTTGAAAGCAAAGCTGTGTTTTGAAGTGTAGATGTTCAACACCTGCCTGTAGCTTCTTAAAATATCTTGATCCTTTCTTGAGATGGTAAATCTGTTTGCTGCAGTTATAGTATAAACTCAGAAAAAGACATAATTGGTTTTAGATATTGCAAATAAATTCTACATGTATTCCTTCAAGTGATATGAAGCACACCTTTGCCTTTGAACCTAATGTACTACACCAGGGATATCAAACTGGATTTCTTAGAGGGCCGGATCAGCATTGTAGTTCTCATCCGCAGGCCAGGGATGAGATGGGACAGACGCCTCCTGTACCACCCTGTCGGCCAAAACGGAGGGGGGGGGCTGACATGCCCTGTTTTGGCCAGCAGAGTTCTGCAGGAGGTTGTCTAGGCCAAAAACAGGCCGCAGGCGGGGGCTTGTGCAGCACCACCACCCCCGGTGGCCCGTTTTGGCTGGTAAAGTGCAGGAGACTGTCCAGGCTGAAAACAGGGCATGGGGGTGGCGCATGGCCCACCCATGCCCTGTTTTGGCTGCCAGAGGCACCGCAGGCCAGTCTGTTGCTATTTCTAGGCTGACCACACAGGCCAGATTTAAACAACCCGCGGGCAAGATCTGGCCCGTGGGCCTTGAGTTTGATACCCCTGTACACCATTGCCATAATTGAAAGTACTCCTGCATGCTTTCTCTGACCATTCTTGCATTAGAAGGCCTAAGTATCTTTTAGTCTGGATCATGGAGAAGCAGATCAACCAAGAGATGTGGTTGAAAATATAGTTATGCACCAATCTCTTATTGTATGTAATAGTAAAGTTTTTTCCCATTGTGTAAGGTTAATGACTCTTTAGTTTATTATATTCTGCCTATTATACAGAAATCTCTGCAGATTGCTACCCTTAGCCTGAGAACGGATAGATAAGGCTCTAAGGGAATGGGGAAATCACTTGTAGACCGCTTGTGGCTGCTCCATGCTTCAGGCCTCCGTTCTGCCTGCTTCCAAACAGGAAAAATTGGGTTGTTGTAATGTTTTCTTCTTATATTGGATTATGGGCTTTGATAAATTAACTTCTGCCTAACTGATGATATTTGCTGTATTTTTCTCACTATAAGACGCTTTGGACCATAAGATGAACCTAACTTTTGGGGAAGAAAACAAGAAAAAAATTTTTGCCTTTGCCTCCCAGCAATTTGCCTCCTTGCAGAAAACATCAAATAGCCTGGCCAACTTCAGCATAGCCTGATTTAGCACGAGCAGCTGATTGGCGGTTGGATCGGCTTCTTGGAATATTGCTGATCAGCTGTTCCAGGCTGTGGGGATTGCCGCTGCTCATTGCTGCCATCACCATCACCACCTATTGTCGCCTCCGTGCGCTCCATTTTCTGTCTCCGTGCATCCCATTTTCTGTCTCCGTCCCATTTTTGGCCTGTTCCAGATGGCGGGGATCGTTGCTACCACCACCGTTGTTAGGCAGTGATGGGGGTGATCCTCGCCCGGAATGGGATGAAAACGGGACATGCGGAGGGCAAAAATGGGGCACGCGGAGGCTGAAAATGGGACGCGCGGAGGCCAAAAATGGAGTGTGCAGAGGCAGCGATGGTTAGCAGTAATTCCCGCAGCCTGAAACAGCAGGTTGGCAGTATTCCAGGGTGCCAATCCAACCACCAATCAGCTTCTCGTGCTAAAACAGGCTGTGCTGAAGCTGACCAGGCTGTTTGCTGTTTGCTACAAGGAGGCAAATTGCTGGGAGGCAGAGGCCGAAGGGTGGGGACAGGTGGGTAGCTGAAGCTTTGGCAACATTCGCTCTATAAGACGCTATACAATATACAGACATTTTCCCCCACTTTTGGCAGGGGGGAAAGTGCATCTTATAGACCGAAAAATACAGTATGTTGATATAATTTGATATATTGATCTCTTTTTAATTGTAACAGCCTATATTCTTCTATAATATCATTGCCTGATGGGGATCAGAAGACACCCAAAAGGTTAACTGTGGAGTATATCTAATGACAGCACTAAAATGTGTATTGGCAGCCCAAACAATTATGGTGCAGATTAGCTATCTAAAACATATAGTCCCGTGGTCCACTCATCCACTCAATGCAGTGTCACCAGATTTGAGTTTTTCCACAAGTATTTATACATTACTCACATGCCAGTAACCATGATCAAATTGACTTAATTATAGCTTCTCAGTCATAGGGCTTCCTTCTTTGTTGAGGGATAGGTAGGTTACAGTCCCAGACATCACTATATTTTGCTTGCAGTAGTCAAATTTTCCTAGCAGCTTATTAGGTAAATTAGGCCCTTTGAGAAATTGATTCATCCCAAAAAGAATGAGTTGGAAGTTATGAAGTTAAAGCCCAGATTTTCATCATGAAGTAGTATGTGGAAAAAACGTTCCAATATTCTAAATTATAAACTAAATAAATACATTGTAATGTTCAATGCAATGAATTTAAATGTTAACATCTTTTAAGTGAGCAATATTAGGATGAATTGCATATTAGGTTTCTATTTTTTTTAAGCTGCCCAGAATCACTGAGAGTGAGTGGACAGCTATACATACACATTGTCTTAAATAAATAAATAAATAATAATGGTCTGGATGAATCATTTGGTTGTTTGGTGTGGATGGTCATGCATGTTATATTTCATGTATTTATTTTGTTTGTTCTGATACTCAGGGCAGCAGTAACAAATGCAAATCACAATTTATGCAGCCAGAATTAAAAGCAGTTATTAAAATAATAATAAAAATTAAAAGCTTGATGAAAAAGATACATTTTATAAAATGGGGGGAGGGGCGAGAAATAAACCACGAATTTAGGGAACACATTCTATAGTGTTCAAACTAACAAATAAAAAAGGTCTTTCCCAAGTATTCCCAGCATCTTCTGAATGGTCATTCATACTGTCTGGCCAGGCACATAGCAGGACAGCAGCCTTATAGTTATCATCTCTATTCTATTTAGATTGCAAAAGTCAACATCAACAAATTAAATGGATAGATCATTCAGTACAGGCATGATATGATCCTAGTACTTTGTACTAGTCTGCAGAGTGGACAGCATGTTTTATACAATTTTCAGCTTCTGAACATTTTAAAAGGGCAGCCCCATAGAAAGTACACTCCTTAGTTGAGTTGGTTGTAACTAAGACATGGAAAACTTATATCAACATCTGAGAGATAGCTAGGAACTCAAGGGAGAAGTGAGAAATGAGTAGTGACAAAGTGTTGGCATGGTTCTTGTTGGTCTATCTGGCTTCCTCTTGACATTCACTAGTTTATTTATCCATAATAATTCTTTAGAAATGTAAGTATTCTGTTATTTGTAATTGAGCTGTTGATTGTCACAGAACAAATTGCCAGCCTCCAAATACATCCCCATAGGACAGATAATTGGGCAGTAGCTTGAAAAGTTGTCAACTTCTCCATTTGAAACCCATCCTCCCTTCCTATTATATGCCCTAGAGTGGAACTGTTTTAAAGAGTTGTAAAGAAATTGAGAAACCATGTTCTGATGCTTTCTCTGACTAGTTATTTCCAATCTAGCAGAATCTTGGAATCAAATTATGTAAAAGCAATGAAATATCAGCACGATATATTTCTGAACAGAAAGGAACCAAATTATTTCTGCAAAGAGAAGCCAGCAAAAGAAAGATTGAATTTAAATAGGCCAGATCAGGCTGAGATTGTGGAGAAAATGAATCTAGGAAAAATCACCCGAATAGAAGAGTCATTTGACTGCTCGATCCTAACTCCAGAGCAGGGTTATTATTAAGAGGTTGAAAAGAATTCTTAAAACCATGCTACACATGCTTTTCCTAGCTTATTTAAGAAGTTAATGGGAACTAGAATAATTTATCTTCTCTCGAAGATATTTGATAGATTAATCCATTATCTATCAAACCCTGATTCTAATCAGTGGTTGTCCACTTGTAGCCTCTGAACTCCATCATTAGTTCCATGGAAAGTTGAAGGGGGAATAATTTTCCAGCCTTGCTTATTAATGAGTACTATAAATGGGGAGAATGTTAACAGACTACAGCAGCGGTTCTCAACCTGTGGGTCGGGACCCCTTTGGGGGTCGAATGACCCTTTCACAGGGGTCGCCTAAGACCATCCGAAAACACATATTTTCAATGGTTTTAGGAATAATTTTATGGTTGGAGGTCACCACAACAGGAGGAACTGTATTAAAGGGTCGCGGCATTAGGAAGGTTGAGACCTGCTGGACTACAGGCTCAGTTTGGATAGTCTACGCTAACCTAGAAATACATTTCTTCAATGTAACTGGCTGGTGGGTTATGGGTTTTTAACTTTACACCTTATAATTTCCTCAGTTTCTGTTGGCTGGACTATCTTTCTACATATTTATTTCTGGCCTTCAGCTTGTATTGATGATCCTTTCATGCACTTTGGTTATCAGTTGTGGTGCAATACAGAGAGACCTTGTTTACCTTGTTTGGCCTGTTCAATAACAGGCCAAAGTTAACAATGATGTTGTAAAAAGGGTAACATCTGGTCTTAGAAGTTATGACTGTTACACCATTTCCATGTCATGTGATCATGATTTAGCTTCTTGGCAACTGGCATTTGTTTACAATGGTCACAGCATTCCACAATTACTCCCATTGACTGAGAATATGTAGATGCTTTCTTGACGGTACATAACAGTACATAAGTGGTTTCCTATTGTCCTCTGTCAAGAGTGATCACAATTCACAACATTCACAGTGAGCTTCTAACAAGCAAAGTCAATGGGAAGCTAGAAGGGAAGTCATAATTTGCAGTCACATGATTCATACTTAACAACTGTAGATGACTGTTTGCTTAACTACTGCAGCAGGAACTGATGTCATAAGTCAGATGCACTAATGATGTGTCAATTTACAAACGTGATAAAGTTTCCAGTCCCAATTGCAGTTAGTAAGTGAAGGCTGCTTATATTAAAGTGTTAGGGATTTATTACATTAATAAATAATGAGCCCAAATTATTCGGTTTCAATTAAAATACAGTTTAAACTGTATTGTATAAGTAATGCTCTTTCTGTGACAATTTAGTAACTGGTGGGTGTTACCAAAAGATTCCCATCATGAACAAATTTATATATGAAGGAGGATGTAGGTCACACTATTGCCCAATTAATATTTCACCTAAGAGAAAAATCCTGTGTTAGCTTAGGCAACATGGAGCAATCTGTTGAAAATGAAACTTCTTTATGCAGTATATTTAAAATACCTGGATGCTAGGATGTTAAAAACAGCAATCTATAGTTGTAGTTCATCCAAGTTAATAGAAATATACAGAGTTTAATCAGTATGTGTTACTTCTTATTTGGTCAAGGGTATTGAACTTGTAATTAGCAGGCCAGAATTAACATACTGTGTTTGTAAAACTCAAAATGATGTAACTAAAATTTTTTTAATGACCTATAATTGTTATAAATTAAAATGATCAATTTTTCATCATTATTGTCTTTCTAAAGAGTCATTTTAGCAAGATAATAATTCGCTGCTTATATAGCAGTATGGTTTAGTCTTTCTAGTATATAATTTACCTGTCTTATGGTTCTATGTTTTGCTACACATGTAGTCAAGTGGAATATGGAGGTAGGAAATTTTAAATTCAATATGAACTGCTTGGCTTCTGTAATCTATATTATATACTGTGATATTATTTCAGTTGAATGTTATTTAAAATTGATCTTCATTAAAAAATATTTGTATTATTCTAACAGCACATTGCATCTGTGTTCAGTTTCATACTATGTTGTGGGAAGATCAGTTACAAACATATAAAACCCTTGCTGTATTCTTCAATTCTGTTATAGAAATCTTAAGTCATTGATAGGCAATACAGCATACAAATGTATACATGCCTACCTTTTTGGAGAACTACAAGTGTCTTTTTTTAAAAAAAGACCACATATGTATGTGTGAATCAGGTGCAAGAAATCAGGAGTCCAATTAGATCGAAACAAGTTTATTCCATGCTTGCTGTAAAAAAGAATCTGAATTATGAACCATAGGACAAAGCAAATTGGTGGTTGAGAAGAGTCATTGGAATTGAGGGACGGTTGGACTTAGATTTCTTGTGTCATGAAGGGACTCCAAACTGATGACACACTTGACTTCTCCCCTGGGGTCAGCCTGATCATCTCCTACATTATATATATGGATATGGATCTATGTATTAAAAATTTTTCAGCCTAATGGGAGCTAATCACACCAAAGATACTGCCCAGAATCCTCAGACTCCTTCTGATAAGAGGACCCGACCTAAAATGGAGGAGGATTCATACCATTCATAGGGAAGAGAAGAGAATTATCTGTGTGTCTTTTATATTAATGTTAATGTTGATATTTGTGGGTTTTATTTTTTGAATGTTATCTACCCATAGGCTTTGGAGCTGAGAGGCATATAAATATTAGTAAATAAATATTACAGTGTGAACAGTATACAATAACCCTTTGCTTTTTAGCAGATGATGTTCCATAATTTGGCTGTAGCTTTATTATAATTTTGAATAATGAGGATCTTAATTAAATGAGTGATTTGTTACCCCCAATGCCCCTATTACCTTCATTTTCCCCTGTTTTAATAGCATTTAAGCTTGTTGCTATAATTGTTATGATTCAGTCAAGAAGCATCTTAATATCAGTTGCTGAATGATTTAATCAGAATCGGATTCCTGCACATTGCTTAAGGAAAGCAATTTTCTGTTTTAGTGTTACAACCTTCACTTGCTATTTTGGAGCTTATTAGAGGGGCTTATTAGAGGTGGCTGACATACTTTAATATGTAAACAGCTCAGTGAATAGCTATATTAGGAACCTTAGCATATATGAACACAGAAATTAGAAACCATTTTGTACTACAGAATTGATGTCAGGCTAGAAATTTTTTGTTGTTGAATGCATATTTAGCTTTCAGCAGAAAACTGGTAGGTAAATATATCAGCACTGAAATTATCCATATTTGAAATGATTTTAAATATAAAAAAGTGCAGATAGATGCTTATCATGACCATTAGTCTTATCATGAATATTAACTCTGCACCTGTGATAAAAAGTTCCTTTTGTACATTTATAGCTAATGTGTTTATTATATTATCTTCCTATTGGCATCTCTGCTTTAAAGAAATGAACAATATTGACTTTCAGTGTGATAGTGTAAGGTTATCCATTTTTGTAATATATTGCTTTAATGTTGTTAATATGAAAAAAAACATAGAGTATATTGAAACAAATCAATAACAATTGAACAGAATGTTCAGTCTACTGTCAAGCTTCCACTAACGTAGTCAAAAGTGGCCTGGAAGGGTGAAGCATAGATAAAAGGTAACACTATTTCCCATGTGAAAGATCTATTCAGATTTCTTGGGTGTAATGAACATTACTTATCTATGTATATGTGAAAGGTGTATGATGATAATAGAGAATGATGGTAATAATTTTTTGTATTGCAAAAAATTTAGTCTGGTTTAGTCTTTACAGTATATAATTTATATTTCCTATGGTTCTGTTTTGATATATACATAGGAGAGAGAAAAAGAGAAAGAATTTTATCTGTACAGTAGTCCTCGACTTACAAAAGTTCATTTAGTGACCCTTCAAAGTTATAGCATCATTGAAATTTTACATTTCAGTGCTGTTGTCATTTAGTGACTTATGACCATTTTTTACAGTTACAACCTTTGCAGCATCCCCATGATCATGTGATCAAAATTCAGATGCTTGCCAACTGATTCATAATTATGACCCTTCCAGCATCCCAGGGTCATGTGATCATCTTTTGCAATCTTCTGACAAGCATATGAGTCATGATGGTGCAGTGGTTAGAATGTAGTACTGCAGGCTACTTCTGCTGACTGTTGGCTGCCTGCAATTTGGCAGTTCAAATCTCACCAGACTCAAGGTTGACTCAGCCTTCCATCCTTCCGAGGTGGGTAAAATGAGGACCCAAATTGTTGGGGACAATATGCTGACTCTGTAAACCTTTTAGAGAGGGCTGTAAAGCAGTATATAAGTCTAAGTGCTATTGCTATTGCTGTTGTCAATCTTCTGACATTGACTTCTGACAAGCAAAGTCAATGGAGAAGCCAGAGTCACTTAACAACGGTGTTACTAACTTATGAATTGCAGTGATTCACTTAACAACTATGGAAAGAAATGGCCCTTGTAAAATGGGGCAAAATTCACTTAACAAGAGAAATGTTGTGCTCAATTGTGGTTGTAACTCGAGGAGTACCTGTATTGCTTTAAAAATGGCTAACATGCCTGATGAGCCTTTTTAAGGTGTATCCATTACTAGTGAAGAGTTGTATTTGCTGTCCATTATATTTCAGCTATAAACCATACAGTACTGGGAAAGGCCTAAAAAAAGATATTTTAAGCTCTAGATTTGTGGACATGGAGTCAGGTGATCACTTGATACCAGGTCCTGACCTGAAGTGTTTAAACTGATTGAAAAGCAGACTAAGGTAGGAAAAATGATAAAGCTCCAGTTTAGAAAACCCAGTTCACATTTTCTAAACCCACTTCTCAGCATAAAGTGTATTCTGAACTATCTGAAGTTTCCAGATTTACAGTTCCATTGACAGTACATTAACAAAATGATAAACTCCCACTGAGATAGCTTAAGTAAAAATAGCATTTACCGTATTTATCGGCGTATAACACGCACAGGCGTATAACACGCACCTTCATTTTAAGAGGGAAATTTCAGGAAAAAACTACGCTCCGATGGCCGCGAGAATTAGACGTGAGGAAGGCGCGGGTTGCCGGTACTTGTTAATACTGTAAAAACATGGCTTCTTAACATTATATCGGCGTATAACACGCACACATCATTTGCCCCCTATTTTCAGGGGGAAAAAGTGCGTGTTATACGCCAATAAATACGGTAATTTAACCCTATGTCGGGCATAGGCAAATTTTAGGCTATGGAATGCATTGTAAAACCAATGCATTCCATAGCCACTTATCTGAAATCTATATTATAATTATCCATACTTGAGCTTTGAAATTTTTGTATGCAATAAGTATAATCAGACTCAGTTAAAATATAGCATATTTTAATTGTAGGTTTGCTTATTTAATATATTTCATATTTACCACTCAGTTGTTTCAATGTGAACTCAGACATTTAATTGCATAAAATCTTCCAGTTATATTTTACGGTGTTTTTTTTTTCTTCTGTTCAGTTGTGTCTGGTTCTGGACTGGTCCAAGGTTCCCACAGTTTTCTTGACAAAATTTTCCAGAAGTGGTTTGGCATTGCCTCCTTCCATGTTTGACAAAGTGACTTAGCCCAAGGTCACCCAGCTGATTTTGCGCCTGGTAGGATTAGAACTCAACAGTTTCCTGGTTTCTAGCCTGATATCTTAACCACTACACTAAACTGGCTTCACTAATATTTAGTTAGAAAAAAATATATCAGAAACACAAGTCAATCTGTAATTAGAGACATAAGCTATTAACAGTGAGGGTTTTTTTTCTATGAATAGTAATGAGCAAAACAATGTTTTTAGGAAATTATTTGTAAAATAGATAGCAACCATCCAGGGATATAAAGAGAAATGTATTAACTCTGGGATATTATGATAGCAGAATCATATTATTAAATTATATAGACCATCTTATATGCTTATGCTTTTGACTAAAATATATTATGATGTTACGAATGGCACAATTCAAATGCAAATGAAGCATTTTAATAGTTGAATATTTCTTAGTTTCAAAATCATTTAATCATTATGAAATGTTTCATTTTGCCTTTACTTTTGTTTTATGATTTTTAAGAAATATTGAACTTATAAAAGTGATGTTGAACTTCTCCATACAGTGTAGAAAAATAGGAAATAGGGCACAACTTATATAATGAAACAGAAATGTGTTGATGAGGCAGCTCCATTCTCTATACCAGGAATGGAAGATGATGAGTTGAGAATTTCCCCACCCTATCTAGTTCGTTGCAATAAAGAAATGGTGAATGTGTTGAGCTTTTATTTATTTAATATTAAAAAAAGGAAGGAGAAGGAAGACGCTTCTCGGTCTTATCCAGTTCTGTCTTTAGAATTGTAACTGATTTACAAGTGCACTCAGTATAGTTCTTAGAAATAGCTTCTTGTTAGGAAATTTCATTTTTGTTGTTTATTTTTACAAAAGTGTGCTCAAAGTCAGAACTGTGAAAGAATTTTACAGCTGACTCATCTAATCAGTTATGCTACGTTAAAGTATTCAATACAACATAATTGTGGTCAGAATGGTGTCTGTAGAATACATTGTTTCTCCTTTAATTTGCACTGTGTAAATTGTGTTCCAAAACAACCATTCCCCAAGGCTATTTCTTTATAGAAACAGTTTTCCAATCTAACTTTTTAACCAGGCCAACTATTGAAAGAGAGGAAGACATGTGATTGATTGTCCTAGTTAGGTGTGCCTTTAAAATCAATAGATTAACTCACTAATTGTACCTATTTTTGTCATTAGATTGGGGAATAACCAACATAAATTAATTCTTTAATATTCTGAAATAAAAATAGATTGTGTGCGTATTTACAAAGGAAACTGTTAAGACATGTTAATTTGATTCAGCAACTTTGTACATCTGAAAACCGAAGGGAAGAATAATTAAAAGAGAAGAATACTTAAAGAATAAATAATATAATAAAGTATATTTTAAAATAATAAATAAATAAATAAATGTATTAATAAAATAATTTATAAATTATAAATAATAAAAATTTATAAATAAAATGTATTTATAAAAATATAAAATAATAAATAATATAAATAATATAATAAAGAAGTAGGAAGAAGAATAATTAAAAGCAAAATTGCTAATTGCAGAACACAATTACAGTGGATTGGATTACAATGGAACCCCAGTAGGGGCACTTCAGAATTTTAACTATGTTTCCATCCCAAATTCCCACACCAATCCTTGACACTAGCACCTTGAACATGTTCATTTCTGCCAGGTCCAGAGCATTGAAACTAAGCCAGGAGCACTGTGAGCTATTCAATTTTCCTCCCAGCTGACAAACAGGTTTTAAATGTACAATTTGAACCATATCCTACCCATGGCTTAGATTAACAAAAATCTTTTGCCCCCATTCAACCCTTCCTCAAAGCCCCCACTGCTAGTATTTCCACCTATTCTGACTTTCAATATGCATAATATGTATGGTACTTCTCCATTTGTCTGGTTATTTGCAGAAAAACTCCCAATATGACAATATTTTTGCAACCCAGTGTTATTCACAATTGCTCTAATTATTGTAGGTTTATATTAGAGGAGGAAAGTAACACTGAGCATAGGTGATGAGAGATTGGATAACACACACACACACACACACACACACACACACACACACCAGGAATTTAACCATAGCAGCTTTTTATTCAATTGTGGGACTAACTGGAAGGGTAAAGATCAGTTACTTCATGAATTCTTCTAGACCAGTGATGGCTAACCTTTTTGCCATCACGTGCCAAAAGTGGGGGAAGCGCGGTGGGGTCACATGCATGCGTGCCCACACCCATAATTCTATGCACCCCGTCCCCCTGTGCTCCCCCCGCTTTTGGCACGTGATGGCACGGTGGACCCGGTAGGCCCGTTTTTTGCTCTCCCCAGGCTCCAGAACCTTTCTAGGAGCCTGGGAAGGGCAAAAACGGCTTTCCCCACCCCCTCAGAGGCCCTCCGGAGGACGGAAACAGTGTGTTTCCTGACTTCTGGTGGGCCCAGAAGGCCCGAAAATCAGCTGGCTGGTGCACACATGCATGCCTGAGCTGAGCTCACGTGCCCACCGATATGGCTCCGTGTGCCACCTGTGGCGCCCATGCCATAGGTTCGCCATCATGGTTCTAGACCTTCTCTAGTGTAGTTAGGCTGCAATGGATGCTGAACAAGGGCTTGCTTGTGTCTTGAATTTGGGCTATACACTAAAACAAAAGACCAAAGCAATACAAAAATACTTTTAAAGAATGGTAGGTTATCTATATTTACTCTACCCTCAGATAATGCAGTCTAAAATGTGGGGGGGGGGGGGGGGAGAAATGATGGTTCAGCTCTTGAAACAAGATGATGTGATGAGGATGTGCAGTTAGAATTAATCTGGAGCAGTGCAAAACATGAACATTAAGAGATCCTATGTTTTCAGGTGTAAGAATTACATTGAAAAAAGTTACCATATTTCAATTTTCTATTAATATAGAAACTTAGAAAACCTTGTAATTATAGTCATTTTAAATAGAGTAGTACCTAATGATTTTTTTCACTTTTGAAAAAAGCTAGGCAGAGTATAAAATCTGACTTCTCAGTCTCCTCTCTTCCTTGAATAATAACATTTAGTTTTTCATAACCACTTAACATTGCAAACCTCCTAATTTATTCCATTAAATACTTGGAGTAATTTATTGAAGTTAAGATAAATACTGATAAATGTTGTATCACTCTGATACAGAAGTATTCTCAACTAATGCTATATTAACATATAAATAATCTAAATCTCAAGGCTAAGCTATTGAATTTATGAACTACCCACATGTGGTGGTTGTTTCTTTTGTTCATTCCTTTTTATAAATTCCTTTATGTGTGGATATAGCATTTGTGTCAGGTTTTAACAAAATGAAGCCCGGCCTATCTATCTATCTATCTATCTATCTATCTATCTAGTAAGACAGGAAGCTTTTTCAAACTATGAAACTAATTTAGTCACCAGCAATTACAATTAACTTCATGACAGCTATTAAGTTTGGAAATAAAAAGTCTACTGTGTAAAATCACAACTAAACCTACTATATTATCTTTCACAGTTACGAATGTAATATAAGAAGTTTATAGTGTGATATTTATTGGATTATATCAATTCCTAAAATCCCACCTTTTTCTAGTAACCCAATATATTACATTTGGATTAAATATAATGTCACTTTACTTTTCCCAAATGGTAAGGCCTAAGAATTTGTCAACAACAAATCTGTAGTGTGACATTCATAAATTAAGATTGAGGTTTAAAACTATAAGACTGTATTTACCTAATTACATTTTCTAAACTTTGAATTTTTTAAAACGAGATACCAGAAAACTGAATATGAACCATTAATTCATTCTGGGGGTTTTGTTGCATTCATTTTTTTTAAAATTTTGCAATACTTTTTTTTTCATTTTTACTTTTATGTTCCTCTATTTTAATAAAGTGAGATTATCAGCAGGATTATCATTGCTTATATTACATGCTCAATTTCAAGCCATTCTCATGCTAGATGTATAGAGGATGTGGATAAATGTATGCTGTCACAATGAAAGCAGAAACTTTTTGTTTAGTTACTGATAACAAGGAAAGATTGGAAACAAGCTATGTTCTTTCACCCAACATCTGGTGGAAACTAGATTGTTCTCAATAACTGTAATTACATCCTAAGAGTTTACCCGGATAACATTTTGTTTAATGTTCATGAAAAAGGGCCTTATATTTCCTATTTTAACAGTCACAGGAAAACTGACTTTTTAAAAACATTAAAAGCTTACCCTTGTATCAGAAAAGAACATCAGCGCTACTAAGATACTTGGCAAAATCATATTTTTTCTTACGTGCCTTTTAAATTCTTTACAATATTTTTGAATGTCTTATACTGTATATTTTAGTGCTGCTCTGTAGGCCATTACATTTTATATTAAACCATTTTAATATAACTATTACACTCTGCTGACTTCTTTCATTGAATAAATAGCAAATACCAAGTTTAGCCAATGTATCCTGTGGAGAGTAATTGTAATGTGTTACTTGAATACTTCATGAAGTCTTAGAATCAACAGAAACATAAACAGCTTAAACAAAGGCTGTTGTAAATGGTGGCATACACAATACGTATTCCCACTTCCCTGGGAATAAATCTCAATTATGTCCCTGGTATTTTCCTCTGATACAAAAGTTTATAAAAATAACAATTTTGTGGAGAGATTATTTAGACCTGTGAAAATGAAAACACAAGATGATCTAAAATAGTTATAAATGATACAAAATTTTAACACAATTTTATCGTGAAATGTTTTCAGTTGAATATTGATCTGGGATCTGGTCATTGACAATCATAACAATTATCAAGTTTCAATAGTGCTGTTGTGGGTTAGGAAATACATGCAACTTGAAAGTTAGCAATTGGCACTGAAAATCTAATTTTAGCTTTAGGTTTCACATATTTAAAACATTAATTGGTTTTAAAAACTGTCTCATTCTTTGAATGCATATTTTGGTTTGACTTACACATACACATACATGTATGTGACAGTATGTCTTCAGGTCCTGCTTGCTTGAAAAAATAATATGAATTAGAAAAATGATGTGTTTTTCTACTGACTTTTCTGTGTCTTTCAGTTGCTGATATGTGTTTAAGATGAGTGGAATTGGTGAAAATTCCTCTGACCCAGCTCGGGTAGAGTCACGAAAACGTAAGGAATGTCCTGATCAACTTGGACCAAGGTTAGTTTGGATATGAATATGTTTTGTATAGTGTGAAGTTAAGTCTGCATTTTCATGTTACCAAAGCATTATTGCCTTGATACATAACAATTGCTGTATAGATCCAGATCATAATACTTTGACTACCTGTGCAAAGTGTAAGGTTGAGTGAATATTTTTAAAGGAACAAATCTTCAATAAATTAAATCTTCAGTGTCTTGAACAGTGAGCAACCTCTTATAAAGCAAACAACAAATGTATGCAGGAGATCTGTTTCAGAAAACTCTGTGGGTAACAGTATTTTCCAGTTGAAAAGAGACAAAACTATTCAGTTTCACACCTTCAGTTTTGTTTGCCTCCTAACCATTCCCCCACTGTTTGGAAAGATGGAGTTTCAGCTTAGTGTCTTAATACACATTGAAAGCAATTCAGTTAATTTTTTTTCTACCTACCCTGCGAGCAGATCAGAGACATTGGAGAAAAAGATTTCAAGAAATACTGTAAGCTATTTGCACGGCGTGCCAAGGGTTGATTGTATGCTCGTTGCTTTTAATGGAAGAAAAGTAAACAACTTGCTCTCTTTCAATCCCTTTCTCTCCAATGTCTCTGCTCTGCAGTGAAGGTTGGGTGGGAGAAAAAAGAACACAGGTCAAGCACAGGACAAATGACTCAAAAAACCAGGACCACACATGAAGTTACAGTTAAACTGATTTATTACAACTTGTGCCTAGTCAAAGGAATCTATTCAACTTACAGCACTATTTTTGCAATAGCTAAGGATCAGCTGAATTCAAGAAGGATTGGATTAGTCTTTTTGTGGTTACATAGAGACTCTAGTCTGATTCCTTTTTTGACTCCACCTCAACATCTGCCAATCCTGGTCCTATATCACTACTTGTATAGCAATCATTGTAGCCTGGGCTTCTTACAAGTAGGTTTCAACAGTAGGAATTCTCTGTCCTGATCATGTTGATCAGCTGGCAGCTTTTGGAAGGCAGCTCTTATATAACCTATAGAGCTCAAGCTGTTCTACAATATTAGTTGGCAGAAGCACTTTCTTATGTATCAAGAAATTATCGAATATATTGCAGGCTAGAAATGAAGTATATGGACACTTACATTGTTCATTTATATACGTGCTGTATCTTCATCACTAGCTGTAAATATAAACTTGGGCATTAAAATAGACAATTATGAGGTTGTGATAAAAAAATAGTTTAAGAATTTGAGAAATTATCCTTTTGTACTGGTAATATCAATAAATTAAATTTGCTGGCTAACTACTTAGAATCCAGAAGAGGATTACAATTAGTCCTTGCTTAATTACCCTAATTTACATCAGTAAATGATGCAGTCATTAAGTGAAGCATCACATGATTGCACAGTTAGCAATAGCAGTTCCGGTTGTCCCAATTATAATTGTTAGGCAAGGGCAACATTGTTGTTAGGCCAAGACCTCACATTTCTGCGCTGCTGTGTTCACCTCAACTTTAACTGCCTCCACCCTAACTCTCCATGTCTCTGTCCTTTTGGCCACCATGTGTTCTGTTGACAACCCCCCAGCCTCAGCTGAACTCCTGCATCTTTTTCCTGCTGCTAATAAGGCATGCTGACCACTTTGGGGAAGACTAGTGAGGATTGGAGAAGGAAACAGTTAAAGCTCTGAAGTGCCTTATTGTAGTTTCGTTGTAATCCACATCTGGAGTACTATGTTCTGCAATAAGCAAACAGTTTTGCATTTACGTTTTTGCAAAATAGTACTACTACTTTTTTTTTAAAGGAATATCTTTACAAGATATTCATTTATTAATAGATTATTTTTTCCTGTATTTTGCTACTTTGATTAAAACTACTCTTTAATCAAAGACTCTTTAATGACTTGTAAATTTTTGGGTTTAACTTTAAAACTTTCTTCCAGTCCTAAAAGAAGCACTGAAAAACGTAATCGTGAACAAGAGAATAAGTATATAGAAGAGCTTGCAGAGCTGATTTTTGCTAATTTTAATGATATTGACAACTTTAACTTCAAACCTGACAAATGTGCAATCTTGAAAGAAACTGTGAAACAGATTCGTCAAATAAAAGAACAAGGTAGGGAAATGGATTTAAGCATCTTACTATGTATATATGTGTGTGTGTGTGTGGTTTTTTTAAAATCAAAACTTAGGTTACCTCAGTATCTCCTACTTGAAATTGTTAATCTCATGATTATTTTGTAGAAATATGTTTTCATTCCAGTGTTGAATTCTATAGAAATTGAACTGAATAAAAAGTAATCAGATTGAATCTTCAAAATAATCTTACAAGATCAGGATATAATGATGTCATTGCTACACAAATGTTTTATAGCATCTTTCAGCATTCTACAATTATCAAAGTATTGATATATCACTAGTCAATAAACTAGTAGTCAATGGGCCCTATATGACATAATACCCTGTTATAAGTCACTGTTGTAAAAATATGCTTCATTTAGAATGAGGGGACAGATCATGAAATATTTCATAAATTTGAACTTAGAAAATTAATATGTTTCATTAGCATATTATGAATATGTTAATATTCTTAAATTATCTCCTATATTCTCTTAACCAGAAACTATGAGATTTATCTCAGAATTATCTGTTTTCCATTCAAAAGAGTTTCCCAGAAGGATTAGAAATAGATATGTACAACTTAGATATGATACAAAAATATCTATAAAGTACAAAAAGAATACATACACAGCAACAGTAATTTTGACAATGTGTATGTATGGGTGAAAGAGGGAAAAGAAAAGGATAGAGGGGCCTACTTGGCTGTTAGTGGTTAAAAAAAGCTAACACAAGTCTAGGCCACAAAAAGATAATAAAAGTTATTAGTGTGGTGCCAGCTGTTTTCCAAACCATCTATAGAAGAAAGACAGTGAAGATTAGCCAGAGGTGGGAGACCCTGGATGGGCCAAGAAAATGCCGAGCAACAAGGCTGACAGAGGCAGTGGAGTGCAAGGTGGCCAAAAATGCAGAGATGGTAGCAGGGAGATAAACAGGTGAGGGAAGTTCAAGTGGAGGCAGTACCTTACCTTACTGAAGCTCTAAGCTGCCAGGGGCCAAGCCAGGAATGTCTTGGATTGGGATGGTCCTCACCTAACAGTTGGTGGGATTCAGTTAACAATGGCAACAGGGAATGTCGGGATTGCCGTCACTCAGAAATGTGGTCACATGACATCACACTTTACAGCTGCATCACTTTGCAACAGAAATTTTGGTATCAATTAGTATTATAACTTAAGGGCTACTATATATAATTGAGAAGTAAACATAGTAAACAAGTAGTAGAAAATTCAGGTGGATCTTTATCAAAGAAACTCAGTGGGTGAGAGTTAGGGTCACATTTTCTTAGCCCAATTACAATGTTGCTGGGAAAATAAAAAGTAGACTTGCAAATAACCCACGGTGCATTCCTGGAAAATAAAACATTTTGTAATTCTAAAAATTCATAATGAAAAACACAGTGGTATGAATTAACAATGGATTTCAGAAGTTGGATGCTTTGTACATAATATATCTTCTCAAATTCTCTATTTGGATAGAGATATGACTGCTTTTTCAATAGTATTTCCCTATAATTTTATTTATTTTGGTATTGAAGAAACGTATTGTCAAACTGTATAATACTACTGTGGAGAAATGTCTTATAGTATCAGGGATGCTTAAGTATATCCTTCATTTAAGAGGGGATCTATATTTCTTTCAGTAGATGACAGATTTATTTATTTATGTTGAAATATTAACTAAATAGGTACTTGAAATAGTAAATTGTATTTACAGTTAGCTGCACTTTAGAGTGAACTCTCTAAAATAAATCAGAATTAAATCCATTAATTACTTTAAATATACTTCAAATATTGTTAGTTTGGATCCAGTTCAATAAGAATGCAGTATAATCTGACATTGGTGGCAGTTAGCAGATTAGCAGTTCATTATATTAAAGATTGGTTATTATACTTGGTTCATTTTATATTTAAAATCAGCCTCTCCCTGTGATTATGAAAACCACAAGAAGAGTGGTTAATTTAAAAAAGTCATTGTCTTTTACAGCTGCAGTAAGTGTTTCTGGAACTATTTTTTATTTTTCACAGTCACTGTTTCTAGGATATAAAATGGATATTCTTTTCCAAATGGAAAGAGTTTTCCATTTCCTCTTCTTTACATTACATTACAACAGAACTGAAAAAAGTGACTTATGACAATTTGTTACACTTATAACCGTTGCAGCATCCCCATAGTCACATGATCAAAATTTGGATGCTTGGCAACTGATTCATATATATGTGTCCCAGGATCACCTTTTGTGACCTCCTGACAAGCAAAATCAATGGGGAAACCAGATTTATTTAACAACTGTGTTACTAACTTAACATTTGCATTGACTCACTTAACATCTGTGGCAAGAGTGGTGGGAAAATGGGACAAAATTCACTTAACAAATGTCTCACTTAGTACAGAAAGTTTGAGCTGAGGTGTGGTGATGAATCAAGGACTATCTGTCATTTTAAATTCAAAAATACAAACTGAAAATATATATTAAAATATAATTCAGGCAACATAAAAGTAAATTTAGAACCACAACAATAACAACATCAGTGAATCTGCATATGAGCCATAAAAATACTCATTAAAAGCCAGTCAAAATTAATTCAAACTTTTTTAAATATGCCAAGAGAATTTCCTTGGGACAAAGTTCATAAAAGTATGGCCACAAGCTTAAGATGGCTTTGTCAGAAGTGCCCATCAATCTAACTGATTTTTAAAATGAGCCATGAGTAGGGTCCTATTCTGGCCTGAAGAATGGCTCCTTCGTTACTGTAATACGACTTTGTTATTAGACATCATTTCAGCCTTTGAAGAGATATATCCATAGTCCATGAAACATGTCCCCTTTTGCTGCCTGCCAGTTGATTGCTGAAACTCTGATTGCCTGGGACTCTGTTCAGGATTGGCTGTTTTAATACCCAGTGATGGGAAGAGCATGTTAATGACCTGCACTTAGGGAAGAGTTCAGGAGGTGAAATGGTGATTCAACACTGGTAGTATGGCCAAGTTTCACATTCTGGTGTGCAAGGTGCTTTCTGGAAGTGCTGTCAAATAAATGTCTGCCAATAAATGTCTAGGGCAGTGATGGCTAACCTTTTTGCTGTCGTGTGCCAAAAGTGGGGAAGAGTGTGGGGGGGTTGCACACGTGTGTGCCCACACCCATAATTCAATTCTCCCTGTGCCCCCCCACATGCGTGTGTGACCCCCCCTTCGCGATCCCTCCGCTTTTGGCACTCGACGGCAAAAAGATTACTGCTGGGCTTGGTAGGCCTGTTTTTCACCCTCCCCAGGCTCCAGAGGCTTTCTTGGAGCCTGGGGAAAGCGAAAACGGCCTTCCCCACCCCCTTGGAGGCCCTCTGGAGGCCGGAAACAGCCTGTTTCCCAAGTTCCGGTGGGCCCGGAAGGCCCGAAAATCAGTTGGCTGTCATGCTGGAGCAGAGCTAGGGCAACACTTGTGTGCCCACAGATATGGCTCCGAGTGCCACCTGTGGCACGCGTGCCATAGGTTCGCCATCACGGGTCTAGGGATACAATATAGCCGTTATGGTGAACCTATGGCACACGTGCCAGAAGTGGCACACAGAGCCCTCTGTGTGGGCATGCTGCTGTCACCAGCTGCTCTTCTGGTTATTGGGATGCTGGCCAGCTGGTTTTCACGGGTGCCGGAAAACGGCCAAAAAAAACCCGGCCAAAAAACAGGGCGTTTTTCGGGGCGCTTTTCAGGCATTTTCAGGGCATTTTTCTGGGCGTTTTGCCCAAAAAAAGGCCACAAAACAGGCATGCATGCACCGGCCAGCTGGTCTATGGATTTCTGGTGCTCCAGCGTATGGACATGCACGTACGTGCACACATGTTCCAGTTTGGGCACCCGGTGCCAAAAAGGTTCGCCATCACTGCTGTATAGTTTCTAAGTGTTTCTTTCTTTAAAATAGCAGAAAACCATGTATTTGCTTTTATCAAAAGTCAGCAATAGGGTTGGAAGGGTATCTTTAGGCTGCAAAAAAGTGGGGAACCACATGCAGCCTTAGGGAAGCAAATTGTCTATTTTATTCAGACATGGCCATAGTTGTTAATATACTATATATTGTATATTTGTATAGTGTAATATGCCTTTGCATAAAGGACATCCTGCCTAGCTATTTGTCCAGAAAGAAATGTTATACCCTTTAAGAAGTTGAGGATGAAATTAATTCTACATATATGAATTTGCTTATTTGTGTTCTAGTTTAACACTATCATGAGCCCTTGTGGCGCATTGGATAGAATGCAGAATAGCAGGCTATTTCTGCCCAAAGCCAGGAGTTCGATCCTGACTGGTTCAAGATTGACTCGGCCTTCCATCCTTCCGAGGTTGGTAAAATGAGTACCAAGATTGGTGGGAGCAATATGCTGACTGTAAACATCTTAGAGAGTGAGGAAAGCACCATGGGGCATTATATAAGTCTAAGTGCTACTTCTATTGCTATGAGAAAAGGGAATGTAACTCTGCACAAAATACATAAACATTCATAATATAAAAATTAAAATATAATACAAAAATTGAAGCTAGTAATTTAATCCAATACAAAGATTCCTATTATCAGAACTCTTTATCATCTTTAGAAGAACTCAATTTCACTTTTTTCCTAAGGCCCACAATGCTGGATCTAATTTAGCGTCCTGGGGAAAACTGTTCCATAATCTATCTGCCATTATGGAGTAATGGCTCCTCTTGGCCTCAACCCCTCTAATTTCATAGTAAACCGCTTAATTTGCAAGCAGTGTAGGTATCATTTAGGTAATGCAAAATCACAGTTTCTGTTCTAGCAGTAATAGAATGAAATGTTCCTGTTGGTATGTTCAGTTAGATTTATAAGTGTGAAATTGCAAGTGATTTTGTTAATACAGCTAGATTGTACAACTAGGAGACTGATTGTTATTGTAGTTACTTGAATGGTGTTTTGTCTTTTTTGACCTTCTTTGGAAGCAAGTATAGGGTTTAAGATAAATGTAATCTTATTTCCACTGTTTTTGAGATCTGTTGTTTTCTTGCCTAACAATTTAATGCATTTTAAGGTCATGTGTAATACAGTTAACAGGTAATGCTAAAACTTTAATGCATGCATATTAATGTGCATGCAATTAAAAAACTATTTTTAAAATAGTTTTGTTTAATGGCATTTTTGTTAGTATAGTAACTAATTTCTATCATTTCTGTGACTTGTTGAAAAATATTTCTTACTTGAGTTCTGCAGTAGGTGAGAAATATAGACAGAGTAAATATAATTATTATTTTATTCAGTATTATTAACAAGAAATGCAATGCGTATTTGGATAGTAGATCTAAAAGATAATCTGCTTTTCCCATTTCCATTATTCACTTCTTTATGAACTAAAATGCAACCAAAAGGAAAAATTACAATAAATCTATGGGAGGTGAGTAATATGATGTTTGGATTTCTGACAGGTTTTTGTAATATCTTTTCTCAGAATGATCTGCTCATTTATTGGGCCATAACTACAGTATGTGTAATTGCATGAGTCTTCCACCTTGACTTCAGATCATGAATGAATGAGCAAATTTGTATACCTGTGAATAGATAGTTTCTGATACCTGGCAAAAACCTAACACAACTATTATTTGGCTTGTAAAAATTATCTACAATAGGCGAAACAGATTTGCAAATTGAGTCTTCACTACAGATCACAACAAATAATCTTTTTTTTTTGCAGTGTACAGAACAATGTGTTGGAACTACTTTATACTGCATAAAATAAATATAGCTATAGTTAATAATAATTGTCAACTAATTGTTAGGATTCTTTCATATTGTATAATATAATTTTAGCCCATGGTTTCTCATCAAGAGTGGTCTCATTACACAGTAAGCATGCTCAGTTCACTCAATGACATATCTCTCTTGTCTACAAAGCCTACTCCATTTTACAATTATCAAGTGAGATCATGATAATCCTAACACAATCTCACATTATTTCTCTAGCTCCAACTTTTACATTACACTAAACTTCCAGATGTTGAGTAAGATAAATTAATTACCTGATAACCTATGCCCAGAGATGTCTACTGAGATGTCCTATACTCAACGTATATAGATTAAAGTTGAATTAGGTAAATCATCAAGCATTAATACCAGTAACAGAATAACTTTCAGAGCGTGACTTTTTTCACAGGTATAGAATACATAAAATAAACTATATGCACATGAGTTGCACATACATTTGCACATTGATTAATAGAACTGTCAAATTAGAAAGTGCACAATCTATGTAAATATTTTGCTCCCCTTTATCTTTAAGATTAGCTATGTAACACCAATCTAGAGTAAGAAGAATAGCAGATATGCATCTTAAGAACCAGAAGTTACAGGATCTAAGATATCTGCCACTAATGGTTTCTGGCAATGGCTTTTACTGATGTCTACAGAAGCAGAAATTGTCTGTTCTCCTAAAAGGCAACAGATTGAAGTTAAACAATAAGGGAAAAATGAATAAGGCTGAAAATTGAATAAGGATGCAAATGACTCCTTGATTTTTGAGGATTTGCTCAGTGTGTAGTAATTTTTAGCAACAAATATGTTCATAATAACAGCCCCAGTGATTCTCTGTTGTATAGGCAATTGAAATACTTGAAGGCAGTATCTATGAGATTGTTTACTGAATAACAGAAGGTGCCATGTATTCTGTTCAATGTGTTCCATTTTTTAATTATAGTTGGTTCTGCCACATACTGTATGTTGCTTGAATTTATTCTTAAATTGTTACTAACTTTGTTGTTTATAAAAGCATGAACAATTCTTCCTGCAAAATTGAAGCAAAAGAAACCTGAACTTCCACCACTTTCAGTAATTTGACTAATAAACTTCTACCAGTCTATAGGGTTTATGTTTATAAGGACTAACAAGTAGATGTATTTTAAATATTATTTTCTAATTTCTTATGAGCTATTGTGTTTCTAAATATTTGCTATCATGTTTCTAATGTAAGAATTGTTTTATGATTTCTCAAAGAGAGACAACCTATTTATCACAACCTCATGTAACACATGCTGCAAATGCAAATTCTACTGGAAAAGAGTCACTGACTTGCAAACAGCTAGCCAGCTAGCTTTCAATTATTGGATATCTCTTGGATTAATCCATTTATCCCTTTGCACCCAAACTAGTTTACATTTGCATCACTACGGATAAAAGCGAAAGCAAGACTGCTTTGTATTCTCAGCCATTAGATCAGTACAAAAAAAGAGGAAAGAATTAGAAATGTAGTATCATTCATAGTTTAGGATTGGCTGGTATAACCATCACTCAGCAGATTTTTAGACACTTTCATTTGCTGACAGGAAGGACTGTGCATAAAGAAGGGAGTGAAGCAAATCTTTACTCTTAAAGCTGATCTCAGTAAACAAACCGGGAAATAGTGCAGCTGTGCTTTTAAAATATGCACTGCAGGAGATTTCAGCAAGCTGATGATATATCGTGCATTAATGTTGAAAAGATAAACACAATTGGAGATTGCAGGAAAGGGCCTTGTGTTTTAATGTTGGCAGAATGCTTCCTAATGAATAAGAATGTGCTGCTGGCTTCACAGTGCCATATGGCAGCTTTTCTAATTTTAGTTCAGTACAGATGCATAATTCTCTCCCTTGTTTTACCTTCTAAAGTCATTTTGCAATTGTATCTTTTTTGATAGCGATATTTTGGATTTTTATCAATAAGGGTGCCTGTTGCTGTGTGCAGGTCTACGAAGGTGTGTTATAAAATGTAATAAGAATAAATAAATAAATATAAAATTTAAATAAAAGGTAAATATTGTTAGGGAGGCATAGCGTTCCTGCTGAGACTGGAAATTGGAATGGCAACTAATAATTTTATAAACTCTTCTGAAAAACTGAAATCTTGTGAAAATAATAGACATTTCCCAGCTGATTGAAATGCTAAGACATGATTATTACATGCTTTTTATATTCAAAATTCAAGACTAATGCAGTGAAAAATAATCTTAATAGTGAACAAAGAATATGAATACTGTTTGAATATTTCATTACACTAGACCTGTTTGTTATCTGGTCAGAGACAAATATTTATGAAAATGTTTGATTTTGGGGGTTTTCCATTTTGTTTTAGTTGAACAATATGGTGGATTCTTATTTAGAATTATTTGAAGTTTAGTAAATAAAAATAAATTCCGATACTTCAACTGCCATCATGTCAATACTGAATCTTTTAAATGATTGTATGTTCTATCATTCCCATTTCGCTCCCAATCTCTACTGTAAAATGTATTTATGAAATAGAATAAAGGAATTTTTAGATTCCGTGGATGCTTAGTATTGTTGAAATTTGTTCAAATAAATATTGCAATTATGTAAATATGCTGTTCTGTTTTCTTGCAACTTGTACAAAATTCTTTTTTTTAATTTTTATAGTCTGGTTAGTTTAATAATAAAATTGGATTGAATTAAAAATGCAGAATGTAAATTAAAAATTAAGTATATATATAAAAATTCTCATTTTATTTACACCCGTGAATCTACTCACAAGTAAATAGGATAGCATCATAATTATCTAAACTTAATGGAATATATTATAAATCATATTTCATGTGTGATATAGCTGTTCTATCATGATTAATGTTTTATATTTTCTAGCCTTAATTGTTATCCAAACGCTTTATATTTAGTTCAGTAATTATCATCAGTGTGGGATTTCTGGCTTTCCACAGATGTAGGAAGTGTAAATTGTTGATGCAAGTAAAACATTATTAGTAAATCTTGATTTGCCAGTTAGTCTTAAAATGATGTGTGGATCTCACATTTATTTTTAGCAGCACTATTTTGCTTTTGCTGTTAATAGCAATAATTTGCTTTTATCCAATAATTTGGATAATAATAAAATCCAATAAAATTAGATGATCCAATAATATTAGTAGTGAGTTTTAATAAGTTCTAGTTGAATTTGGCTGGCACATGCACACACAACTTCTACTCTCTTAGGTAAAAAAAGCAAATTGATGACTTTGGACCAGTCACGCCCTTTCAGTCCTAGGAGGTGGCTCTGACAAACCACCTCCAAAAATGTTGCCGAAAAAACTGAGGGGATTAATCAATGCGGTCACCAAAAGACAAGGCTGACTTCAAGATACACTCCATATTGTATATATGTATATAAACTTTCCTCAAGGAATGTATTATTTGTAATATTTAGGGGGTTCCTTTTGTCAGGAAACACCTCAAGCTAGATTCCAAAGTAAAAACATAAATTCTAATATATTGTAATAATTAATGAACTAATAAAAACATAGCAATAATTTAAAAAATCGCGTATTCCGCCTCTAAACTATTTGAATTCAGTAAGTAATTACAGATAAAGATCCACTAAAAGATTATTCATAAGAGATCAAAGACAAAACATGTATTCATTCATTCACTGTAATGAATTCCTGGTAATAAATATGTACCACTGAAAAGAGACTACGGTGAAAAAAACCATTTTCTTCATTCATAGTAACTAGTTTGTTCATGATTATTTGTTCTTGACAAACACTTATCTTGCAGGCAAGAATTGGCTCTGTCTGAATGAATTTTAAAATGGTGATTGATTCCATCTGGGTTCCCATTTTCTATAATAAGTATCAAATATAATCTTCTTACATATTATACTACACTTTGCTGTCTTGCACTCAATACCATATACTATAAAGTATGTGTTTTTCCCTCTCTTTTTTATGTGCAGAGAAAGCAGCAGCAGCCAATGAAGATGAAGTGCAGAAAGCTGATGTGTCATCCACAGGTCAGAGTGTAATTGACAAGGATGCACTTGGACCAATGATGCTTGAGGTAAAGTGCTGAAAGTTTTAATATTAGAATTGTTTCCAATATTCTGTTAGATTCAGCAAGATAACAAATTTGAACTTTGGTTTTGCAAAAGCAGTATATAATCAAATCTTGTGCCACCCTAAAAACCAGCATATGACACAAGCTTTCTGCAAGTTCACTTTATAAATTGTAGTTTATGGGCTGCATGGATTGTAAAATTTGAAGGCAGTAAAATATGCAAACAAATATAATAAAACTTTGAATATATGATATGCTAATTTATGTTTTTCTCCATGTTATTTTTATAATTCAGCTTCAGAGCACTCTGAAGGATTACGAGTTAACTTGCATTGGTTTTCTATAGTTTTCTATAGGAGAGTATACCGATTTAGCTAATAATCTGACACAAAAGTGTAGCAATAAATAATACTTCACAGTGTAAAAGATACGATCAAAGACGCTTAGGAAAGCAGTATCTTATGTAAAGAATTTCTGCAAGAGAAAAACAAATATAGAGGCAGTGCTAACATAAAGATGTAATAACAGTACTCTAGTCATTTCATATTCATAATATAAATAATTATATTTATAATTAAATGTCATTACAAATGTACAGTTAACAAATAATTGTATATTTCTTAATATATAAATGGACTATTTAAAACATTTAGCTTATTCTTCTTCCTGAGCCAGAATTGAAGTCTATTTAATAATATTGTTTTCTTTTAAGTTATGTTATGGGCAGATGTGCCTATACAGAAAACAGCAGACTATTGTTCAAGAAATTTTTTTACTCCAGTTTGAAATGATTTGATTCCAGATAATTGAATGGGCAAAATTGACATCCTCTAAATTTAATTACAATAATTCAAATACCTAGTTCTCATAGATTCAGAAAAAGAAAATAAATATTTCCTATAATTTATTATCTCATTTGTCCTGCCGGATAGTTAAGATTTGAAAGATTTGTAGTGCAGAAGCTCATTTAACTGGCATAAAGGATAGGCCTTCTCCTATGTCACTTCTAGACTACAGAATGCACATCTTTAGAACTTGTATTTTGTCCTTTCTGTTTGTCTTTAGAAAACCAACTAGAATATAGTTCTTTCACTAAGCTTTTAATTGTTTTAAGTCTTTTCTGTATTTTAACTATTGACTGTTTTGACTGTTAACTTCAGCAAAAAGAGCTGATAAAACAAATCATATTGATCCCATCTTTCATTGTCATATAAGAAAGGCCGGATTCATATGGAAAATAAATTACTGATAAGAGATAAGAAACGTTAGAATCACAACTCATTTACCATGAGATACTGCTTCCTTGTTCATTTTTATTATATTACATTACAATCCAAGGGATTTGGTTAGCAGGAAGATTACATAGTTGGGTGGGTCTGGTATTTTTGGTTGATCTGGATTGGGGAGATTTAAAGTCTACTTTTCTTCCCTCCCCTAAATATATGTTAAATTCTTGTTTGAATTTATTAATCGCAATTATGTCCTTCTGAATTTTGAGCATTAAAAAACAAAACAAAACCCAGAGCCGTATCCAACAGCAAACCATCCTGATACCTTTTCCAGTTTCGTACCATTGACTAGGGTCCCCATTGCAAACTTCAATTTAGCAAACTTAAATCTACCTAATGATTTGGTTTGATCGGTCAACCCTGCCTAAATAGAAAACTATGCTATTTGCAAAAAACAGGTATATTTATGGCTCTGCCTGAAGACAAGATTTCTAAACCTAACAGAAAAGAACATAGATTTCTGTCACTGAGAGAAGACATACTTCAGTGCTACTTTATGCTAAAATGTGGGGTGGGGAAATTAAAAGAAAGATTTTATGCATACCAATTTGAATTTATGGTGAGAAGTTTGTGCATATATTACCCTAGATTACTACCAGGATCTTAACATGGTTTTAGTTTTGTTCTGTGAGTCACTAATTAAATTAAAATAATGCATATCTGTGTGTATCAACCAAGGAATAAGATTAGTTAGGTACAGTGAAGCTTCTCTTAGATTTACAGCCTAAGTTATTAAATATGCTTTTAAATTTAGCTTATTTTTCAGTATAAATATTCAATACATATTATTACAGATAGTTTTAGCATTGAGATATTCATAATTCCATTAATCTCCCAAGATTTCAGGTTACTTTTTAATTTTGCCTTCATGCGCCATAATTTTGCAATTAGCTTTTCTACTCTACTCACTTTATATCTTTAGTGAGTCTACTGAAAACTCACATGATAAATTTAAGCCATGTATCTCTTCTTGTTTCCAGCACAATATAGCACATGAAATTCAGCATTATTTTTAAGCTTTAATATTTAGTCATGTTTGCATCTATGCTCAGTTATGTTTGCATCTTGTTGTTAATGTTCAGTCATGTTTGCAGCTTGTTAAGCATAGTAATTTTATTAGTATGAAAACTTTCTTTAATTATTTTAATAAAAAAAGGAGAAAGCATTGCCTTGTCTTTAATAAAAAAAATAACAGACATCTTGAATCTTAATATTATAATGAATAAAATCTTTCTCCTTTTTAAGAGATTTCATCAGATAGTAGTAGTATTACTTTCATCTTGTGTGGATTCTCAACAGTGTTTTAAAATGTTGTTTCCTAACTTCAGGCCCTGGATGGATTCTTCTTCGTAGTGAATCCAGAGGGTAATGTGATATTTGTATCAGAGAATGTGACACAGTACTTACGGTACAACCAGGAAGAACTGATGAACACAACTGTATATAACATCCTACATGTTGGAGACCATAATGAATTTGTCAGAAACTTGCTGCCAAAATCTAGAGGTAAGTGTTCTAAAGATACATTTTGTAGTGATATGTTTTTGTTTACTTTTGTACATTGGTTTTGCCACCACTTGGAATGGATTTCAAATGTTTGCAATTTCATGGCAAATTCATCAGGGATTAGTAATCTTTTCAGGCTCTGGGTCCCATAACAATCAGAATTTCAAGGATTAGTTGTTAAGTCCATTTTTCAGCACACTTTGAATGATCACTGAATGAATGGACATAACCCTAGAACTTTCTCAGTCAGATGGGATCCATTGATGGTGATGGGCACTTCTGAGCATATCCAGTGAAATCCTTAAAAATTAAAATGGATGGATAACAACCATGATCTCTGAGATCACGCACACATATAACCCTCCCCCGCTACACACATCCAACCCACATTTCAAGGCAGAGTTCACCTCAGATCATCAGAGTATAGCAGGAAGTGAACATTTTGTTCTTTGATGGGACTGGCCATTGTCCATTTCAGCTGACTGGCAGAGAGGTTGCTTTTAAATAGAATTCTTTTTGCACTGATAATACCAACAAAAAATGAACTATCCTTTTCCTTCTGTTGACATGATCACCAGCAGTTTTTACAGTTGTTAATTGATTGATTATGTATCATTGAGTTGTTATTGGTAGAGGAGTTCATCTTTATATCGCAATATTAAGCATACAGGAAAAAACTTTTTTTCCAGGATGCCTAATATTGTTTTACCTTAGCAGATGAATTTAGCTTTCTGTTATATTATTAGTTCGTTCAGTCACTGCTTCACTGAGTATGGAGAAAGTTCATAGTTGGAAATAATGGTCATCAGCTTGGTCCCATGATGTATTTTTTTTCTTATTGTGATACAGTATTAATATAAAAACATATGGATCACTGAAGTATGGAATGAGTGTTTATGTTGTGGCAAGGATTTAGCTCAAGAAGAGAATATGGTATAACAACTTTGAAAAACCCTGAGCAGCTATGTCAGCACTGGCACTGACTATAATTTACTATCATATTTCAGAGACTGATTGCTATGAAATTACTTTTAACGGTTTAAATATTATTGGTCAGAACATCTTGGTAAGCACCTATTTATTCTATATGAACTTTATTTTATTTAGTGAATGGTGGACCTTGGTCTGGTGAATCTCCTAGGCGCAATAGCCATACTTTTAACTGTCGGATGTTAGTAAAACCTTTAACTGATTCTGAAGAAGAAAGTCATGAAAACCAGGAAGCACATCAGAAATATGAAACTATGCAGTGCTTTGCGGTTTCTCAACCAAAGTCCATCAAGGAAGATGGTGAAGGTACATTTTATCTATATGAAGGATGGCTTCCTCATCTGTCTTTTTTTCTTAGCACAATTTCATTACTAATACAACTACTAAACAACAAACTAACAACTGATTTAACAGCCTTTCAGGAGTTTATGTATAGTTTCATATTCACTCCAAAATGCATTTACCATAGAGGAGGTTAAAGCAGGCAGAAACCATAAAACAAAAACTGAGAGAGTTGTCTGTGAACCATACATTACTTATATGGTCTAAATTAATCACTACATAAAAACAAGACCACAGACAACATTTTATATTTTCTGACCTCTCTAATTATCTTATTGACTAATACAATGTTAGAGTTTAAATTAAACATTTGCTGATACTCAGTATATACAGATCAGTATGCATATTATTTGCTTATTGTATATAAGCAATGGCAATTATTGCATCTGAATATTCTTGATGTCTTCTGAAAGCTGATTGTGTAGAATGCACATATCATTGTTTCATGGAACTTGGTCTAAAATATGCATATCTAAAAATGTTGATAGAATTTGTTCAAGTTACAGTAGGACTGACTTTTTTTATAAATTTCAGCTTGCTTTATTAAGTTTGTTGGTGTTAGTTCATTTTTTTTCTTTAAAAATGTTAAAAGCATTTCGATTTTCAAATTTATAAGCATTCCTATATAAGGCATTTTGAATGAAAAACCAGTGAATGATCATGAATAATAGGAAAAGCAGGTCAATCTTCAGCTGTATAAGCTCAGTAGGTAATTATTATCACTGGGTCATAATTGTGAAGAAAATAGTAGAAAGGAATGTAATGTGTGTCACTTTGAGTTCTTAGACTGCAGACTACAAATCTAAGAAAAATAAATTAAGGTACATCATTCAAGATCAGTGTGCTACGCAGGTGAAAAAGATAAACATGGTTCTTTAATTTATATAATGGTCTTCTAAAAGGCTGAAGCTAAAATAAATTCTACCAGAATACTTTGAGCATTAGCTAGTTGAAAAGTGCAAAAACTGGAATGGATTTAGTCTGCAAGTGTCTTCTCGGTTTTCTTTGCTTCACTAGAAACCTATTTGACTTGCATTTGGTTGTCAAAAGAAGTTGCTTCAGCATTAAATATATGTATTCAGGAGTTTTTTGAGAATTGCTTATTAGTAGTTTTTAAAATTTGGTATTACTCTAAAGAGGTACTGTGATTTTTTATTTAGAATGCAGATCAACTTTATAAAGGAGCTAGAGAAAAATTAAGGTTATAAAGCATTAAGGAATAATAACTCATGATTTGCAATTTGTAAGAAAGGTTTTTGTGTTACTGATTACTGATCATTGAAGGAAAAAATTGTTTAGGCAAATGTATATTTATATTACTTTAAACTCTGGGTTTAGTGGAATTAAGTCTGGTTTAACCTGCATGGCAGAGCATGAATAATCAATACATAAGGAATTAAAAAGCATTGCACAATTTTATTTTTTATTCTTTATTTATTTATTAAGAATTTTTATTAAAAAAAATTTGCAGAGATAAAAGGAAGAAAAACAAGTATAAGAAAAAAATGAAACTAGATTAAATGACTTCTTACATTTTTTTCAATAGATAATTGAAATCTTAGTGTCCCTTCTTTTGCTTAAATATTTTGCAGATTCCCTCACCTTATTTAATCTGCATCTTTCTTAATATTCAAATCCGTACATCTTCAATTCATTTTTTTCTTTGACAAAAAGTACAGATAAGATTTCCAGTCTTTCAAAAAAAAATTGTGCTCTAACCAGAGTTTTATCAATAACTGCTTGGAAAAGAATTGATTTGAGTAATACTGCCATCCTCATATAAGCAAAATTTAGTCAAAAGAACTTAGGGATTCCTTGGGGAACTAAGAAACATAACTACAGTAGGGAAATAGTCCTTTCCACATGCCATTGTCATGTTTGCTGTCTTGTTGTAATTCTGTATTACAGAATTGTTTAGTAATTCTGTATTACACTATCAGATACTTTTGTTTGATTAAAAATTATGTTTGTTAAAGATCTGCAATCTTGCTTGATTTGTGTGGCACGGAGAGTTCCAATGAAGGAAAGGCCACTTCTGCCCTCCTCAGAGACTTTTAGTACTCGTCAGGATTTACAAGGTACAAAGAACACATTAAAATATTTACTTTAAAAAATTCACAAGACCTGAACAATCTCTCGCATCAGTGTCATCATATATGTTTATGTGTGTGTCTAAACAGGCAAAATAACGTCACTGGACACTAGTACCATGAGAGCAGCTATGAAACCTGGTTGGGAAGATGTGGTGAGAAGGTGCATTCAGAGATTCTATGCACAACATGAGGGAGATATATCTTTTGCTAAGAGGCATCACCAAGAGGGTAAGGATATTCTTTTTTTTTACTTGATATATTGAAATAAGGTTATGCATTACCTGTCATGGCAATTGAAAATAACTCTTATGGAAAAATTGTAATATGTGAAATTGTAATTTATTAAATGAAATTTAACAAACATTGCCAAAATTGTTAAAAACCAGTAAAATAAAGATAAATTTAAAAATAAATCAGCAAACAGATTGAAGACTGTATAGGGTAGAATAGATGTACTGTATATAAGTCATTCATGCTGTCGAAGCTTGGCTTTTGCTTGCAGACATTTTGCTACCAGAACAGTTGACATTATCAGTGCTAGTAAGTGTGGGATAGCTTGTCCTGCCAGTGTTAGCAGGGGATGTGGTATGTAGTAGCCTGCATGGGGGTGTGATTTTCTCCTTGGTAATTCCTTGAATAGGCAAGGCAATAGATTTTCTGTTTGATTGTTTTTCTGGTGTTAATCCTGCTTATCTGGGTGTAGGCTGCTGGAGAGGATATGGTCTGTCTTTTTGTTTCCTTAGCTTTTTATTGCCTCTTTTGAATGATATATAAATTTATCTGTAAGTGTCTGTTGATAACCCATTGATGGCAGTATTTACTATGTATGTAAATACTTTTCAGCAGCACTGTTGTTGACAAAAAATATTTTAAACAGAATACAAAAGTGGTAAGAGAAGAAATTAACAGTGTTAAAAACTAAAAATTATATAAAATGTTTATTCAAATACCGAACCACTGAACATGCTTTTTTTCATATTAGAACCCCATACATTAATAATAGTATTAATAATACCATTTTCTACTGGAAGTTTGTATCAAAACTGGTTTAATGTTTACAGTTTGGGATAGGACAAACTTTTAAAATTAGTGACATTCTTTCTCCTAAGAGCTTTCAAATGAATACACACACACACACACACATATTCATATATATATATATATATATATATATATATATATATATATATATATACACACACACACACACACACACATTAAGGTTGTGTTTCTTAACATACTTCAGACAGTGTAGTGAAGAATACCTCACTTCAGTCCAGGCCAAGAAATTAGAGAGGAAGGATTTTTTCCCCTCAAAAAATCTATGAAGAACCTAATAAAATTTTATGAATTCTGAGACACAAGGCTTACCTGCACATACAGCCGCAGGTGCGAGTTGAATGAGAAATTTCTTTTAAAGCAATATATCCATATCTATAGAATAAAATGACTTTATTTAGTAAAACAGGGCAATAATCACATCTATAATTCCAAATAAATTCAATAAATTTTGTTTATCTAAACTAGTTTCATATTTCCTATGTGGATACATAATGGATTTCATAGCATAGTGCATATTCAATGGCAAAAATAATTTCTTAACATTTGCCTTCTTCTCAGATACTTTATTCTGGTCTTGGAGAAGCTTTATCCTCATGATTTTACCCACCAGTATAGCCATAACGCTCCTTAAGAATTCTACCAGTGAATTATAATAGGATAGATTAGTTTTAACTGGTAAGGATAAACTTTTAGAGGGAAATTGTGATACAAAAAAAAAAAATGAAGTCTGGTTATAAGGCCAACCTGACCACTGTTTGGAGAATATAAAAATGAATTAGTTTAAGTCTAAAAGTATTGTACTACTCTTTCACAGTTTGAATCATATATTGGATACTCTATTAAAACAAGTTAATTGCACACTTGCCAGGATGAAGGATATATTTATTAATTTGAAGAATATAAATTTTTTGTTTATATTTACTTCTCAAAAGTTCTAGATATAGTATGTAAACACAGACATAGAGAAGATAATAATTGTATGCAATGTATTTAATAAAAAATAATGTTTTGTCTGCTACACAATATCTACTGAAGTGGCATTTAACTTACCTCTCATATGTTTGAAAAGTATAATTTACCTTAATTAAATGTTTATGTAAAGCCCTGATAAATTATTTCAATGTTGTTTCATAGCAAACTTTGTGCAATTACAGATGGATATTTATTTAGATTGTATTTTTTTTCTAGAATAAAATCATGACATTTCCCAAATAAGTATTTACTATATGTTGTTGTTCTTTTTATTGTGGTATTTGAATTTTAAAGTTAAATTACAAGGCTTTGATCCTGTGAAATAGCTCTGACATAATGCGGTAAGAACTGTAACTTGTATTTGCAAGATTTTAAGGAAAATATTTTTATATTGACCATTCTGTCTGAAAATCCAGTTTATATGCTATATACTCTGGTTGTGGAATTACTAAACATTATTTTCCTGATATAAGACTGTCCTATGTTGGCCAGTAGGTAAAGTCAAACATTTAAAGGAATACTGGGAGCTGTATGTCACATGCTAAAACGGGGACAAGATAAAAGCTAACAACCATGACATATAATGTACAGGTTTGAGTTTTACTGCTGTTATTATTACTACTGCTTTTATTTGTCAGAAAGCCTTTTTCCCCTCCTTCCATCTTATAGTCATTTCTGCTGAAGTATAGAGCATACTCCCAAAAGACCAACTTCATGTTATATACTGTTTCTGTGGCCAAAGGAGGAGGTATTTCTTTATTAAGCCTTTGCTTAATCTAGACATTAGATAAAAGTTATGACTGCCTTTCCTGCTTAAGAATACTCCAGAGGCATCTGTGAGAAAATGATAGACTAAGATGAGGCCTGATGCACCCATAAGGGTTTTCCTTGTGATCTTGCATCTGTTTAATGCATTATCTATGCCAATTCCACAAGAGTAGGGAACTAGCTTTGAGACAATATCTAACAAAATGAAATTAAATGTAGACAAAGTCTTACACTTGGGCAAGAAAAACCAAAAGTACATATATAGATTGGGTAAAACCAGGCTTAATAGCAGTAACTGTGAGAGGGATCTTGGAGTCTTAGTGGACAACCAATTAAATACGAGCCAACAGTGTCTGGTGGCAGCCAAAAAAGCCAATGCAATCCTAAATTGCATTAACAGAGGGATAAAATCAAGATCAAGTGAGGTACTAATGCCACTTTATAAAGCCTTAGTAATACCACACCTAGAATACTGCATCCAGTTTTGGTCACTACACTATAAAAAAAATGTTGAAACTAGAAAGAGTGCAGAGAAGAACAACCAAGATGATTAGGGGACTGGAGGCTAAAATATACAATGAACGGTTGCAGGAACTGGGAATGGCTAGTCTAGTGAAGAGAAGGACCAGCAAAGACATGATAGCAGTGTTCCAATATTTGAGGGGCTGCCATAGACAGGAGGGGGTCAAGCTATTTTCGAAAGCACCTGAAGGGCAGACAAGGAATAATGGATGGAAACTGATCAAGGAGAGATTCAATCTAGAAATTAGAAATTTTCTGACAGTGAGAGCAATCAACCAATGGAACAGCTTGCCTTCAGAAGTTGTGGGAGCTTCATTACTGGAAGCTTTCAAGAAGAGACTAGACTGCCATCTGTCAGAAATGGTGTAGGGTCTCCTGCTTGGACAGGGCCTTGGACTAGATGACCTACAGGGTACCTTCTAACTCTGTTAAGCTGTTAATACCAGTATTTTAGTTGTTGGATGAATTATAACTTTAGTACCAAATATAGAGAATTTCAAGTTAGTCCAGGAAATAATATGGTTGTTTTCTTTTGTAAACTTAAAATGGATCTTGCCCTGAACAAAACTCTCAAGTAGAGTTGCTACTGGTCACAAACAGAAAAATGGGGTATGACATATTTTATAATGAATAAGAGAAATTAAAACAAACATCGCTTGATTTTTGTTTTGTTTATTGGTGAAGATCATTATGGACATGTATTTATTCAAATATAAACTGACTATAATTTTAAGTAAAAACAATTTGTCATAGTGCATTTTAAAAAGTTTCATTGCTTGCAGTTAGCTTTTAGTTGTTAAATGCTGTAACAATCTTACCCTTAGTGTTCTTGACAAGGATGTATTGGAATTTCCTGTCCTGTATGAAAAGAACTATTGCCCTAAGATTCAGGCTGAATGACTGGCATTCCTTAAGTGAAATTTCATTATACATTATTCCACCATTACCATGATCTTTATTTTTCATTCTTACCCTACAATAAACTTTTATGATTTTTTAAAGTTATATTTTCTGATTTCCTTCTGCCAAGCTTTTCTTGATGAATGTTATAACAGGATAGACCACTTGAAGGCAAAAACAGATTTAAAAACAAAACAAAATCCTGCAATACCAGTGTGACAAGTCTGGACAAGAAAGAAACTGTCAGCTTTTTAACGTCATTTGATGTATGTTGTCAGCTCTTTCAACCTGGTCTTTCAAAAGTTTTGGACTATAACTCTTGTCTTCCCAGATAATGTGCTTCTGGAAGGCAGAAAATTGTGGAAGAATATATGATACGATTTACATAGGAAAACTGCAAACTGATAACAGGCCAACAATACAAACTGGACTTTTTTGCACTGAAAGAGAGAAGAAATTGTCAAAGATAAATCTATTAATATCTAATAATTTTTATATATATTTCAGATAAACATTTTTCTAGCAGTGCCTAAAGTCTAATGTGTTAAAAATTTAGATTAGTGATCTTTTATTATATTTATGTGCTGACTTGAAATATCTAAGCATTTTCAATTGAAAAATCACATTTGCCATTAAAAACTACAAGTCAAAATAATTAAAACATAATATATCTTTTTTATAAAAATAGAGTTACAATGCTAAATAAAAAATGGCAAAATAAGCATTAAAATACTGGCAGAAAGAAGCAGCAAGCAATTGAAAAATCAATTATTGAAAGAATTTCCATAAATGAAGGTTTGTTGGGCCTATAGCACTAGAAGCCAACTTACTGCATTTTCCATAAAGTATCAAAATAAAGTTACAATTATCAGATTTAATACTTATTTCTATTAGAAAAAGAAGTAAAATATGAAAAATCATGAGGTATTAAATTGGATTGTTGAAGTATTCCTCTGCAATATGATGTTTGAGCTAGTTTAGTATATAACCTTGAACAATAAGAAAAAATGTGTATATTTTAGGAAAATGCAGCTCTTCTGGAACTATAGCTTTAATATAATTATTAATAGAGACGTAAAAATAAACAAGCTTGGCTTCCGGAGTGGCCTGAAAACAGGGTTTTGCTGTTTGGCCTGGGAACTGGCAGTGGTGGAACAGAGTCTGCAAAATAGCTGTACTGTTAGTGA
Source organism: Ptyas mucosa (assembly GCA_012654045.1). NCBI lineage: Eukaryota > Metazoa > Chordata > Lepidosauria > Squamata > Colubridae > Ptyas > Ptyas mucosa. The sequence continues at coordinate 35,490,064 of WNWU01000003.1, read as the reverse complement.
TAGTAATTGTGCTTTCCTGAGATAATGCTTTTTATTTTTTAATAACTTTATTGTTTTAGTATTTTTAAATTATTTTTGTTAGTTTGGGGTTATTTGTTGTATGCCTCTCAGAGTCCCATTGTGAGATGGTGACAGTTGGGTAGGGTGAGGGGAGGGAGGGATGGAGGGACAGAAGGAGGGAGGGACAGATAGCAGAATGAGGAGGGGAAAAAAGCTTTTTTAGAGGAAACTGAGTAGTAACATTTTCCGGAAGAACAAGGGCAATCTATAGCACAAATGAGCACCAGTAGACATTGGGCTGTATAGGCTCTATCAGCCCACGTTTTTAATATCTCAGTCGCTAATAACCTGTCTGAGAAATAGCACTTTCCAGCCATTTTGAGAAAGGAAAACTGTGTGGTAAACCTCAAATTTGCTTAATTCACTTTACAAGTATAAAAAACAACATTCTGTTTTTAAGAAAAAAGTTTGTGACCTTATTCTTGTATGTGATATAAGCCCACCCATTCATGTAGGTACATTGCTTTATCAATGTTGGCAACATTTCTCTTTCAGTTAATACTTTACTCCACTTGCTCTTTGGTCTTAACTCGAAAGAACTTTAATATTGCCTTGCTGGTTTTGCAAAAGAAATTGCAGATTTCTTCTTGCCTTCTAAAGTAAGGAATAATATTAGTGGGCAGATTCTGTCCATTTTAATGTGATTATTCCTATAGTGGGCTGTGTGTCTTTATGCTTTGTTTTTGTTTTTGCTTGCTTACAGTGCTGAGGCAGGGATTAGCATTCAGTCCTGTGTATCGATTTTCTTTGTCTGATGGCACTATAGTTGCTGCCCAAACGAAGAGCAAGCTCATCCGTTCCCAGACTACTAGCGAACCTCAGCTTGTAATATCCTTACATATGCTTCACAGGTAATTCTATCAACTTTTTTTTTATCTTAAAAAACTGGGTGTCACTGTCAATTACAGCTGTAGTATATTATAAGCTTATAGCTCTTTTAGCTATAATTACAGATTCCAATAATAAACTAAGTTGTTTTTACTGCTTCTGTTTTCTTAACCAATTCTAATGTCACAGATCTAAACATTTATTTGAAAGATTATCCTGTTACTTGAACACAATGTATAAGTAAATGAATTTGTGTCTGCAATTCAAAACTGCAAGTGGTGTTTTAAAGGCAACTTTTCATTGAGAGATCTTTATCTATTGTAATTATACGTATTCAGGCTTAATCAACAGTTTACTTTTTTGTATGACTAGTTTACTCTTGATAGCATTGTTCCTATAGTTCTGTTTTTAACTTGGATTTAATCCTATTACTTGAAGATCTGAGGGCAGGGACCTGCATTGGGAATGGGCATCTAGCAAAGTCTCTTGTACTTTTTTATTGATATACTAATGAAGTCATTTTGCAAGATACTTTGCAAGCAAACAGCAAAAATAACTGATGTGACAATGCTTCAGATATGCAAATATTTGTTATGTATGTATCTGATTGATTTCTAAATAATTGAAATACCTCTAGACTTTCTAAAGAAAAGATCTTTGTGTGGGAAAAATGTCTTTTATTCACACAAATGGTATATTAAAATAACATTTCTCCATGTTTTCTGTTTTTCAATTAAAAACATTATTTAACGTTATTTAATAAAAGGATGCACTGACATGTCTAGTTATTTTGATTACACTCATCTAAAGAATTGCGGTTTTTGACAATTTCAAACTGCTATTTATTTATTTATTTGTTCATTCATTCAATTTATGTATCCATGAATCTCACATATGTGATACAAGCAGCTTACAATAAAAAGGTAACACACAATATAAAAATAAAAATACATAGGAACCAAAGCATCATACCCTTACTTATTAACAAAGTCAAGAGAAGAGATTTATAACACTGAAAGATTGGGATCTCTTCAGATTTTGGTGGCAGTTCTTGAAATGATAAGTAAAACATGAAATATTAGACAATTTGAATTTATATACTAATATTTTTTAAGAAAGGATTTTAAAATGAACCTTTATATTTCTTGTGTTTTATTTTTCCATTTCACTCATTGCTTGATTTTCTTCAAGTTCTCATGCCACAAACAGAGCAAATTAAATATTTCAGCTGGGAAACTTGCAATGCAAAGATTTATCTACAAGGAATGTCTACATTACTACCAAAATGTTTCAAAATATAGTTTCTAAATATTTTTCCATCAATATAAATTGTTGCCAATTTACTTCACAAACTTTGGAAGAGAGGAAAAATAATTGGAAGGTTACCTTAAATTGTTAAGGAAAGGAACTGACCATTAAGAAATCTACCAACAAAAAAAAAATTATGAAAGATCTTCAAATATTTTTGTCATGCATCTTTGCAAAAAAGTACACCTTTGAAAGAAATACTTTCCTCACAATCTTGTCTCTGAAAGACAAAAAAAAATTCTCCCAAAAATGTTTAGAAGAGAAATGTGGAATCTCTAGTTGTTAAATTATATTTTCTTCCTGCAAGAATGGTTAGTGGTGAGGCATACTAGCAATTGCAATTCTAGTCCATCTTGAGGATTGCAAATGTTCATCCTAGTATTGGTTATGGACCCATATATTGTAGACACATCTTACATTAATGATGGAAATCTGCAGAGTGACATTTTAAAAAAGAGTAGGAAAGACGCTAGACTTTGGTCAGAAAGTCCAGTAGGATTTAAAACAAAATTTCTTTCCCAAATTCTCACAAAATGTCCACCTACATCTATTATAAGATATAAGATACCCCAGAGAGCATCTCTGGAACTTGCAGCCATTACAAGATTGAAATGGTAGAAGATGAGATACATCCTTTTTTTAAGAAGCTGCAATATTGAGAACAGGTAATAGCTTCTGTGTCTGACACTGGACAGAAGTAACCATTGTCCTGTGATTCCCTAAAATAAACCTTACAATGTAAATTCCTCAACAATAATGATTTCCCTGCAGATAGGTTGAATTTCCTATTAGGTGGTAACCTTGAAAGGTTTGTGTAACCTCTGTTTACACTTGAAACTTAACAAGCTATTGTATTTTGTAAAATATTAAGGGAGAGCAATCACACTGTTTCAGAAACACTGTACATGTTTCCTTGCAGGAATGCTATCATTTCCTCCCTCCCTCTATCATCTATTGTATTTATATGGAATATCATGCTGCTACTTGTGTGATTTTCTTTTGAAAGATAAAATGTGGTTGAAACAGTCCAGTCATGCAGAAAAGATTCCTGTCTACTATTTTCCTCTGAAAATGCATGCATCAGCTTGTACACACACACACACACACACACACACACACACACATATTCATGTAGAAATGCAAATATTCCTAAAACTAGGTGGATCTCATTCTAAGCTTTTTGCTTTCAGAGTTCCTTATTAAGAGATGTTCCATTATAATATTTTTGGGGGGAGGAGATGAAAAATCTCTACCAGATGATTTTAAAAACTTGCTTTTCTCTGTAAGTCTTATTAATTACTAGAACAGCTACAGATTTGAGAAAAATATATTTACATACATTTATATGTTAGCAAATTGTTGTCACTTTTTTTTTTACATAGAGCTGTGAATTTGTCCATTTTACTTACTGGTCAAAGAAGTGTGTAATGTTTATGGAAAATACAGTGTGCTTTGTGAATCCTTGTGAGTTTTCCACATTTCTACATAAATATGATCTAAACATGATCTGTTCGCCATATAAATCCTAAAACTAGATAAAAAGATATAAATTAAACAAATGAAGTAAAAAATGTTATACTTGTTCATTTATTTATTGAGGAAAAGATCCAAAGCTAAATAGAAAAACTTATAAACTTAAGTACAGTCTGTATATCTACAATATTTCTATTTTTGTATGCAATATAAAGTTAGCTATTAAAACGGAAATACATTTGATATGAATTGAGGATACATATGTGCTACTTTCTGTCTTTTGTCACTACTTTTGTCATAGTCACAGGTGAACATTGGATTATTTGCTGAAGTTAAGGAAAGGATGTCCTCTGATGAGGACTGATATATGCCTGAGGAAACACCACATTTCTAACTGGAAGATAATGTGAATAGGCAGGATGCCTGCTTAATCAGCACTGTAGCCATTAAGGGGGTTAACTTAAATTACAATTTTAAACCCAGTCTGTTTAAATCCTTCTTCAGAGGCCTTATTTATGAATAACAATCATTAAAAAAATATGGCATAAAAACAACATGGAAATATATATATATTGAACTGAAATTACAATCCTGATTCTAAAATACAGTATAGTTCTGTATGTATGAAATGTTATTTAATTTTTTATATTACTGTAGAGCAGTGGTTCTCAACCTGTGGGTCAGGACCCCTTTGGGGGTTGAACGACCTTTTCACAGGGGTTGCCTAAGACCATCGGAAAACACATATTTTCAATGGTTTTAGGAATAATTTTATGGTTGGAAGTCACCACAATATGAGGAACTGTATTAAAGGGTCGCGGCATTAGGAAGGTTGAGACCCACTGCAGTAGAGTGTTTTTAAATATTTCACAATATATAAATGAGTAACTTATTTTGTTTATTATAAAAGAACCTGACATAGCAATATATATAAAGCAACAAAGTAAAATTAAATTGCTTATCGGGGATGTGCAGAATCTAATATTCTAGGCACAAGAAATCTGTGGTTCTCAAAAATTCCTCTTTTGTTCTGAAATGTGCTAATCTGAGACTTCGAAGATTGAATTAAAAGATATTTTAAATAGTGCAAACCATGTACTGATCCAGATTTACTTAGGAAAAAAAGTATGAACCACTATCTAAATGGCATAATCCCAGAATGGCACTTCTTGCTTACTTCTTTAGTTCTCTACAATAACTAAACTTCTCTATATCAGTCCCATGTTAGAAGACAAAGGGATTTAGGTTTTTTGAAAAATAACTGTTAAATGTCTAATTTTGTTTGTGACATCAAGTCTTTGAAGCCTGACTAGGGATACTGGTAGCCTCCCAATTCAGTGATCTTCATCTGCATATGTAAAATAAGAATTGTATAAGCTGATACCAGTAAAGCTAGCTAATGACTAATTATTTCTTATTGCCATTACCCTCCTGTAGATCTCATGATCACAGTCTAATTGTTGTACTTTGCTGCTTCGGCCCCATCACACAATTTTGTATCCCCTAACCTACTATCTTCTAGACAAATCAAAGACTTAGATATTTTTTTACATAATAGGACAATACATATATTAGAATCAACAGATGTTTTTATCACCAATCAGCATATCTATCTTTTTTTTTACTGAAAATGGTTAAGATATTTGTTATAAGAAATTGTTTCTGCTCTGTTTATTTTTGCAAATAAACATATAGTTTTTAAGATAAAGTATGATTAAACAAATGTTGCACTTATTTTTGCATATGGAATTGATTATGGCCATAATATTCTATGGTATCTTTTTATTAAGCTGTTTTAATTTAACATACAATATTATAAGTATTTTTTCCTTTTTTCACATTGTAGGGAACAGAATGTCTGTGGAATGAACCAGGATTTAACTGGACAAGTACTGGGAAAGCCATTGAACACAATTAGCTCTAACAGTCCTGCCCATCAAGCCATGTGCAGTGGGAATCCAGGTCAGGATATGACCATCAATAGCAATATGAATTTTGCCATAAATGGCCCAAAGGAACAAATGGGTATGCCAACAAGCAGGTTTAGTAGTTCAGGTGGGATGAACCATGTGTCAAGTATACAAACATCCACTCCTCAGGGTAGTAACTATGCACTAAAAATGAATAGTCCTTCTCAAAACAGCCCTGGCATGACACCTGGCCAGCCAAACTCTATGCTTTCCCCAAGGCATCGTATGAGTCCTGGAGTGGCAGGAAGTCCTCGGATCCCACCCAACCAGTTTTCTCCTGCAGGAAACTTGCATTCACCTGTTGGAGTTTGCAGCAGCACAGGAAATAGCCATAGTTACACCAACAGTTCCCTCAATGCACTTCAGGCTCTCAGTGAGGGGCATGGAGTCTCTCTGGGGTCATCGTTGGCTTCACCTGATATAAAAATGGGTAATTTACAGAATTCCCCTGTAAGTATGAATCCTCCCCAGCTAACTAAAATGGGGAATCTGGATTCTAAAGATAGCTTTGGATTGCATGGGGAACAATCGGAAGAAACAACTGGACAAGCAGAAAGTGTCTGCCATTCAGGAGAACAGAAAGAAAATAATGATAACATGCCCCAAGTTGGCAGTGAAAGACCTGATGGACAGAACAGACTGCATGATGGCAAAAGCCAGACAAAGCTCTTACAGCTGCTGACCACCAAATCTGATCAGATGGAGCCTTCATCTTTGGCTAATACTATGGGAGATGCTAACAAGGACTCCATGGGAAGCTTATCTGGTTCAGGCTCAGCACATGGAACCTCGCTCAAGGAGAAGCATAAAATTTTGCACAGGCTCTTGCAGGACAGCAGTTCTCCTGTAGATTTGGCCAAGCTCACAGCAGAGGCCACAGGCAAAGAACTGAACCAGGAGACCAGTAGCACAGCTCCAGGTTCAGAGATAACTTGTAAACAGGAACCAGTGAGTCCCAAGAAGAAAGAAAATGCACTACTTCGTTACTTGCTAGATAAAGATGATACAAAAGAAATTGGTTTACCAGACATTACGCCCAAACTGGAACGGTCGGACAGTAAGACAGACTCTTCCAGTAGCACAGTAAAGCCAGTAACTATAAAGACTGAAAAAGAAGAGATGCGCTTTGAGCCGAATGAACAGGTAAGAACTTGTGGGGATTATATTTTATTTATTCATTTGTTTATGTTATTTGTATCAGAGATGGGTACAGAAACAATTCTTGTTCTGTATCTCTTCCGACACAAAGTTCTTTGTGATTAGAATCACTACCATTGTCTCTGTTGCCAAGACTTCACTGGCTGAAAAATCTGATCTGGAAAGTGCCACTTAATTTAAAATGTAGTGCTTGGTATAGTATCATTCGGCTTTGGAGATGAAAATGTAAATGTGGGATGAGAATGACACCCATTGATAGAGGTTACTTGGAATATGTAACATTCAGTCTTAACACCTGATTTAGAATCATAAAATGTAAATTGAGCAGGAAGCAAAGTACTGTTCGGAAAAAAATGCAAAACTAAATGCAAAGTGCTCTAAACAAAAAATACCTAAACTTGTGGATGCTTCTATGCAAAGACTAATTAGAAAGTGTACAAATCAAGATTTATATAGAAGTCTCATTTTCACAGGAAACATGATCCAAATGTATTTGAAAGTTTTGGGTTCTTCGTGTTTGCAGTAAGTTTTGCTATAAGAAACAATGTTCTTAATTTCTGGGTACATTTTCTTCTCTATAGCTCAAAAGTAATTTGCTTGGTTTACAGAATTTGCTTTTACTTTCCTTCTTAAAACTGCAAAATGAATCCCATGTTTCTACAATAGTAGTATAATTTATGTTGTCCTTGAGCTTCGTCATTTCATTTCCACATTGTTGGTACAGATTTTATTGCCTGCATCACTGTACATTCTTTTAAACATTCTTTGGTGAAAAAAACTCTGTTATAATATTCTACTAGTACAAATAATTATAGCAAAATATCAGATAGAAACTATTAACCCAGCTCTTCCTCCAATACTTATGCAAAGTCATTGAAGACATAAAAGAAAAAGAAAGAAAAAAAGTTTGCACAGTGCATACTTTATTCTAAGGAGAATAGAAAAAAAATGATTTTTCATAATTGTTCCCTCTGCAGTTTAATTTTTGACAGATCAGTTTGAAAAAGTTAGTAAAGCAGCACAAAGTTTCTGATGTAATTTATTTTCTTATGGATTACGTGGCAAATACAAGTGACAGGTTTTACCTACATAATCTTTGATATAAAGAAGTGATTGTAAACTAAAAAGGTGAATTTGGAAACAGTGCAGCTACTACATGAAAAGTGATGAATCAAAGAATCAGATGGATCAAGTGTACCTATTCAAGGACTATGAACTTCAGTATTCATAGTAATCAGAGCAATTTTTAACCAAGGTTCAGGTCTGGAACTTGCCACATTCAAGCCTCGGAACTTGCATGGGACTTTAACGAATATCCTTAAAGTTGATCCCCTTATTTCACATAATTTTATCAAAGTTATATATCTGACAATGCTCATAAAAAATATATTTAAGGGAGAAAATACAGGTGATCATTTCTCCTGTTTCTTCAGCTGCTACATAATTTGTTGGAAAACATTAAGGCTGGAACTGCTTGAGAATTCTTAACAAAACAGGAAAGTCTCTTCCATAGAAGATGCTTACTCATTATTCAGGTTGGGCTGGTAATATTTAGCTATGATATTTTGAAACGCTGTCCACTATCAAAGTTTCCACGTAACACTCATCTAGTAAAAGCAGCATTATCATACATTTCCCTGTCTCCATTCCATTTACTAGCTATCGCTATGCATTCTGAAAGATATACTATATAGAAAAACTGGTTAGGTTTCTCTAAACACTAAGATACTTTAGTGTTTGGCAGCAACCCAATACTGCATTTCCTACCTCCACCCAAAAATTAAGATGGAAATATTTCCAGCCATAAATAAAAAATTCTAGACAATTTCTCTAGACTTTGCAGTTGGATCAGATATGATCAGTGTGATATATGTGTACAAGAGAAAAATGATGCGCATTGCTTAGGAAAGTCCTAGCTTAATATATGTTTGAATGGCAAAAGCTCTTTTGAAAAAGTCTGAGTCATAATGGAACACTCACTGACAACAGACCAGTGGTGCTTCAGCAGTGGAAATGTCTGCTTCTTAAGTGTTGAAGACATTCAAAAAAACCTGTTTAAATATCGTACTTTGAAACAAGAATTTTAATCTTCCAGAGGTGACTTATTTTGTTTGATGGATTTTTTTACATTTATCAATTTGTTCTGCAGTTCCACTAGGTAAAGAATACCAGAAAAAAATACACAAAAGCATAATTTATTCTGGTTATGCTGACACTGGCCACTAGTCCAGACATTATCTTCTCTAAATAAAGCAGTTCCTAAAAATTTCTGGCAGGTTTTTCCAGCCTTGCTGCCCAAATGTTTTCAAACTAGCATTTGAGTAAACTTTGGATTATTGGCCTGCTGATTTGTCACTCCTTCCTAGTCAAGGTCTGGGTATAGCATGAGAGCACAAGAAGCAATTCCTTTACTATATTCGTTGCTTTTATGTATGCATTTGTAGGAATTACTCATTCTTAACATAATCATCTTTTACATTTTTAATTAATATTATTTAACATTGTAAAAACAACAGGTAATGAAAAGGAAATGTTCAGAGAAAATGTTTTTAACATTTTCAACATTTCAACTATATATTAGTAATCTTTAATTATCTTTATTTTTCAAAAGAATTATTTTTCCAGTATGTGGGTATTTCTTATGTGTAATCCATTGTTGTCACTTTACTTTTTATACCAATCTCTTTTACTATGGGGGTTGATTTATTTGCTTGCTTTGTTTGTTTATATTTCCAGCCTGTTCTATAACCGTTCTCTAGGGACATGATTCACCTCACCCCCAATTTATATATTCGGTTTTCTGTCCACAAATCAACCTGAGAAGTCTCAAGTAGCCCAGTTACCAAGGGAGCTTCATAGCCTCCCAATCCTATTTCAGGATTCTAGGTGTATGAACATACTTTGTCAGCCATTCTATCATGGAAGGAAATAAAAGAAAGGTTTCTCACAGCATTTGGTTTGGAGATTTTTGAAGTATTGTAAAGCACGGTTTCTTGTTCTCTGGCTTGCTTGTACTATGTCATTTCTAAAGCTGGTAGAACTCATATTTGGAGGATGGGACTGTTGAAGCCCAATCCTTTAAAATTATTACTTATAAATTGAGGGCATGGTAGTAACATGTACAAGGCAACTAACATGCTACAAGTGATGGTGTGTTTGCAAAAGAAGCACAATGATTACTATGCCATAGTACTATCCACCATTTGAAATGAGGCTCCAACACTATTCTGAGGTATACAAAGTTCTGAAATACTCAGATTTATTACCATATACCTATTATATCTATTTTGTTGGATTTAAGTGCATTATTGCCTATTTAACCTAGGTTTACTAATACTATGTGACTTCCTCCTCCTTTGCAAATTTGGAGATATTTCTCTAAACTTCTCGGCCTAGGTTTTTTTCTCCCCCACTCTTAAATTTATTACATGTTGAGCAGTAGTACATTGGTTCAACTTACACGTTTCCAGCCGCAAAAGTTGTCATATTTTCTTTTTTATTCAGTTTTTTTTAATGGTTCACATTTTTCTCTCAGTGATTGAAAGTTCAGATGAAACGTAAAATGTTTTTAACCATGTGGAAGTAACTATTACATAGAACATTTTTAGTCCTGTTATAACCAAGCAGAATTACAGTAATGACAGAGTGTTGATTTCTGTTGAACAAAGATTCTTTGTTACATCCATGGAAATCTGCATCCTCTCCCCCCTTGGAGACATCTCTCTGCCAGTCCATGGCTAAACTACAGACAGAGAATTTTACTAGTTCATTTTATAAGAGAGCTATATTTTGGCCTATTTTGTACTTCCAGAAGGCACTATGATAAGGAACACTAAAGGGTTATGTGTGTCCTGGTGTGTCCTCTGACCAGTTTAAGTGAGACACAAGTTAATCTCTTTCTTTTCAGGAACAGATTTCAGATATCCCACCTCATGGTGGGTGTTTTCTATGCTGGAGGTATTGATTCTGTTTCCTAGTATTTTGGTCTAGCCCAGATTAAAAGACCTATGAAAAATATGTGTTTTCTTTTCAAATTTCATGAAAGCCTGGCAGCGAGCTTGATAACCTGGAAGAAATTCTAGATGATCTACAGAATAGCCAGTTGTCACAACTTTTCCCAGACAACCGACCGGTTGCTTCAGCAGGATCAGTTGACAAACAAGCCATCATCAATGACCTCATGCAGATTACAGGTGACAATAGTCCTGGCACACCTGTTGGCTCCCAGAAACCCACAGGGAGGATCTCTCAGAGCAGTGAGTCTGAACTATTTATCAGGTTTTAGATACAGATAATAGTATTGTTGCAAAAGAAATGAATCTTTTCAAAAGCCACCATGCCATTTTCAGATGGTTGCTATGCTTTATAAGTCTTCAGTGAACAAACAGCACCATCTGCTGTTCTCCTTATAAAATCACAGCATGGTAAAAACTAACTACCGTATTTTCCAGCGTATAAGACGACTGGGAGTATAAGACGACCCCCAGCATTTCCTGTTAAAATATAGGGTTTGGGCTATACTCGCCGTATAAGAGTACCCCTCTTCCAACACACACCAAATAAAAATTTAAAAACATCAACTGGCTCACCCACAATGTAAAAGCAGCTGTGCTAGACCCAAATTGGCCCCTGCAACAAGCAAGAACCTCACACAGCCACAAAAAGCCCAAAAAAACAACTTTCACACTTTACACACACAAAATTCCACATACAGCATTGTGAGATTTTGTGTGTTTGTGTAGTTAGAGTGAAACACTACAGAAAGACACTAAATCTCAGAAACCTGCACAAATATTATTTTATTTTATTTTTATTTTTATATGAAAGCTAAATTTAAAACTTCCTAAAGCTCCCAAAGGGGAAAAAAACTTACCCAACAGAACAGGGGTCTCCAAGCTTGGCAACTTTAAGACTTGTAGACTTCAACTCCCAGAATTCCTCAGCCAGCTTTGCTTTGCAAACTAGCAGCTAAGCGACTAGCAGCTAAGATAAGCAAGCTGGAGTGGGGGGGGGAGGATTTTTGCTACCGCAAAAATCTGGATTGCCAAAGCCATTTCTAAGGGAAAAACCTTTTTCCTTTTACTCTGACGATCCAAGCCGAGTCGCCTGATTGGCAGGCAACTCAGCTGGGATCGCCAGAGCCATTTAAGGCTCGTCAGAGCCTTTCAGGCTGGTCCGCCTGGTTACAGGAGAAGGACACCCAGCGTATAAGACGGCCCCCGACTTTTGAGAAGATTTTCATGTGTTAAAAAGTCATCTTATACGCCGGAAAATACGATACCATAATAGAATATTGTTTGACTTAGAAATAAGTAAATAGCTTTTCATTTTATTGAAAGTTTTATTTTCAATTCAGTTGTATAGAGTGTGAAGGATGTGTGTTTGTGTTTTATTTTTATAGTTACAATGTACACTGAAGATGGCATTTAATTTCATTGTATGAGATGCAATGATATTAAAGTAAACTAAAACAAAACTTTAAAAAACGTATTTTATTTCCATCACTAATCTGTGAGATTACCACATGGTTATGACTTGCACTGTACAATGAAATTACTGAAGAGCTACCTGCTATAAACTCAATTCTTACCAAGGCAGAAAAATAAAAGTGTTTCTTTAAATGTACTAATCCATAAAACATGATTGTGTCGCAGTTTAAGAAAAAAGAATTCCTATCTTAGCTCTAAAGGGAAACTCAGCAGATGAGACTATTACTTAAGTGGGCAAGGAAGGGATAATCAGACATATTTTTTACTTTTCTCTGTTGTGTGAAATCCAGAGTTAGTGCTATGAGGATATGTTTTTAATCCATACAAGTCAGGTCTTGGAGAAATTGTTGTAATTTCTATTAAGCTTCATTCATTTTAAATGCAGTATTTTATTAAATGAAAGATTAATATTGTATCAAGATAGAGGCTGAGCATGAAAATAATTTTGTAAAAGATTACCAAGTCAGAAATCAGTGCAGGAATCTCCAGCTGAATGATGGGCGTTAGGCAGAGTAGGTGGTGGAACTTTTCATTTAGTTTTAAATTATCTATGGATTCACCTGAAAGTCTAAAAATAACTTTTGCTAAATGTCTGTAAATATCTGCATTTGTTTTTCAAACATAGTTTTTAAATTAATTTGAAAATAACTTAATGGTGTATATTTATAATGTAACTTTCAAAGCTCTCACTTTTTCCCTTTTCTTTCCCCTCCCCCCTCTCTATTGTTCAGCTTTTACCAATGCAAGGCAAGCGCAGTTGGGAAGGATGTTGCCGAATCAGAACTTGCAGCTTGACATCGCTTTGCAAAACCCACCAGGTGCTGCGACTTTTCCGCCCATAAGAAACAATAGTCCATATTCAGTGATACCTCAACCCAGCATGTTGGGTAGTCAAGGAATGATGGGAAATCAAGGAAACCTTGGGAATAATAATCCAGGTAAAAAAAATACTTTGTTGTTATTTCTGTGATAACACATTGCTTCTAATATAGCAATAACAGGCATCTGACTACAAGGATCACTTACCCCAGCAGTACCCTAAAACCAGCATAAAATATGTTGAATTGGATCATGAGACCATTACCAATGCTGTGTATTTTTATTTTCAGGAGGATTTCACTGAGTTCAGATAGACGTATTTTCATGGGACTGGTTATGCTATAATATTGCACTTTTAAAGTATAAGCCTAAGGATGTTTATTCAGAAATAAATTCTGCCTGAATTATTTGGGATCTGATCAAGTTAATCTGATAACACAAGGATCTCTAGTTTTTCTAATTATAAGAGTGCATATTTTATTGAATTATTTTTGGAGCGCGTATTTGTGAAGAAATATGCTCGGGTACCTATCCATAGCTCTAAACTGGCAGAGGGGCAGAGATGTTGCATCAATGCCAATTGCTACTTTTAAAAACATTCTTGATTCTTATGGCTTGACTTATGAGCTGATTGTAAAAGTGGCATTAAAAACAGTTTTAGCACTGGGTTCAAGCCATAGTTCATCCTAAACATTTGTGTGTTTAAATAGGAATGATTGCTGGTAATACTCCTCGGCCTGCTATGTCATCAGGAGACTGGGGTAGCCAAGCTGCTGCTGTGAGAGTGACTTGTGCCGCAACAACAAGTGCCATGAACAGGCCAATCCAAGGAGGCATGATACGTAACCCAACATCCAGCCTTCCCCTGAGACCTAACAGTCAAGCTGTTCCAAGACAACTTTTACAATCTCAAGTTATGAATATGGGTAAGGTGGAGTCCAGTCATAGTCTTCAGCAGATACCGAATATTATGATATTAGCAGGGATGACAAATACATTTTAATTAGATACAAATGCAGCTGTGGGAGTTCAATTATACAGTAGACAAAGGATATGCTCGAATGTTTTTGCATAACATGCTGATTATATAAGAACATATTTTTATTTTCTTTTGAAGCAGCCTTATTTGAATTGAATTTGTCTCGGACTAATCCCAATCCAAGTTTATGTAAAAATACTTATATATAGTGTTCAGGGAAATATATACAATAAGCAGCTGATTGTTGGTCTTCTGCAACACCTGTAATTCCAGTGAAATTTTATTTGTTATGGTTGTTCTTCAGGTGGTTCAGAACTGGAGATGAATATGGGAGCTCCTCAATATACCCAACAGCAAGCCCCTCCCAATCAGACTGCTCCTTGGCCTGACAGTATATTGCCTATTGATCAGGCATCCTTTAGTACTCAGAACCGGTAAGCCTTTTACTTAAGAATCAGTGTTAATCATTGTAAACACCTGCTGATAATGAACTGTTTTGTATTTATTTATTTATGTTTGCTTTATTTAATTTGTTATGTTTCTGTTTGAACTACCTTGGTACTGTTTGTTGGACTCCACAATTAAATTAAAATGTTTTTATAAATAAATGAACATAGGGAAAGGAACTACAGTTGTTTCACTGTTTGTTCTTATTATTACTACTTGCTACACAAAGAAGACAGCAAACATCCTTTGACTGAGCCAAGGATATTCCTAGACTGTAACAAATGATTGGCAGAGTAGAAAGGGGTTGGCAATTTAAGACTACACCTACACATCATCCTTTCCACATCATCTTCCCAGGCAGATGGCTCAACATGACCTCTTTAGCTAGACTAGTGCAAGGAAGGTGCCATTTCCAACAGGATGACAGAGACAAGTACATTGAAATTGAATTGAATTTGATTGAGATTGAGATTACAAATTTTAATGTATTATTCATTTTTAAAAATTATACCAGGATCAGTATGTTAGGCAATCTTGTTTTACCTTTTTTTTTTTAAAAAAAGAGCTCTTCTGGAGGGTATTTAGATGTATTTATTTATCTATTGGCAATAATCTAACAAATGCATGCAACAGTCAGTTAAGCTCTGGTTGTGGCACTGACTGATTGTTAAACTTCATGTTCTGTCATTGCACAGCTGAATGGAAAGGCAAATTGTCTATTATTATTTTCAGATTTTAAGGTTAGTAACAGTGGAGTTGATTAATGGTCAGCTTCAAACTGCTTTGAGCAATTGGGAACAGTGCGGTGATACTGCCCCTAGATTTTACCATATCTCATATCTGTTGCTGAAGATGTAATTTATAACTAAAAAGTTACAATTTTTATGAAGCAATGGGCAGTAATGGCAATAATACAGTATATGATAGCTCAGGAATAACTTCAGTAGATAGTAATAGTAATAACCTTTATTGTCACTGCACAACATATACAATGAAATTGGTGGAGCTCCCTCAGTGCACCCCCCCAAACACAATACAACTCACAGTGAAGACAGAAAATCGCTAACCCAATAAATCATATTAACAAACACCCTGTACTATTGCACCAGTTTGAACATGTTACATGTTGTGCCAGCCCTGCAAGTCCATCGTACTATAATAGTTATGATGTTATTTCGCATTCAGGAGTCTGACAGCCCACGGATAGATTTCCATTTGTGCAACAGATATGATCATCTTCCTTTTTTCCTGTACGTGTCCCCAGTTCTGTTCTGTCATTGGCTTTCATTGGACAGCATTGAGTATAACTCAGTAGTAATTGCTTCATGTCAGCAATTTATTTATGAATTTCATGAACAGCGGATTGGTATCATGACTATAACTTGTTCAGCACTTAATATGTATATGATTTTGTATATATGATCACACTAGCAACTGCTTTTTATTATTTGCTGATCTCTATTTTAGGACTAACTAGATTTCATCTCCTTTTATGATAAAATATTACTCCATTTCAGTAGACTGTTTTTTTTTTAAAAAAAATGAGAAGCAAACTCCTGCATTCACAGATGTAAATGATTTGATTAGGGCTGTTAGAAGTTATGTAGCTTATTACAAAATTAAGCTGTTAAATTGAATACATTTCATAAATATGAACAAAATTTATTGTTGTAAATCATTGCAATACAAAATTCCAAATTGATAGCAATTTTTCTTCTCATTTCCTGAGAAGTTTAGAAAAAAGTAAGGGTGTGTGTGTGTGTGTGTGTGTGTGTGAGAGAGAGAGAGAGAGAGAGAGAGAGAGAGAGAAAGAAAGATCATGATGAAAAGTATTTTGCCATTTTAAGTATGTTCTAGATAGACATATTGAGTTCTAGAGAATTATTGAGTTTGCTTTCAACTTATCTGCCTAACAAACTAGCACACCTAATGTATATAACATCCTGTTAATTTGGAATGTCTAAAGAGTAAATGTTTTTGCCCCCTCAAGTTGCTCATCAAGCTGTGCCCTTTGTAGGCAACCATTTGTAGGCTCTCCAGATGACTTGATGTGTCAGCATCCTGCCTCTGAGTCTCCAAGTGACGAAGGAGCTCTCCTTGATCAGCTTTATATGGCACTAAGGAATTTTGATGGTCTAGAAGAAATCGATAGAGCTCTTGGGATACCAGAACTTGTCAGCCAGGTATTGCTATATTGGATATTTCTAAAAATGTATGTGCAAACTTTCTGGGTCCTGGATTTAAGCTTCTTGAAATTAACTAAATGAAAATTATTTCCTTGTTTCAAACACCATTCCCCCTCTGCTGTACAGAGCTCTGCCAGGTAATGTTGACAATATGCTTCATGTCCTCCGATATCATTGTTATTGTAATGACAATATGGGGAATGAGGGCTGATGGTTTGTCTTTTACATCATGGCTTCTTGATTGCTGAAAGTGACACCTGCTCAGTGAGTGTTTTTTGTGAAACATCAGCAAGCAAATACTAACATATTTTAAATATTTTTTTTGTAAAAAAAAAAACCCTCACCTCTTTTTATGTTGACCTTTCCCAGCTAGTATGCGCTCTTTCATTTGTGATATTGTTTTTAAAATTTATATCAACAAATTTTTAATGGGGAACTGCCCAGAAATATTTTAATTAAAAATATATATTTGATGTATATGTTAGTATTATTTATTTATTATTATGTATGTATTATTATTCATACATTATGAATTGCTAGAAAAGGCTTCAGCAGAGAAAATAAGTATTAGACAAGATACATTACAGAAAAAAAAGGGGGGGGGATGAACCTATATGTATCACTTTTAACCATAGGCTGCTTAGAGTTCTGCCACAGCTGTGTCTCAGCTATGTTTGTCCACGTTCTCTACATATGTGGGCTCCAAACCTTTACATATATTTTTCTGCTTTTCTTCTTCAGCAGACCCAAGGAGTAGATCCAGAATCATTCTCAAACCAGGAACCAAACATCATTCTAGAACAAAAGGCACCAGTTTTCACACAACAGTATGCATCTCAGGCTCAAATGGCCCAAGGCAATTACACACCACTGCAGGACCCAAACTTTCACCCAATGGCACAGCGGCCAGGTTATGCAGCACTACGGATGCAACCTAGGCCTGGTCTGAGGCCTACTGGTCTAGTGCAAAACCCTCCCAATCAGCTGAGATTGCAGTTGCAGCATAGGCTTCAAGCACAGCAGGTACACATTTTTTTGTTTCTTTGACCAGCACCATGATTGTCAATGTCTTCTAAAATATTTCACTATATAGGAATTAAATGTGACCCTATCTGAAAATGTTATTTTTCTGATGCTATTTATTTATTTTTATTCATTTCTTTTATATGTCTTCAAAGCTAAAGTGGTTTAACCTTGTAAACCATAGGGCATGTATTACCTTCATTTTTTAGAAATAGCCAGAAGTATTTCTGTTCATAAGTTGTAAGATATTATATCAGAGCACTTGCTTGAATTTAAGAATAGTATACAGAACAAAAGAACAGTTCTTTCCCTCCAGATGACAAATCCATTTTTCCAGCATTTTTTTCTCGGTTTTCCTCAACTTAAACCATTGGTTCAGCAACCTTGCAAAGTTACTGAAGGAATGGTGGATCCTCACCACCCCCATGGCCATTTGATCACAATCCGGGTGTTTGGTAACCCTTTCACACTTGTGATTGGTTGCCAAGAACCCTGTGATCACATAATCACCAATTCCATGCCACCTTCCCTAGAAAATCAAAGAAGAGCGGGAAAAATTGCAAGTTATTGGGATAAGTCTTCCCCACTTGCACACTTCCCCCAGCCTTCTGCATTCCTGCTGGCCACTCATGCATTCTCCCCAACTCACACAGTACCTCCCTCATGCGCCCAATCCATGCAGTGCTTCTGTCCACCCTCTTTGTCTGTCCCCAAGGGACCTCTTGCACACCCATGATACCCCTGTTGCGCACCTTCTCCCACCCTCCCCCACACTTCTGCCCATTCCTACCCAGCAGCAGCTACTTACCTGCCTACAGGTCTGGGACTTGCAACTTCCTACCAGCTTCCCCATAGACTTTGGTTGCAGGAAGCCAGCAGGAAATTAAATTGCCTAATGATTGTGGGATTCAATTAATGATGGCAACTGGGACTGCAGAGCTTGCTATTGCTAAGCAATACAATCTCACTTTAGAGTTGCATTGTTTAGCAGTGGAAACTCTAGTCCTAATCTTGTCCTAAACCGAAGACCACCTGCATGTGTTACATGTCTGTCATTGAGTGCTGTGGATGTAAGTAGCTATTCAGATTGAGCTGCACAACAAAATATAATATACCAGTAATTATGTTTATTGAAATGGCAATTTCAAAAAATCCATTTCATATTCCTATTGTGTGTATATATGTATCTGGTTGTTTTTTTTTACCTAGAATCGCCAGCCATTGATCAGTCAGATTGGCAATGTTTCCGGTATGAACCTGTCTCTAAGACCTGGAGTACCTACACAGGTGAGGGAACAGGTACTGCCAATTTTTCTTTTCTATAGATTTTTTACTCTATATGTTTCATTATTTCTGCAACTGCACCATATGTTCTAGTATTGTATGAAGCCATTGAATCAGCTTATTTCCCTAAATTTCTCTTCAGAAATATTGCAGTTCACTGGATAGGAGAAAAATGAAGTATTTATTTATTTATTGAACTTGTATGTGGACTATCTTACTTAGATCATCCTTCCTTATAAGAGAATATTTTAAATTCAAGAACAGCTTGAGTAATGACTGTATGAAAGAATATAGTTGTGCTGTACAAAATGTTTTTAATTTAATAATTACATTTTAGAGTGCATTATTTGGAACACAGAATGTTCTAAACAAATGTTTGACTGTTAAACAGCTGTTTCTAATGCAAAATGGGCTATTTTGAGTGTTTTGCAAGTCTTCTATAGCTTAAAACAGCTCAGTTCTATGCATGAGACACTCTGTTTCAAGCATGCAGTACTCTCCAAACACTTAAAGCAGTCCACACCTCAAAGGCCATTTCACTAAGACAAGATATTTTGCAGTTTAAAATGTTTGCTTCAAATTCTTAAAACATAACTAGAACCAATTATAATGCAAACCATGTGAAAAACATTTCCTTGACATAACTTTAAACAAAGTGTCCTTCCTATGGAATATTTCAGTAAATCCACCGGTATTTTAATAAGTAAAAACAAAATAGAAATACTAAGAAATATTTGCGCACACACCCACACACACCTTTTTAATCGAGACATTTATTTATGAGATACAAGATGCAACTGATTTTCTTAGATTTTTTTACAATTTATTTTCAAACAACAGTTTGAGAGCTAGTCTTAATATGAATTGGTTTTACTTACTTTGTTCAATTGCATATCAGCAACATATTTATCATGTATGTCTTCAAAACTCTCACCTGGCATGTGGTAAATCAGACTCTGAAAATTACTTCCAGCTACTTACACTGATAAACATTTTGCTTTCTTGGTAGGGAAATATTAATTCTCAAATGTTAGCCCAGAGGCAGAGAGAGATACTAAGCCAACACCTGAGGCATAGACAGATGCACCAAGTTCAACAGAGAACCCTGATGATGCGTGGCCAGAGTATGAATATGACGCCAAGTATGGTGGCCTCTGGGGGAATACCAGCAACCATGAGCAACCCACGGATTCCGCAGACAAACACCCAGCAGTTTCCATTTCCTCCAAATTATGGTATTGGGCATTTTTTTTAATTTTTCATCAGACTTTACTGCCTACAGGGTTTTGGTTTCTTTTTTGGATCATAGTTTTTATCTTATAATTGCAAGAAAGACTCTTAGATTAAGCTAGCTCACTGAGAGTCTGGAAAATAATTGTGGAATGAGGAGCGTAAAGAGATATTTTAGCTTGCAAGCCTTTTGAAAATTATGTCTGTCTGTCTATCTATCTAATATCTACTTTTATATTGCCCCAATATCACATCTTGGGGAAAACATCCGATTTTTCAAATTTGGAAACCTAAGTTAAAATCAAAATAAAAGGGTATTCATTTCTTCAACAAATGATTTCTATGAAATGGCAACTTTTCTTTCTTTCTTTCTTTATATTTATATGCCGCCCTTCTCTGAAGCAATAGCCTTCATACTTTTGTATATTTATACAAAATCAGCTTATTGCCCCCACAAACCGGGTCTTCATTTTACCCACCTTAGAAAGGATGGAAGGCTGAGTCAACCTTGAGCCTGGTGAGATTAGAACTCGCAGTAGTTGCAGGCAGCTGGATGTTAAATGCTGCCTTAATAGGAGGCATTAGCCTGCTACGCCACTCAGGCTCCTTAACTCTAAAAGTATACATGAGTTTGAATGGTTTTTACATGTTGTTTATGATATTAAGCATTGGATATCAACACCTTGTTTGTCACAGTGACATTTTCACTTATTTAATGAGATTGGGTATTACTTGATTTCTCGGTCTATTTTTTTACATAATATATAGGCATCAGCCTCTGGAAGAGGGGGTTTCTTTTTGGAAAATTCTTCTTGAATACAGTCAAATAAATATCTCCAGCAGATGTCACTGTGTGCTATTGATCACAATGAGGGCAAATTAAAACAGTAAGCAAGCTCTGCAGTATATATGATAGGAAAGCAACAGTAAGGAACAATAGAAAGCTTTGTTATTGTTCAGTGAATCCTCTTCAAATAGATGAATCCATAATGGACATTTTGTATTACAGCATGTAGTCTTAATTGTCCTGTAAACATGATTGAAGTTCCTATTATCTTTTCTAGGAATCAATCAGCAGCCTGATCCAGGCTTCACTGGAGCTACCACTCCCCAGAGTCCCCTGATGTCTCCAAGAATGGCTCATTCTCAGAATCCTTTGATACAGCAATCTCAGGCCAATCCTGCCTATCAGTCCCCTACAGAGATAAATGGATGGGGGCAAGGCAATATTGGTGGAAATAGGTACGTTTCAAGATTCAGAAAGTATTTTGGCTGCATTTTATAACCACCTGGTTTGAATTACTGTCACATAACTTCTTTGTACACTCTATTCACCAACTCCCTTACAGTGGGGAGCCTTTTAGAATTATCTGTAATCTTGCTCTCTCCTATAATATGATCAGATTTTCATTTGACCGAGAAACAGATAAAGAGATTCTGATTAAACAAAAGGATGGATCAGCTTTTGTTATTGGAAGAGATACTTATATGCATCCAAGCACATAGGTGATTCTTTAAAGAGTTCAGGAATATGTGAGTCCTGTATGTGTATCTTTCTGATTCTGACATGGCCATTGTACTTTATCCTGTAGCATGTTTTCACAACAATCTCCACCACACTTTGGGCAGCAAGCAAATACCAGCATTTACAATAACAACATGAACATCAATGTGTCCATGGTGGCCAATAGTGCTGGGTTGAACAACATGAACCAGATGACAGGGCAGATCAGCATGACCTCTGCAACCTCTGTGCCTACATCAGGGTTGCCCTCCATGGGTCCCGAGCAGGTGAGAATCTCAGCCTGGCATACTTAAGATTAGATTTACTTTTAACATCAAAATATGTTGCTAATGTTGTATTATAAATCATACTGGTTATATTAAAAGTATGGATTTCAGGAATGGCTCATTCTTGTTCTAGATATGAAATATAGTGAATTTTCCAAATATTTACCACTCCATCGAAGTCACATGGGCAACTGCAATCCATGCTCAAATGGTCATTTCTGGGAACAGCTGCTTGTTCTTTTCCTGGCAGGCTTCTGCTTGGGAATTAGAAAATATGATGTCAGAAAGAAAAAAGAGTGGGTGGCAAGCAGGGAACAGAAAGTGACATATAACCCCTTTCTCCACTGAGATGCAAGATCCATAAATTGCCCATACTGAGTGAGATTTTAGAGCATTATACTCACAAAACATTGGAGGACACTTACATGACCTGGGCCAGTTGGCTTAGTTCGACTGACTTATTGAAATTCAAGTTGAGACCAAGAAAATACAGTTTAGTAGAAAATGGGGGATTTGAATCAACCTCCTTCCATCCCTCTGTAGTTAAAAGTATTACATAATCTACTTTTGGCTCTGTTTTTTGGCTGAATCCAACTGTCATCTTAAACTATATATCTTTAATGTCCTTCTCTGTTTAAAAATTGTAGTTAAATTAATGATTGTTCAGTTTTATTACTGATTTTTCTATGCTGTTCTACTCTAAAAGGGCAAGTATTCATGATAATTCCAGTGTGATCCCTTTGTTTAATTTATTTAATATGTTGTGTTCTAGCCATGCTTTTAGTGTTCTGTAAGCATATTTGTTTGTTTGTTTGTTTGTTGTATTTACATGACCATCTACTCACTCTCAGTGATTCTGGGCAGCCTACAAACAATAAAAAATTCCAATATAAAAAGGGATAAGCAATAAAACAATAATCCACCATCCCCTTGGTGACAACAATCAATCAATGGTTTCCAGGCTTGTTGGCAAAACCAGGTCCTTGGGGTCTTGTGAAATAGTGTCAGTGTCAAAAATATCATTTTTGTCAAGCCTCTGACAAAGTTATATCTCTATGAAACATTTTTGATTCAGTTACAATAAAGCTTTATTTTATTATACACTTGTTTTCCATCTTTTCAATCTACCTCTGTTTGCTGTCTTCCCTTTCAAAGTAGCAAACTAACAGTAGGATAAGTCAGCAAATTATGTAGTCAGATAATAATGTGTTGTAAAAAAGAGAAGAAGATTCAAAGATAGGCATGGTACTAAAATAGATTGCTCAACTATCAGTGGGGGTATTTTATTAAAAGGAAGGGACATGAGTGAAGGTTGTAATTTGTTAAGTCTTTTGTTTCTGTGACTGAGTTAAAACATTGTCCTTTCTCAGGTCAGTGATCCTGCAATGAGAGGAGGCAGTCTTTTTCCAAATCAACTACCTGGAATGGACATGATAAAGCAGGAGGGAGATGCATCACGGGTATGAAGTAATAAATATTTCAACTGTGACACTAGCTCAATTAGAGTGACTAATTTTAGATGACCTTGGCTTCACTTAAGTTTGTTGAAGGTCTAAGGACCATAATTGGTAGCTATTCAAATGGTTAATAGCATGATTTTCTTTATGACTGTCCCTGGAGTTAAGTCTCGTTATCCTGTTCTAGTTCTTTTTATGAAATTGCTACTACAAATGGCTGGAAATTGCTGTCCATTTTCAATAGTCCTATTCGGAGTGAGCTAAAAGGTGCTCATGAACTGATACAGCACTGAAATGTGAAGTTGTCCATTTCCTGTTTTAAATTAAGTTCAATTATTTCCTGGATGAAGGCTAACAGAGTTTCGTCAAGAGAACATGCTGGCCATAGCAAAAACTCTTTTCCAACCCAAGAGGTGACTTTACATAATACGTAGTACATATGGACATCACCAGATGGTCAATACTGAAAAAAGATTGATTATGTACTTTGCAGCCAAAAATAGAGAAGCTCTATACAGTCAGTAAAAACAAGACCTGGAGCTAACTGTGGCTCAGATCATGAGCTTCTTATTGCAACATTCAGGCTTAAATTGAAGAAAGTAGGGAAAACCACTAGACCGTTCTGGTATGACTTAAATAATATCCCTTATGAATATACAGTTGAGATAGTGAGTAGACTTAACATCAGGTAGACAGAGTTCCTGAAGAACTATACTTTTTGATTCTTGGTATTAGAGAAGAGATCAAATCAGTCAACCTTGACTGTTATTTGGAAGGACAGATATTGAAGCTGAAGTTCAAATACTTTGGCCACCAAATGAGAAGAGAGGGCTCATGGAAAAGACCAGTGGTGGGATTCAATTTTTTTAACAACCGGTTCTGTGGGCGTGGCTTAATTGGGGTGTGGTTTGGTGGTCATGTGACTGGGTGGGCGTGGCTAGCTGGTCATGTGACTGGGTGGGCGTGGCTATGTGCATAGGGACTACTTAGAGGGCTGAAAAAAGTCATTTCTGACTGGTCCTCACACTTTTGACCGGTCCTCGCACTTATGACCATCCTCACATTTATGCCCGTTGCGGCATTCTTAACAACCGTGTCAGTCATTTCACCACTACTTCTCTTCACCATGGTGACAAAATAGGGCACAAAACGTAAAATGTGAGGACAGTCGTAAGTTCAAGGACTGGTCAAAAGTGCGAGGACCGATCAAAAATAACCTTTTCAGCCTTCTGACTAGTCCATATGCACATAGGGACTACTCAGAGGGCAGAAAAAAGTCATTTCTGACTGGTCCTCACATTTTTTACCGGTCTTCGCACTTACGACTGGTCATCATTTATGCCCATTGTAGCATTCTTAACAACTGTGTCACTCGTTCAAAACTGCTTCTCTTCACCATGGTGACAAGATGGGGTAAAAACGTAAAATGTGAGGACAGTCGTAAGTTCGAGGACTGGTCAAAAATGCGAGGACCAGTCAAAAATAACTTTTTCAGCCCTCTGAGTAGTCCATATGCATAAAAGGATACAGCAAGAGAGGGATGAAGGAAGGGAAGGGAAATTAGAGTAGGATTGAGGGTAAGAGAGGGAGGAAGAGAGGAGAAGGAGAAAGGAAGAGGAAGTAGGGAGGAGAAGAAGAGGGGGGAAGAGAAAATAAGAAGGAAAGAAAAGAGAGAGGTGGTAGGTTTGAGAAGAAAGATTGCTGTACAATAAAAAAGATGAAAGGGAAGAAAGCCAAACCCAAACAAATATAAAAATATTAAGATAAAGAATGAATCGTTAAACTTTAAAGAATAAAGGAGAACAAATATGAATAAATAGCAATAATTAGAAACACACATACAAACATACAATGTATTTTCTTTGAACAGAGTATTTGGCCGGTTCACAAATTTAAACAGTGTTTAGTCATTTCAATTAAATTTACAATTTCTATATTTCCTTTTTGCCATATTTATTCCTCATCTATTTTTTTAAAAAAACAATATTACCCTTCATCCTCATCTCTAATCTTAATCAAATTCAATTTTTCCCTTCTATTCTATATTATACCCCTTCCCATTGTCATCTATATTATACCCCTTCCATTGTCATCTATTTTTATATCCATCCTCACATTGGTTAATTATGTAATATTGCAGTTGTTTAATACAAATTCAACATTTTAATATAAATCAATTAGTTATATAACTATCTTTTTTGTATATTAATCAATATGGACATGAATATTCCAATTATTTCCATGCAATCCAATTTCTTACAAATCCATTAATTATATTTACCAATAATAATAAACCAAAAAGTTTCCCCCATATATTCCTCCAAACCATAACCATTTCTGCTTTCAATACAATATACAATTAATAGTATCTCAATTATTACAATTCCCTAGTTAAATAGAGCTTTTTTCTTTTGTGTTTTAAAATCTTGAACTATCCTCTTTTGAACTAAATTTCCCATTGTTTGCACCTACATTTTTTGGTGAGCAAAGAGAAAAAGAAATCTCTCTCCCTGCCTCATTTTGTCACATTGCAGCAGAGCCTGCTTTACTTTCAATTTCCTTTTAGCTAGGGGGAAAAAAATCACTCTTTGCAGCTAGCAAAGAGCTTGCAAAAGAGCCTGCACAAAACAGCTGAGAGCGAATCAGCTGACAGTCGGGAGGCAGATCTAATCAAGCCTAAGCTAAAGCTGAAAGGAATTGTTTTTTCCTGCTGTTTGCTTGCAAGGAGGTAACTGCTGCGAGGCACAGGCCAAAGGGTGGGGGCCACCCTCCTTGCCACTTAGCCCCCCCTGTCGGCCCCCCTGCTGCCCCGCCCCCCTAAGGCATCCCACCGCCCCGGGTACCGCCCCCTTTGGCAACCACTGGCTTAACTATTTAACTCCTTAACAACCAGTTCTATTGAAGTAGAATCCCACCACTGGGTCTACCCATTTATTTTTGCAGGCACGGGTCTACTCATTTGTTTTCTTTTGACACTGAACGGCGGCCCGTTGAAGCCCCGTGGCAGCTGCAAGGCCAATAAAATTACAAAAAAAACACTGAACCATTTGTTAAATTGCTGGCTCGCCCACCCCTCGCCCAGTGGTGCGGAGGGGCGGGGCAAGGGGCAGGGCAAGCCAGCAATTTAACAAATGGTTCGGCCGAATCGCCTAGAACCGGCAGAATCCCACCACTGGAAAAGACCCTGATGTTGGGAAAGATTGAAGGTAAAAGGAGAAAAGGACAGCAGAAGATGAGATGGTTAGATAGTGTCATTGCTGCAATGAACATGAATTTGGGCAAACTCCTGGAGACAGTGGAAGACATATATATGTAAATATGATACATGCTCAAAAGTTTAACACGCATGTATGCTAAGGACTATTTGAAGGGCTGAACGTCCTATTAAAAACCTTTCTGGTTCTTAAGATCTGCTGAAAAATTCTTCTAGAATGATGCTGCTGTCCATCTTAGGGAGTTCTCCTGCATGCCCCCCCCCCCCCCCCATGGCTATGAAATGCAGTTTCTTGGAGATTCAGTTTGCCCCCTATTCAGTATTAGATAATTTTTTATTTGGTTATTTATTTATTCATTTAATTTATATGGCCACCCCCTCACAGACCAACTTTAGTAGCTAACAAGGTTAAAACAAAACCCAATACAAAAGCATAATTTATTTAAAAAATTACATAACATTGTAATCAAACCTGGCACCAGTATATTCACACTACACCAGATCATGTCAACGTGTCCCAGTGTCTAAGGGGAAAACCAAGTCTTCTAGGCATTCCTAAAGGGTGGCAGGATTGCAGCCAGATGATTTTGGGGACTGTTCTATAGACAGGCAAACAAGAGAAGACACAAATTCTGGGTCCAATCAGATGATACACTTTTATTGATGGATTTTGGATAATATCAGGATCTTTGCAAAAAGGATAACATTGTTTTCATTAAGCCTTTGTTTGTTGATTTTAGTATTCATTTTATGCTGCTAGGTTTTCATTCAGTCATGTATTCCATCATCGATCGATGGAGTTTGAAGATTGTTCCTTATTATATCTTATGTCGGCCTAAAAAGCTCTCGTTTTTATTCTAATTATTCGAAGTCAGCAAAAGATAAAAGTGTACGCTTAATTAATTCAATAATTATAAATGTTCTTGCTTTCTTTTACAGAAATATTGCTGACCCTGAAGATTGGCTCTGTCTTCAATTGATTGGGCTCCCCATTCTGAACTACTTGCTAGTTTGAAGAGCTGCCTGTGTCTGTCTGCTCCATCTTTTCTGCCAGCACGTCAACTGGAGAAATAAGAATTGAGTGCTGCAAACAGAAGAGTGTCATTCTTGAGTGACATAAAACCTTTCTTGGTGGAAGAGCAGTCTCTTCTTTGACAGTCTGAAGCTAGCGTACAGACAATTGCTCAGCCTGTTCACTGCATTCACCTTAGTGCAACTTAGATCTCTCCTGCAAAGTAAATGTTGATAGCCAGTTTTCATAAAACGTGTCAGATTGAATGTATTTAAATGTATGTATTTAAGAAAAACCAACCATGATCTCATTCTGTTCTGTTTTAGATTTAGATTTTTATTTGGGCTTTTTTTGTTTTGTTTTCCTTAGCTACACAGTCAAGTGCAAAGGATTTTGTTTCATCTGGAAATCAATGGTTTGTATTAGGACACTCTGTGAAGTAGGGAATAGACCAAATTATGAATTCCAGAGTGACAGAGATAAAATGAGGAGAATAGTTATCTAATCTAGTGGCTAGGTATGCTATTCTATAAAACAAATTTACTTGGTTTTGAATAGATCTAAATCTATTTGAGTAATTTTAAATGTTTAAGTGGGTTATAACATCTTCTGAGAGGGCTTTTAAAGCTTTTTTAATCACTTTGGGATAAAATCATGAGTCAGTCACTGAATTTAAGTTCACATGTTGATTTCGGCTTCCTTAAAATTAACTAATCTTAGTATCCCTGTTCTCCTGCCTTCACTTGGACTTTCTAATAGGTTAGATAAAAATATAAGCCCCATCATAGTCCTAGATCTGTTACCTAAGTTCTAGGTTGCAGGTAAATTAGTTGCTGAATAATTTCATTTGAACAAAGGTGCATTTCTTGGTGATGGAAGTGGCAGGATTGAGGCATGATATCAGAGCCAAAGGCATCTGATTTAAACAATAAATTTTCTACTTTCCCATCTCCATATTTAGGGGAAACAATGACTTAAGCTATAGCAGATATCACTACAGAAGTAACCATCATGTGTTCAATTATTTTGAAGCAGTGTGGACTTTGAGGAAGTTTTGTAAGGTACATACAAAACAGTTTCTATGTAAACAAGCAATAATTTAAGTTGAAGATTTTAGTGTTTTAACTGTATAATTTTGTGAGGTATACATGTTGTGGAGTTGATTTCCAAATGAGGTACTTCAGTATTAAATTAGATATCTTCATAACTGTGCGTGTCTCCTGGGGACAAAAATGTGTTTTGTAAAGGATTACAATGCCTTGATTAGACCTAATTTGTAAGCTTGAGACTTCTTTTTCTAAATGCAATTCTGCTCATAAGTCATTTATCTAACCTTATATGCAGCCAGTGTAGGAGCCAATTCTTGACTTTTTTTGTATGTTTATATTCTTTCGTAATAATCTTAGCAAAACTGTTGTTCAGCAGACCACTGCTGAAACTTGTTATACTCTTACCGGCTGTGGTCTGAGTATTCTTTTAATATAAGCTGACATCAGTTTTTGAGGACTTGAAATATCAGGAAACTGATTGTTTTCGACCTCCTGTTCTTCTGTTCCACTTAATCTATACTTTCATACCTGTAACTCAAATTTTAGATGTTACTTAAAATGCAATGCATTTTATATTTTCTCTGTCAATATTCATGTCCTTGGAAATAGATGGCTTGTTATCTTGAAACCTGGTGTTTGCTTGCAATGAGAGTTTAAATATTCAAAGGAGTTGACTTTCATAGACTGCTGAAAAGAACATGTTATGGAATATATAGAATGCATTTCAAATTATGTTTCCTGTTGAGTGGCTTTCTTACCCCTTAGAGGGGAAAACTGTATTTCTCAATAGTCACCAGATTCAAAAGTTACTTATTCAAACATCTGAGCCATCTGGTGGACATAAAAAAATGTCAGCCCTGAGCTCTATATTATTGAGTGAATATGAATACCAATAAATATAAACACACATGCATTATCTGAAGATTAAAGGGATCAAACCATCCATTCTAAATTGGATGATAAAAATAGTTTTGAAACTGATTATTTTTCAATCATGCTTTAGTAGTAGGCAAATAAATTATTTTAAATAAGACCCAATTCAAAGTATATTAGCTCCGACTAGTGATAATTTCAACTGAGTATAAAATGAAGTGTTTGTATTATCAGCAATGTCCAGGGAATCACTGATTTTTCCTTTCATTTTAAATTAATTAAAGGCAGTGGGTTTAAGCATTTTCTGAGTATAACATTCACACTAGGTACAACAGTAATGATGCCAAGTCAGTTGTTTTAATTTTTTTATAAGCAGTATTTCTTATTCAGTAAATAAAATTGCTAAAGATAGTAATTGGATTTATGTTGGAACATCAGTGTTCTCTCATACAAAAGAGTGAAAAAGCAAGATGTATTAAGTCAGAAAAATAGATAATTCTACAGGGCAAAGAACCATTCATTCAAGTCCAGGTAAGCTGATAATAAACATCTTGTTCAACATTTCACTAGTTATTTCAAATATTAAAAGATTGCCCCTCTCCCAGTCTTTATATTGGTCTGTATTAACTAAAAGCAATGCTTTTTGCCATTTATACAAAGCATTTTTAATCTGTATTTTTAAAAAAACAGAGTTCATATGGGCTTAACACATGAAAAGATGGTTCAGCTCTACTTGCAA
The DNA here is from genome assembly GCA_012654045.1 of Ptyas mucosa. Classification (NCBI taxonomy): domain Eukaryota; kingdom Metazoa; phylum Chordata; class Lepidosauria; order Squamata; family Colubridae; genus Ptyas; species Ptyas mucosa. The sequence continues at coordinate 35,459,675 of WNWU01000003.1, read as the reverse complement.
AACCCAAAGATACACAATCAGTTTTGAAATGCAATTTAAGCCATTAATTGTTGGTGTGACTTTAAAGTTTTCTAGTATTTGTATGGTAGTATTGCTGCCTAAGAGCAAAAGCATTCTCTGCACAAAACAAAATTACTGTAGTGGCTTTGGTTTTTAATTAGATTTTTTCTCCCTGGTGTTTCTTTGTAGACTAAAACAAAATCTTTTAAGTTTCTTACTACAGGTAAAAGCTATGTGCAAGAACCTCAAAATGCTAAAATCTAGCATAATGCCTTAGATCTGTTTTTAAGTCTTGTATATTCCTACATAGCTGTCTGATGTATTATATTTGTATAGTGAATTGTGTACAATTTTGGAATAAGCGCATCATCACTTAGCTTTCAGTCGTTGAGTAGAGATGATGGACACATTACTTCTAACATTGACTTTTTTCCTTTTGGTCATTCGTGAGTTTTATTTGTACAGTTCCTCATGAAGTTACATCTGAGATGTGTATGAGTGTGTGTATATGAAAAGATTATACAAGGGTAAAACTAAGCAATATATAAACTATGGTTCTTCAGGAGAAAGCTTACAGTGTTTTCAGGTTGTGATTTATTTTCAAGACTGAGTTAACTTTTGAACATCACTTTGTTCACCTGCATTGATGTTTGTATTTCTAGTGTGAGCAGTTTATGCAAAGGTAGATATATTCAGAGAAATTTTAAATACATTTATGCAAGTTAATATTGCTTTGCTGATGCTATTTGCTTATTTGATGTTAAATACTGCTATTGTAAATAAAGAATTCAGTTATTGCATCATTTAATAAATTTTAATGCCTTCGGGTTTTACATGGTTTTAGATATGGCAATATTTCTTTTGTTGTGCCTTTTGTGTGTGTTGACAGCTGGTACCAGAAAGGTTAAACAAACTTCTGTTCATAAATAGCTGAGTGGGAACCATACTGAATCCTAATCACTACCTTTGTAGCCTCAACATCTTGGCTGTAAGCATCAACAACCAGTAATTGAATCTTGACATTGAATAGTAATGGAATGCTGTAATGTATGCTTTGAGAAGAATAAGTTACAGGTCGTCCTTGACTTAAAACAGTTCATTTAGTGACAGTCCAAAGTTAAAATGACACTGAAAAATGTGACTATGACCATTTTTCGCACTTATGACTACTGTAGCATCCCTATCGTCATGTGATTTACATTCAGATGCTTGACAATGTACTCATATTTATGAGTATGTCCTGGAATCATGTGATCCCCTTTTGTGACCAAAGTCAATGAGGAAACCAGATTCACTTAACAACTGTGTTATTAATATAATAACTGCAGTGATTCACTTAACAAACGTGGTAAGAAAAGTCATAAAATAGGGGAAAACTCAACAAATTTCTCAACAACATCAATTATATTCATAAGTTGAGGACTTACCTGTATAGGTGGCATTTTCATAATAATATAGCCTACTAAAATAGCCTTCCCTTTCTTCCTAACCTCCATCTGTTGTCTTCCCTTTTAACTGTTGTTTAATGCACGCAAGAAAAACCTGAAGGGTGATCTGTCCATCAACTGGGCAATCGCTAGATGTGTTCAGAACCTGTCATGAATGTTCTTGTTTGAATTTAATTGGCATTAAAAGGCACAGTGAATTGGCCACTTTCATGGTTCCATGTATGCCTTGTCCCAAAGAACTGAATATCAATTATATTATTGAAAAGAACTGAAGAAGGTTCTTGGATGAAAAGCCAAATATTTTCAACCACAACAACAACAACAACAAAAGTTCAGTTGCCTTTTGAAAAACACCTTTGAGACATTAGTTTTTACAGTGAAATCAAATATAGAGCACTTCTTTACAACCAATAGGATATAGGCATAGAATCAATAAGAGTAGTTTGTGATCTCTAAATGCTCAGCAACAAATTTCTAAAGGTCTCTGAGCCAAGTAGTTGAAAAACTGCAAGCAAACAAAGTTTTTTTTCAATGCAACGAGCATTTCATTCCAATGTTCCTTACCTATAAAATAGCTTAGGTCAAGAAGTACAATGAAAAATAATGGGACTAAAATGTGTTTTTTTTTAAATGACAACCAGCCTTAGAATTGACATTGAAGATGTCGAAGTGGGAGATAACTTCTATCTTTTAGGACCAACCATCAATAACAAAGGAATTAGCTGTTAAAACATACACTGCAGATTAGCACTCTATAGAACTGCCAGCCATAAAGGCCTTTGAAAAAATATTTAGATGCTCTTCTTGTAAAGATCAGAATAGTGCTAGCCATGATACTCCCTATGACACTGAGGAAGTGAAAGTTGGATTCTGAAGAAGTAGGGTAGGAAAATTACTGATGATTTTAAACTTTGGTGTTGGAGAAGACTCCTGAGAATACCATGGATTTCCAAGAAAACAAGCATCAAACAAATCAATGCAGAGTTTATTCAAATTAAACAAATCAGCAAACTATTCTCAGCCAACAAATCAACCACTTGAATCCCAAATAACCAGGATCAAATTACTGTACTTCGACATAGCTCTCTGGAAAAGGCTATAATGCTAAGGATGGTGGAAGGAAAGAGAAGGAAGTCATCTATGCAAAGGATGGAGTGACTATCTACAACAGCAATGGGTGAACTACTGGAACACCTAGAGGATCAGGTTGGGGACAGATAGTTATGGAGAAAATCTATATAATCAAGTTGACACCAACCTCATAGCACAGGGGTGTCAAACTTGCGGCATCATGTGACATATCAGGACTTTTCCCCCCTTTGCTAAACCGGGTGTGGCTAGTGTGTGATGCATCTGGGCTGCAAGTTTGACAGCCCTGTATGTCACATCAACCTTCAGATATTAATTTCTCTCCCACTACAGTCTGAAAGAGACTTAGCAATATAAAAAACAACACAATTAAAACATATTAAGATGCAAATCTTAACAGTTCCAAAATCATGCTAATAGGGAATAACTGATTCCTGCTTCTGCTTGGCTGTGTTTACATAATGCACTGAACCACAAATCAGGCAACACTGTTTAACCAAATTTGTGTAAAACCAGACCATATCATTAAATATGACATGAAGCAAATAATTAAATTAATTGTTGGTAAGCATACTGCGCAAATAGCTCATAATCTGCTCAATTTATAGTGGTATCCAGGCAAGTAAGCATCTGAATAGTCACCCAGCTAGAAATTCACAGAGAAAATGATGCTCTTGGAACTTCAAGTTGGTCTTCCTTCCCTAAATCCTGAGCAACAGAGACATAAAGAGGCAATTATACTTTTTAAAAATATCATTAAAATAGTATGCTTTATGGACTACAATCTAGATCATATGCTTTGCAGCATACCAAAAAAAAGGTTAAACTTTTAGTTAGATATAGTTTTAGTTTTGACATAGAGTCAAAAATTATTCCATCTTGCTGAACCTGGATCAGGCATTCCTTGCTGGATCAGGCATTCCATTGCTAAGATTTGTTTATGATTCTGCCATCATCCTGGAAGATCAAAAATTTTAGGTAGGACTCATTTTCCCAACCCTTAAGATATTTATTGGTGATGCTACACAGTAGTGGATTTTTTAAAGGGGGTTGGACTAGATGACCTGCAAAGGTCCCTTCCAACTCTTGTTAATCTGTTAAAAAAGAACAGCCAATCTGGAGGGCCACTGCTTGGAGAAATCTGTACTAGATAGAATTAAAACCAGAATTTCATAAATATGAAAGAATAGAAGATGGGTCTCCCTGCTGATTTATCTTAAGATAATAATGGATCATGACACTAGAAGTTCCACCAGATATCAGAACTGAACCCCCGGGGATCCTTGATTAAGGGAACAAGTTGGTAAACAGGACAATGTACCCGGAGTTTGACAAGTTATTTCAGAAGATTACACTAGAGGAGGCAGAAGTCAACTGAATTTCTAGAAACACAGGAACATACTTTAGGAGCTTCATATTTCATACCATCAAGCAGTTTTAATCAGAGCAACATAAAACTGCTTGTATGAAGAGCTTGTGATTATTTGGCTGTGCTTAACTGCAACTCCAGGTCCAGACCACTTGGAGATGCCATCAGCTCATCATCATCATTTAGATCAAATAAAGCCAACAAAAATGCAAACTATGGTTTGCACAGGAAGAAAAATGGCCAAGATTCACACTGAGCAACTTATTTTCCAAGATTAAAATACTCTCTTGCTCATTTGAACTGTTTCAATTGGTTTTGTAATTTGCTTGGTACATCTGAATTTGTCAACTAACAAAATGAGGCAGTTTCTTGTGATTATGAGGTCCCATATCCTCTCCAAGTCCTCTTTCCCCCTACGAATACAAACTTACACAACCATTAATAGTTAAGGCAAAGTTTCTCAACCTTGGCAACTTTAAGATATGTGGACGTCAACTCCCAGAATCTCTAGGTCCTCACATCTTAAAAGTTGCCAAGGTGAGAAATACTGAGCAAGATACAAGACTAAGAAACAGACTGGCCTATTCCACAAAAATTTGCTGTGAAGATAAGAATGGGAGAATTCATGGAATTTGAGCTTCTCTGAGAAGAGGTGAGATAACAATGTAAATAAGAAATAATGAGTCCACCACCTGTTTAAGCTACAAATTGCTGTCATCTGGGCAGTAAAAAAATGCAGCTCTGAATGCAGTTTCAGAGTTTTGCGATGCATTTACACATTATATGATACTTTAAGTCATAGTTTATGGGGAGAGAACAGGTTCTTTTTCACAGTAAAAGAGACATAAAGCATAATCTGTGAAACACAGTGACTAGGTTTGTAACAATCCCCTCATGATTTATCTACAAAGCAAAGCTATAAAAAAAAGGAGCTAAGCCTGCCTTTCCCTTCAAATATGTCAGGACTACAACTCCCAGAATTCCAAATACTGGCCTAAGAGACAAGGCATTAAGGATCCCAATACAGTGCAAAGATCCCTTTGGTGGAGACCTATTTAAGCATGGCTTATAGCAGAGGTCCCCAAACTTGGCTGCTTTAAGACTTGTGGACTTCAACTCCCAGAATTCTCCAGCCAGCACAGCTGGCTGGAGAATTCTGGGAGTTGAAGTCCACAAGTCTTAAAGCGGCCAAGTTTGGGGACCTCTGGCTTATAGTAAAACAAGTATACACTGTGGAGATTTGGGTATTAATGGTTGCGTTACAACATCTAAAAGCTTGAAATCCAGTTTGATTCTATTTGGATGTCTAGCTACATCAGTGCAGTTGCCTAATTTTATTTAAGCAGGCTGCTGAGTAAGGCTGAGTTCAATATAAGCATTAAGGAAAAATGATGTAATTTAATGAAGTATTAAACTTGTTACAGTAAAGGAAGCTTAATAATATGATACTTTGTGAAAGTCCCCAAAAGGACTTTCCATAAAGACTCTAATAAAGTTGTGTTTAAAAGCCCCCCTTTTAAAAATCGCCTCTGGTGCCTATATTCAGAGTCCCAAAGTCAAAAGGACAGTATCTGACTACAGACAAAATACATTTGATTGCAACAGAGCCTTTTACTTGAGTGCAAGGTGTATTTTACACACGAGTTACTTATATTAGCAACAGAGCCAGTTTAGTGTAGCAAGTAAGGTGCTGAAAGTAAGAGATAGCTGTTCCTTGGGCAGGCAAGCTGCACAGAGAACTTGGGGGCCGTCTCATCCCAAACCACCTTGCAGGGTTGTTGTTGAGGGGAAAAGGTGACATGAGACCTGCTATAGGCACCCTATCTGAAGTTGCACAAAATAAAGGGAGGTTATAAATCAACTCATACTGTGCCTTCTGCAAGCAAGCAGCTATCATCGTTCAATTCTCTAGAAGCCCCCCCCCCTCCCCCAATGATCAGTCTTTAGTAAGATGTCAGATGCACGGAAGATAGAAGCATCGGAGGAACTTCAAAGCCATTTATTCGCCCTTTCCGAACCTGCCCCACCCACTCCGGAGGTTTTGCATAACAGTTCCTCAATGTCCTGGAAATTAAGGAAGACCCTTCCGACCGTAAGGGTGGGAAGTTAATTTTCGGAGGCTCCGGGCGGCAACCTTGGGATTTCCCCGTGTTAAAAGAACTGTCTGGCTTCCGAACGCTTCTAATACCCACTTCTAGAGTGGATCCAAAATCGGTCTTTTTTTTCCCCCCCGGGAGGGAAGCGAAAACCCAGCTATTAACTCCCGATGCTCGCAGTCCTCCTAAACAGGCGTTTCCGTTGCACTCTCTTCTATATCAACCAAATTCAAAGAAATGGAGCCTGTCAGGGATCCTCACAACTCGGCTATGCGGGCGGTTCGGTTTAGACGAGTGCGGCTTCCATATACAACTCAGCGGACTCAAATGTAGTTTCTTCGCGACATAATATTGCTGTGCCACCGTTAGTCAGGTTGTACTGCTTAAAGGTTCTGTGAACCTAGCCATTTGTGACCTACTTACAAACCGTAGTTCAGGCACATTAACCAAGCTTCTTATGTCCTGGATATTTGGTAGCTTCTCCAAGGTATTTCAGATATTCGCTTGTCGAGTTGGTTCACATTACCAGCCAAAATATAAATTACTTGTTTCTAGTTTAGTCTGTATTATGAACTAAATCAATTGGGTTTATTCCATAAAAGTGGTGGTAACATAACCATGGCTTAAGGTATTGTGTGAACCGATGTAACTAGCAATATAAGTGTTGGGAGGAGGACCACTCTGATTGTGTTAAATCATTGGCGACACCTGGCAACCAGATTTTCTCTCCCACAATCTGCCCTTATTTAAGGTCTTGAGCCAGATTTAACTGCCCCCCCCCTCACAGCTGCTGGGAGAAACGGATCAGCCCCTTATTCCCAGTCCCACAGAGAGCTATGGAGGTGGGGGGGGGGGAGGAAATCTGAAGAAGGGAGTGTTATGCAAGTTGAGTTGGAAGAAGAGGAGGAGGAAGGATAATTCGAATACATCAAAAGATAGCTAACCTTCTCAAGTGACCTATTGAGTTTTGAACTTCCAGGTGTTCTGGAAACAGTAACATGTCTACTGTAGATACAATTTTTTAAAATGTAGCTATTCTGTTAGTTGCTTGACTTAAAGTTTAATGGGGTGGCAGTCTTACTCAGTTTCTTAATCTATTTTCCCTGTATATTTTTAATGCATTAATATAACATTAATTCCTTAATGTTAAATTCCTCTTGACAGCATGCCTTGTTTATTAATGCTTGAGTGTAACATGGATGTCTTTTTAAAAATGCATTCTGATCTTTGAAACAAGCTAGTATGATGAAGGAAAAAACAGTTCAGTAGTCTGTATTTGAATATATAAGCATATATGCATAGTACCTATGGAAAACTTTGTAAGGTAGTTTTGAAGTATATTCTGTTGCATTTCTTGTATTTGTAAAAGCCACACAAGTCTGATCAAATAATGTATATACTGAGTGAGAGTAAATAATGTAAGAATTACTTTTGATGGAAAACTATGCCCTTAATTTTAAAATGCCATTCTAATATACAAACTTTGCCGGGAATATATCCAATGGAACTCAATAGGATTTTTCATCTGAACCTTTCTGCATCAGGCTGTTAACGAATAGAATTGAATGGTCCGAAGGGGATTCTTACAACTTCCCAGTTAATGAAAGAAGACAGAAGCACCGTCTTTTATTTCTCCCCTGCCTTCACACATTTTTTCATCTTTTCACCCGCTAGTCCTTAAATAGTAGCTAGATCAAGGTTTGATTGGTCTCTAACCCGAACTCTTTGAGGGAAGCTCAGATTTAATATTTCATCGACGCCCCGCCAGTCCCCAGCGCCAATGGGGCTATCGTATCTTCAGGCCGGTTTCTCCCGGGGGATTGTCTTCTCGGTGGACAGAACTCCTTTCCGCCGATTCTTATTACTCGGCTGTGGGAATCAGAAACACGAGCGTTCCCTCCCCCCCTCCCTTACGCGAGCAACACTATAAAATCAAAAGGAAGCTGATCTAGTTGTCTTTAGAGAACTATTTGATTTAGACGCGTCATCGTGGGGTTTTCTCGCTTTTTCTGATTCGTCAACGGAGGGTCAACGTTAGAGGAAATTTCGGAGGAGGAAAGAATGCATTTTTTTCCTGGCCGGCTCATTTTCTGTTAAGAGACAGGAGAGAAAGGCGGTTGACATTAAATCAACGCTTCTGCAGGATGACGCGTGGCATCGAGGCAGAAAATGGACGGTTTCGTTTTGATACCGCCAATTGTGTGAAGTCCGCGTGGCTCGCGGACCAACCTGGTTTGTGTTTTGGGCACGAGGCTTAGCCAACTATGGTTTGGGAAATGGTAACAAGCATTAAACGAACCCGAAACTTCGGAAATGCACAGCCTTTCTCTTCTGGATGGATTCAATCTTTTCGTTAAGGTTCACTTGATATCGATTGGAGGCGTTTCGGGGAGTGCGGTTGTGGGTACCGTTCCTCCCCCACCCCCACCCTTTTCCCATGGCCAACGTTTATTCAAGCGTTTTATACCTTCCAAGCACGAAGGAGAATCTCGGCGGAACTGGTTTTGTAAGCAAAAGAGGTTTACAAATACAACGTTAATAACAATTTTCCACACCGCTAGGCAAGTTTTTTTTTTTAAAAAAAGTAGTGAACAAATGGTTAGATGAACAATCACAGCCCTGCTTTCCTAAGGAAGCGCCAAGACGAATCCCTGGAACACTTGGGAGGAAGGACGCAACTCGGAGCGATCCATTTCGACAGAAGCACTTTTGGATATTTTCGAAACGAATCCCCTTTCTCTGATTTCCGACTGCTAACTCCTCAAAGGCTCTCGGTCGGAGGGGACTTTCTACGAAACGATTCGAGGGCCGGGAAAGGAGGCGGGGAAGGGGAAACCGCGTGTCCCACCCAAAGGACACTCGCGGCGTTGGGAAGGCGGCGGCTTTTCTCCCACAATAGAAAACCCCACAGGGTGGAAACCTGAGGCTCCGGCGGAGTCGACTTGCAGATCTTCCGATTTTGTTTCAGGGGAGCCCGTAGCGCATCCTCTCAATGCAAGGGAAGGCCGAAGGAAAACGGGAGCGGCTCCCAGCGCTCTCCCCTTCCAATTCGGCCCATTCGTTTAGCCCTTCGCTCGGCTTCCAAGGCCAAGAGCTGGCAGCCGGCTTGCTTGTCTTCTCCCGCTCTCTTTTTAGGGCCCCTTGACCGGAAAATCGGACGAGCTTATTTGCGCTGCAGAACTTCCGACGAACACCGGGTGACCACAAACAGTGGCCGGAAGGCGTCTCTTTGCTGCCACCAGACGGTCGTACGGAGTTCCACGTAGCAGAAAGTGGCTTCCGGGGCTTTCCAAGCTTCTGCAAGGGAAGGCTCAGCCGGAAGCTATGAGGCCGACTCGGTTTGGGGGGGGGGGTTTAGCCTCCCCGAAACTGGGAAGCTTGGGCGCAGCGGAAGGTTCAGGAAGGAGGAGCAGGTAGCTGGCTTTCTCGGGACAGAGAAATTAAGTAGCATCACACCTGGTGGGCCTGTCTTGGCTGGGACCCCACCTCTTGTAAGCTCCCCGTGGGATAACCATCCAGGCACTAGAATCGCTGCAGAACTTTTAATTCGGGCTGTGCCCCAAGGAGGAGACTTAACTTTATACAAGGAATTGCTGCACCATTCCTCACCTTTGTCTCCCACAGCAATATTTTGTGTTCGCGGGTATCCACGATGTGGTCGAAAAACGTAAGATGGCGGCCCACGAAGTTGAGATTGAAACTCCTCCCTTATATGGCCGCCATCTTGACTTTTTTGACCACCCTGTGGGTTTCTGCACTTTCAGGGCGTTGTAATTTCCCATAACTGTCCCCGACCGGGTGGGGCTCCCACATTCCGAGTGGGCGGGAAGCCCATCGAGTAAACCGGGTATTGTTTCCAGACCAGGTTGCGTTTGACGTCGAGTCGGTCAGACTTTGGGTTAATCGGTGCCTGAAGGAAGCCACGCACTAAGTAGGGTCACTACAAATTTTGAGGGCGCGGTTTTGTGCGAACACAGCTTGGATGTTCAGGGTCTGTTCTGTGCTTCTGGCACTTTCACCCTCCTGACTCCATCGCTTGCACCGGACTGAGTCCGTTTATGATTCACGGTACCCTAAGAGTCTACATTATTTGTGGAAACCACGATTTACCTCGATAAGCCCGTCGGATGAAGTGGGAGCTTGAGAGTCGCTCCGGTCCCCGCTCTTCTCCCTCGATCGCTGCCAGAGCCACCTGCGTCTCGAACAGGCCGCGGATTACAGGCTCAACTCTGCACGCGGAGCCGCTGCGTCTTCCCCGAGCCTCCCCTGTTGCTTTGGAGTCTGCCCGTTACGGGAGGAGTTTGAGGAATTCCCGAAGAAACACGGGCGGCCTTTTAAGGACGGCGATCCTCAAACAAGAGACCGCAGTTCCCCAACCAGCAAAATATGTCCTCTAGGACCCGCGTAGGCAAAGCAGCTCTCCTGCAGCTGAGCAGAAGGAAAAACGTGGTTTATTGTAGCGGGAAATACGTTAGGCCTCCCGTTTTCTGAATTAGGGGCTTTCTGTGTTGCTTATGGAAGGCGACCTTTTCTCTGCCCTCCTCTCTGCAGCTCTCGTCCACCAAAAGGTCTGCCGGCACGGTTGTCCTCGCGGTCGCCTTCCCCCGGGAGAGGCTTCTTGTAGCCGCTGAGAGAACACGTGCGAACGTGTGTTCTGCACTGCAGAAAAGCCGGTAAAAAGAAATAAAGCTTCTCATGGTCTTTAAGGCACCGTCCTCAGCCGGCAGTTCTCATTCAGTAACAACGCATCTTACTTTCGAGGAGGCAGGAATTAGATTGTATTGGAAGGTCCCAGAATCGTTTCCGGAAAATGGATTTTCAAACCATTTCCAGTTAAATTCGCCATCTAGGCAAATTTACTCGGGAGTAAATTGTGTCACAGCTTGGTTCAAACAAGTATACAGGGAAATACGGCTTTAGGGGGAAGAAAAGGTTGCAAGTCTAACGAAGCTCGGTCACGGACCTCCACCCCGACACCCGAAAAACACGTTTGCAGTGCAATTCCATCCAATTTACTCATTTAGTAAATCGTATTGTGTTGGGGATTATTCACTGTCGGTTTCATCATTAAAGCGCCACTAAGTTCTTATTCGTACTTCTAGAAATGTATTTTTTAAGAGCCCTGTAATGACAAAGTTAGAAAGGTTTCAGAAAAGAATGAAGCCGATCGAAGGACACAAATCTTCCCAAAACTAACCGAGGCTGCAGTCCAACATCTCTTTCCCAACGAATAAAATCCATATATGTGTGTGTGTGTGTACAAACACGCAAGCGCGATTATATATCATACTACCCAAATTATTTTTTCCTGCCGGGGAAAATGGGAAGATTCGGCTTGCTTGGAATAAAGCCCTGCACCCATGTACCTGACGCTAAGCACCGCTGAAAGGGAAGGAAGCGAGGAGGGTTGTCGATTTTTAGGGCTTTTCACGGATAGCGAATAGCAGTCTATAAAACCTATAGCCGCCCGTCCTATCTCAGGTAGCCCTTTTCATCGCTCCAGGTGCGTTTCCCAATGATACGAGAGAGGCAGAAACAAATCATACTTGCACCGGCCTCCATATTTCTCTCTCAAACGCATTAAAATAGAGCGGGCGGGAGATCAGAATTAGCCTCCCTGGAGCTTTTCTCGCTCTCCTGCCCTCCCCGTGAAGTGCAATATAGAGCCCAACAATCTCAGTCAGTACGGCCAACGACGGCAGGGTTGAGCGTTGTAGCCTAATTCATCTGAAGGACACCAAGGGACAGGACGGCTGCGCTTCCCCTCCCGCACGGGGCCTCCCAGCTTGAGGGCCATTGGATTGCCCGGCGATTCTCCTGAAGAAAGTTCGGGAAGGTTCCGGCCAGACCTGCCCCCCCTCCCCTCCCTTAAAGAGAAGTGCGCGGGAGGCGGGGTGACTCCCACCGAGGAGACAGTGGCCACGCGCCTGCCGAGACCGGCTCCCCAGCGCTGAGGTACCCCCGGCTCTTCCCCCAGACAGGTTGGGCCGACACTTCGGCTTCTGGGCGGGGATTACGGGTTTTAGCTGCCCCTCCCCGAAGCGCGCTGCCTCAACTCTGCCTTTTCTCCGCCTCACAGGTGCCGCGTCTTTTTCCAGAGGGGCGCGCGGCGATGGCTTCTTCGTTGGCTGGGACCGCGCCCTCCAAAGAGGCCGCCGTTGCCGAGGGCGCCGGCGGCGACTCCATGCTGATGCTGTTCCACAGCTGTCCCGCCGGTGCCGCTTCCTTTGCCCCCGCTCTGCACCCGCCGCTGTTCTTCGACACGCTTTCGCCGACGGTCGTCTTCCAGTCGCCGGCGTCAGCTGCCGGGGGCCTGAGCCCGGGCTCGTCTCCGCTGCCGCCTTTCCCCTTCCAGCGGCTCCCCGCCACTTACCTGGGGCCGCCGCTGCCACCTCCGCCGCCCACCCTTCCCCTTCTCCGACCGCCGCCGCTGCCCCGGCCTGTGCCAGTGCTGCCCGCGCCCTTCCCCGGGAAGAGAGCCTCGCCCAGAAAGAGAAGCAGCCTCGAAGGGACGCCAGACGCGGAGCAGCGCCCGCCCAGCTACCGCTTCACGGCCCAGGAGCTCCACGCCGTCCTCTACGGCGCCCTGCCCGGCGGGAGGCAGCCGCGCGCCCTCTCGGCAGGTGGGCCCCAGTCCGGGTAAGGGAGGCGGCTGAGCCGGCGCTTTCCCTCCGCTTTCTCGCTGCGGGTCTTGAGGCAATTCCGCCCAGTCTCGACCCCGAAAGCCTCGCTTCTGCTTTGGGCGAGTTTGAAAGAGAGGCGCCTTTGCTCAGATCGCCCTCGAAGCGCCCTCAATTGGATCGCGTGTGGCTTGCTTTTGGGGGGGGGGGGGGGGGGGGATAAAACTCATTCTCAGAAGGGAACGGACTGGCGCATTTCTTTAAGCTTTAGCCCCGCTAAGCCAAACCGCTTAGGAAGTTTCTTCTAATATTTAGGTCTCTTGATCAGCCCAAGGAAAGGTGCCCTGGATCGCGAGGGAGGAAGCGGGAGGAAATTCTGCTAGGAGGGTGGTTGGAAACAGCTTTTCTTCTAGGAAGAGGCTGCTTTCTCCTGACTCTGGATCCCTTCCTCGAAAGGCTGAGAAAATCTTTGGTCTGGTGCCTAAAGAGTTCTCGAACCTGCCCTGATCTTGGTTGGTAATGTTTTTTTTTTGTTTTGTTCCAGTTAGTTGTCTGATTCCTGGCAAAAGCAAGCATCGATTCAAAGCATCAAGGATACTGGTTGGCAGGAGAACTAATATATCGGGCAGCAGCACAGACCCTTTTTCTGCAGCAGGAAGGATGTTAAAAAGGGAGGAGGAGGAGAAGAGTGAAATGGTTTAAGAAGAGCTTCTGTGTACTTTGATGCGTTTAGGGGTGGAATAAATAAATACCTGAAGTGCCCTTTATTTTAACAACTACGTTACAAATCAGTAGTCTATGTTGAGAATGCAGCAATTATTAATTGTCCTAGTTATAATTACATTAATCCAGTGGTGGGATTCAGCCAGTTCACACCACTTAGGGAGAGCCATTGTTAACTTTCTGAGCAGTTTGGCAAACTGGTTGTTGGAAGAAATCATTAGGGCAGAGAACCGGTTGTTAAATTACTTGAATCCCACCACTGCATTAATCTCATTGCTCTCGCATGTTATGTTGACAAAAACACATCGATGTTTTTGTTAACAAAAGATTGGGTGGGGAATTTAATGAAACATTTCATTATTTTCAATAAATATTTTCAAGATAAAATGGCTCCAAATGGGCTTATCTAACTTATCACTTCCAGATCCATTGGTTCACAACTCTCCTGATTCCCAACCAGGATGGTATAATAGAGTTTTATAATGTTTTTCTGAATGGTGCCTTATCCTCTTTGCATGGGTCCCCTTCTTTGCAAGACCCAGAGCTTCTCCTTGTAGAAAAATCACAGTTCAATGGCAACTTGAAGCACTTTGCTCTGTGATTCATCTCAAAGGCATTTCAACAGAGGTAGTTAAAGTGGACATACGGTACTCAATGCATATCTGCTGGAGCTACTGCTCTGTTTATATTATGGCAATTTGTGGCAGCTTATTTTGGATTAATTCTAGTTTAGCAGAGTATTCAATTTCAGCACATTTGCTTTATTCTTTATTCTATCCAATCGACTGTATCTCTGCTTTTCTTTCAGGCGATACTGACAGTCAGGCCCCACTGCTGGATAGATCAACCCTACAACTTCCCAAAGGTAGTACATTTTTGTTCATTTGGGAAGGATGTTTGCTGTCTGTCACTGAATTCTTTATTGATAACATTTTTGCTTTGACTTTACTAACCAACTTGGTTTCTTCCCTTCAGGTCTGACTGTGTTGCAGACTGTATTTATCGATGGTCCACAGTTGGGTATCTTCTGCACAGAAACCATTCTTAAGGGTATACGGTTTGGTCCTTTCCAAGGCAAAGTGGTCAACACTAGCGAGATTAAAACTTATGATGACAATTCTTTGATGTGGGAGGTACTTGAAATTACACCTTCTGCCTTAGAACAGTTGAAAAGTGGTAGGGTTTGAGGGGGGAACAGAAACAATGTACATCCCACTCCCATGTCCGCTATGCATGGTACAGCTGTGCAGGTTAGATACCAGCCTCTCCATCTCTGAATTTGTTGATTTTTTAATAAAAAAAATTCCCGAAGGAATTTTTCCAAGAAAACATATATAATTACATTCACCTTCTAAGTCTGAACATCAAAGGTTCAGTCATCTCTTCTACTTTTTCCCAAATCAACCATTCAATTGTCTGGGTGTTAAAGGTGGTTCAATGTTGGGTAACAAAGTGTGTGAAAGCCTTGCCCAAAAAATACCTGGATGTTTACATTCCTTAAACATGTATATTTGTTTTGCAGATTTTTGAAGATGGCCAATTGAGTCATTTCATTGACGGCAGAGGTTCTTCTGGAAACTGGATGTCATTAGTGAACTGTGCTCGCTTCCCAGAGGAGCAAAACCTGACAGCCCTTCAGTGCCAAGGCCAGATCTATTATGAGAGCTGCAAAGAAATTACACCTGGCCAAGAACTGCTGGTCTGGTATGGTGATTGTTACTCGCAGTTTCTTGGCATCCCTATCAGCCTTAAAGGAACAGCAGAAGAAAAGCGAACCCCACAGCGTAGTGAAGGTCAGTTTGTAAACCTTTCTCCTCTGAATAGCAGCTAAACTGCAAACAATTAGTCATCTTTTGACCCTTACATGTTATAAGAGCCTATCCCCACAAATCTTTTAGGGAATTGTGCAAACACAAAATAAAAAAACCTGTAGTTGGAACAAACCGTCATTAAGTTCACTGTGGGTAGTGTGCTATACAAGCAAGCAATGTCTCGATTTGGCCAGTGTTCTCCCATAGGCTAATGGTTCGAAGCAAGGATCCTTCTTTCTAGGAAAACTGAAGTGTTCAGTTGGGTCTCAGTGTTGAGACACAAACACAGTTCTTGATCGCTGGAGGAGGTTAATGCCTTTCAAAGGGATACAGGAGCTATACTTAGTTCTTAGAGACAAAACCATATAAAGTGAGCATTAAAGGTGAATTAAGTGATAGAATATATTTTCAGAAAGGGAAGCTGGTTTTCAGTTAAAATACTGGCAACTTCACTGATGCAGTTGTAAGAGATCTGTATGTTTTCATTTAGCCTTTACCTAATCTGGGTGTCGACAACCTGCGGATCCAAAGCCGCATGCATCTCTTTGACCCCTCTCCTGCGGCTCCCTGCCGACCCAGTCGCACGACCTGCTCTCAGCCCGGACCCACTGGCCCAACCCAGCAGCTGACACCAACCTCGCTAACACGAGAGCTGGCAGGGTGGGAATGGGATCCGGGAGGAGAGTATGATGGAAAGGGGGACAGGCCTGCAGCTGACGGGCGAGAACAAGCCGCAGTGGTGAAGATGATCCTCCTTTTCATGTTGTGGGGCTGGGAGGTTGTGCATGAGTGGGGATACCCTCCTCAAGCGAGTGGCCAGGCTCGGCCAAAGTGCAGCAAGGTGTTCAGAACAGGCGGGTTAACCAGCTGACGGGCGAGTGTCTTTGGCGAGGGTGATCCAGCTTTGTCTGAGCCTGATCCCCAGGTGGGCTTGCAAGGTTAGCAGCACCAGCCCCCTTTTTCTGTTGCCCTGAGCTTCTTTATTCCTTCAGCTGGCAATACGCTAGAGGAGTAAGGAAGCTCAGGGCAGCAGGAAAAGTGGGCTGGCCCCACTGAATCTTGCATGCCCACCCCAGGGATCAGGCTCGGAGAAAGCCGGAGCACCCTCACCAAAGATGTTCGCTCATTAGGTGGTCAACTCACACACATTCGCTGCACTTTGGCCAAGCCTGGCCACTCGCGGAGGATATCCCCACTCGTGCGAGGAAGAGAGAGAGAGAGAAAAGGGAAGAGAGAGAAATGAGAAAATGATGGGAGGAGAATGAGAGGAAAAAGAGAAAAACAAATGAGAGAGAGAAGGGGAGAGAGGGAGACAGAGAGAAATGAGAGAGCTGGAGGGAGAGAGAGAGGGAAACAAATGAGAAGGGGTAAGAAAGGGAGAGGAAAAAGAAAAACATGAGAGGGAGAAAAAGAGAAATGAGAAAGAAAAGGGAAAAAAAGAAATGAGAAAATGATGGAGGGAGAGAATGAGAGGAAAAAACAGAAGGGGAGAGGGAGAGAGACATGAGAGAGCTGGAGGGAGAGAATGAGGGGAAAAAGGGGGAAACAGAGAAGGGGGAGAGAAAGAAAGAAAAAGAGGGAGATGAAAAAGAAAAATAGAAATGGGGAGAGAGAGACCCATTTCCCACAGAAAACACGGAGCCACAAAACCTGGGTAGGTGTGGCTGGGGGGGGTGTCATGTGACTGGGTGGGAGTGATGTTGAATTGGCCACGCCTACCCAGGTTTTATGGCTCCTGGTGTTTTGTTTTCTGTGGGAAACAGGTCCAAATGGCTCTTTGAATGTTTAAGTTGCAGACCCCTGGCCTAGTCATTTCCTTTGTTATACAGAACAACTTCATTTCAAAAGTGCTTTTTAAAGAGGCAACTGGACTTCCTTATTTTTCTTTGAGGCAACTGGACTTCCTTATTTCACTTTTCATCCAAGAAGCTTCTTCAGGCTCTGAATAAGAGCTGAAGAAGTGTCTTGGATGAGAAGCGAATGATCTTCAAAGAAAAACCAGAAAGTCCAGTTGCCTCTTGAAAACTTTTGGGACAACCATGACCTGGATGACTGAGAATCTCCATAGACAGAACAACTTAGTATTATACTTGCCTTCCAATTGCTGCCCATATCTTTCGCCATAACTTGTCTTTAGATCCACAGGCTAATTTTTCCTCCTTTCTTTGTAGAATCTGTGGAGGGTTATGAATGCGGGCGGTGTGAAAAAGTCTTTGCCTACAGATACTACCGGGACAAACATCTGAAGTACACACGGTGTGTGGACCAAGGGAACAGAAAATTCCCATGCCATCTTTGCAACCGATCTTTTGAAAAACGGGACCGTCTGAGGATCCACATTCTCCATGTTCATGAGAAGCATAGACCTCATAAAGTAAGGCATTCAGTATCTTTATGTTATTTTACTAGAATCTCTGGGGAGTCCTCCATGATTTACAACAGTGGAAGCAGCAGGGATGAGGAGAGTGGTGTTAAGCATAATTAGAGTGTCATCTCATTTCAATTTCTCAGGACTTGGCTTTTGGGACAGGCATTTATTTCTTCATTAGCATAAGACAAAGGAGAGAGATGGTATCTCTGTTCTGATTATTTTTCTGTTGGAATTCTCCTCAAGAAGCACTCTGCACAATCTTATTTGGAATTAAAATCTAATGCCATGAAATTTATTGCAGACTAAATATCGTTCTAGGCTTCTAATTTGATGGCTTGAACACAAACTTTTTCTTGTCTTTATTTGTAATCATTATGCTATCAAAGAATTGAAAAGGTTTTTTTATCACAAGTCATGCTCTCTCTAGTATTTTAGTAGCTGATATGTGTGTGAGTAGTAAGTCTTCTAAATTTTGGTCATCATTTTATTGATGAAGACCAAGTGAAGAATGTTGGTGACTCTTGCTGGTTTGTGCTAGAGCTTCAGCACCTTGTCTGGTTTCAGCCAGGATTCCTGAACATCACCAGACTGGGCTGCAAAAATCAAGATGATGGCAGAAATCTCCATCCGGTTATCTAGTGGTTATTCTACCTAAAGATATCAGCATACAGCTGATATCACTCCTCATGGTGACAGGTGGTCTCCTATAGATGTTAAACAGGAATAGAGAAAATACCGATCCTTGAAGGATCCTGAAAAGTAGGGGTCAGATTTGTCACCCTTCAACAGCACTGAGAACAGCCTCAGAGAAAGGAAGTGAACCAGGACAAGACAGTGCCCTCCAATCCCTGGAACCATTCCAGAAGAATAGCATGGGTGATAGTATCAAAACCTGCTGAAAGAGTGAGAATAGACAGACCCTCTACCACCATCTTGCTCCAGCCAAAGATCATCAAAAAGTGTAACCAATGCCTTTTCCATTGGATATCCATGCCTGAATCCCAAGTGAAAGGGATTCATCCAGGATCGTTTGGAACTGCAGCGCAACCACTTTCTCAAATGGGAAGGTTGGAGTCAGGATGAAAATTATATCTATATAAGTGGGATCAAGCAATGGCATCTTGAGAAGGGGGAGAATCATAGCCACCATAAAGGACTGAAGCACCACCCCCTCTCCCAGAAAGTCATTTATCACCACCAGCAAACACCTGCGCATCATCTCCTGGGATGCCTTAGCCCAGGGGTATCAAATTCACAGTGTCACGGGCAGCCTCATGTGATGTATTGTGGCTTCCCCCCTTCGCTAAAATGGGCATGGGTATGGCCGGCGCGTGGCACATCCAGCCTGCCATGGGTTTAACAGCTCTGCCGTAGCCTGTTAGGAGCACAATGCAAATGAACTAAGCCACTAAAATGATTTCTTCATTTTTAAAAACATGTTTATTTCCAAAAATTGAGGCTTTAAAAGAAATTAAGAAGTAGATTAGATATTTAATATTCTGAGTGGATTTTCAATCATTCAATATGTCTGACCAAGCAGAAAATAAGTGCAATATTTTTTAAAAATATTATTTTAATGATTTCTGAGAACTTCCTATTGAGATAGCTAGAAAGAATTTTTTTATTTCATGCTACAGAAGCTTAAATAAGACACTTATATTAGTTTTTCTGCGAAGTATATATGATTGCAATTCAAAACAGTTGAAAGTAAATTCAGTTTAATTCATTGGTGTATACATTTGAAGAGACATGCTTAGGATATGAGCTGCCTTTCAAAACTCTTTTGCCAACAGAGATCAGATTGTCTGGAAACAAAACCTGTATATGTTTTTTTGAAATATATGAATTATATGCGCATCTGACATAGAGAATATACACCATGATGTTGCACATAGGCACCATCATACATAGTGTCTAAAATTAATCTTATAATTTAAATGATTAGTTTGCTTGTTTTACTATAATTTTTAAAAACATATGAAGACAGTTTGAATTTAAGACCGCAATTACATACATATTTAGAAGTTTCACTGTATTCAGTGCATCTTCCTTATATATATATATAGCAGCACAGAAATTAAATATTTTCTTAAATATTTAAATATTACCTGCTCAACTTAAAGTTGAGCAGGTAATAGACTGGAAATAAACCAAAATTGGGCAGGGAGAAAAGAAAAGGTAGATCATCTTTCTTATCACAGAGAAAGACATTGTTTTTTGTACCTTATGGCAATTAAGTATCCCAGATAAATAAAGAATGCTAGAATAATTATCAAGAGGGCATTCTGAATATAATTCAGAAGTATCTCGTCGGAAACTAAAAGTAGTGTAGTTAAAAACTAAAGCTGTGTGCCAGGTATTAATGTGCATGATTTGGAGAAAGACAGTTGTGTTCCTTGGGAATGTCTGAGGCATGTGCATCAGACCGATGAAAATGGTGTTGCAGTGTTAACTCTACTCCTACTGGGGTGTTGCTTGCTTGCTCCAAAGGAATAGAGTAGCTACACCTTTTTTTCAAATTCTGAAGTCCCCAAAAGATGGTTTGCTTCCAGGATATCTGAAGCACTTCTTCCAAATGATTTTTGAAAAGTTCAGAGCCTCCCATGTATATTGTTGTGCAGTGACAGACTGCTTTAACGTGTGGTAATTCACCTGCATGAAATTAATGTTTGCACATTTCTATGTCCTACCAGAATCGGATCTAACTGCTTCTGCCCTTACAGAATGATTAGATATTTTTTTCTCATTTTAGTGCTCTGTGTGTGGTAAAAGTTTCTCTCAGTCCTCTAGTCTAAACAAGCACACGAGGGTGCATTCTGGAGAACGACCATATAAGTGTGTGTACTGCAACAAGGTGAGGAGATGTTTCTTGCAATTCTCTTGCAACATTTCAATTTTTCATAAATTGGAATATTTGGTCCCCTCATTAGCCATTTGGGTCATCTTTCCTAGAATGCTGTACTTGTGGAACCATTCTGAATTTGCCCTACCAGCTGCTTTTCTTCTGTTTGTAGCAAATACGTCTAAACTATTGGATTAAGGAGCAGTTTTCACTCATAAGCATGAGATTAAGAATCCCCACAGTTATGAATACTGCAGTTACTGAGACTGGCCCCTGATGTATTACAAAGATTTCATGTTTCTGGCATTCTGTTTCTGGGGTCTAATTACTTTTTCATCCATTCCCTTGCTCTCTGCAGGCCTTCACCGCCTCCAGCATCCTGCGTACTCACATCCGTCAACATTCAGGAGAGAAGCCCTTCAAGTGTAAGCACTGTGGTAAAGTGTTTGCTTCACATGCTGCCCATGACAGTCATGTGCGACGCACGCACAATTCTAAAGACAAAGGCTCTAAATGTACGCTGTGTGACAAAATATTCCTAGAGGCAGAAGAATTTCGCTTCCATATGAAATTCCACAAAACTCTTTAGCCAGCAAAGTAATGGTTGGGCCCACCTCTGCCTACCTATGACGTTATATACATTTTAATATCGTGCTGCATTCACAGGTAGGCAGAATGAGCTGGTCAAAATGCAGGACATTTTGTCAATCAATATATGGCCTTGTGTGCCAACCATTAATAAAAATATTGCTGCCACTTAGATTTCAGGGTTTTTTTTGTTTTTATTGTGGCCATCATGGTTGTCCTTTATGTGTCCTGGGAAATAATGACTGTGACTCTTAGCGATAGTAACCTAAACTGGAGATGGGCATAGGTAACTAAGACTGTTTTGTCAGACAATGTCTTTTCCACCCAGGTAAATTTTCTACTGATTTTTTTCTCAATGATTATATCTCTGGTTATTTCTCATTTTCAGCTTTTAGTTTTTGTTTATTACCTGAGTAGCCTGTATATTATAAGGATGAAAGATTAATTTAAAATAATTTCTGGATTTCATATTCATGATGCAAATAGAAACGATTATTGGCACAAGGGAGGACCTACTTTTAAAGTCTGTACCTTCTTTCACAATTTCATTCTTTTTAATTGATCTTGCAGACCTTATAAACAAAATCCATTATCTTAACAACTTTTTTCCCCTTAGCCTGTTTTCTAAAGCAGGCTAGATTTGGTTTAGCAGGTACTAAACCCGGCATTGTTTTGGTTTAGCAGGTACTAAATCAGGCATTGTGACGTTAAAACATAGTGTATGATTCATGTCCATTATAAAGCTGGTTGTGGTTTGTTCTATATTGATTAAACATAGCACAATGGAGAAACTCAGTCTTCATGTGGATTTGGAGACTATCAAAAGTAGCATGGGTATATGTATATAGTATAAGAAAAGAAACACAATACTCCCATTATTGATGTATATAGGGCTATTGTACCTTGGTTGCAAAAGTTTGAAGAATTCTCTGATACAGGTAATCCTTCAGTTACATTCAGAATTGGGATCAGAATTTCCATCACTAAGTGATGGGGTCATAATACATAATAGCACATGACTGCATCATTTAGCTATGGCAATCCTGTCACATCCTGTTAACTGAATTGCACCAGTCATTACTGAGGATCCATCCCAATTCAAGCCTTTCTGGGCTTAGTTCCTCCAACTCGCTCTACTGCCTGTTCTCCCCATTTCTGCTCTTTTGGCAACCCTGCACCTGCCTTGCGGTGAGGGCAGCAGCCTTAGAACTGTGTGTCTGTGACTTCTTGGCGCACCACAGCAGCCACCCTTGGAAGCCACAGCCACCACAGCCCAGCAATGTGGTGCAAAGGGACTTAATGGCGCATCACCCTCTAAGGCGCCAAGAAGCCCCTGAGGCACAATGCAGTGCAAAAACCCTTTGCAGGTCAAAGTCCAGCCTGGCCAAGCTGCCATCTCCCTAGCCAACTCGCCCACGCTACCGTGCATTCTGAGGCCTTACTTGCCCCACTGACCTTCGCTATCTTCTTGTTTCCACTGCTGATGAGGTGTTCCTGCCCTGGCCTTTTGTGACGCAGCTGCTGGCCATGTGAAACTCCCTAGGCCTCCTGAAAAGACTGCCATGTACGATTGGGAAAACCTTTTGAAAACCTTGTTCAACTAGCAGCTGCCTTGCAAAGGGCCAGGCCAAGCATATGTGGTTAGCAACAGGAATAAGAAGATGGCAGAGATCAGCTGGGCAGCAAGAGCCAGATCCTGAAAGGGAATAGAGAGAGTGGGATAAGCAGATAGAGAGTTTAAGCATCTCTGCAGCCATAAGTGTGATTCTACAGTCATATGATTGTAGTAGCACTGTAGTGGTCATATCCTAAGGGACTAGTCATCAGTTCTTTCATTAGCAGGGCCATAACTCTGAATGGTTGCTGAACAAATGGTTGCAAATTGAAGACTATCTGTATAGAAAATCCGTTTCTGTCTAGCCGAAGTCTGTATTTTTCAGCTCTACAAAGCTAGTATCTCTGGCTTTTCCACATAAGGATGCTAAATTTGAAGGGAATACTATTTGTTGGTTAGGGAACGTTTGGCCTGTCAGAAGCTTGTCAATACCGCAGAATACTGGTTGTGAACCTCTTAAGTATAATCAGTTTTTCCATTGGTTTTTTCTCTCTCCTACTTGATTGTCTCTTTAAAACTTGCCCCTGCCAGTGTATCCTCAAGTCACTGAATGTTATCTACTGGCTGAACTAGTTACAATAACAATTGTCTTATCTTATTAACAATTGTCTTATCTTACTCAAGGATACTACTTAATAAGAGGAAAACAGTAAAGCAGAAATATGTCTGAAGTGGCTGTATAAATAAATTTTCTTAGCATTGTAAACAAAATATTTAAAGCAAAACCCTAAACTAGTAAACATGCACAATTATAAGTGAGAAACAATACAAAGTAATCAGATAAATTGCATGGGGAAAGGAGGGCATGAAAACAAGTTTATTCCTAAGGGTTAGAGCAATCAATATAAAAATGGGTTAAAATATTTTTTTTAAAAAATACTGGTGGAGATGGCTGGAAACATAAATATGCTAATATGGAAACACAGATATTTATATCCTTCCTTTCCCCATGGAATAAATAATGCACACAATTAGCACATGTTTAATAAAGAGTTAACTTGCTCAAGATCATTCAATAAAGAATGGAAAGTGAGTGATTGTCATTTGTTGATCAGTCATAGCAATATTATGATCCAGTGCTGAAAATAATATACAGTAGAACAGTGACTCCAAAGTGAAACAATTGTATTTAATAAGCATGTATACAGGGATTTGGAGTAAAAGATGGCTTGCATTTTAAAATGCAGAAGATATTTTGTTATGAGGAATGTTATTTTAAAATATTGAAACTTTTATTTCAGCCAACTAGGTGTATTGTCTCTTGCAAAAGTGAAAACAATGGGAATGAGATAAGGATTGATAATTGTTTTAAGTATAGTTTGATTCTTAGCTGACAATTGAAATAAAAAATTTGTCTGTTTAGGAATGATTTACCAAATGGTTTGCACTAACTTTTCTATTGTTTATCTGAAATTATGCCGGTCCTGCTGTTTTAATGGTTGCAATCTTATAAAGAGATGTATTTATAAAATTCTTATATGAATATTAAGGCTTGAAAAACAAATACATAACTGAATAGAACTACAGTTTTTAAGAAACAAAAATGTGCACTAGCCTTATGCTGCTCCTTTTGCGTATTTGTACTTATCATAAATGTATAACTTCAAAGACTTTTGCACTGAGCTGTTAATAATATGCTTGCAGAGTGGTGGTTAAGAAAAGATTCATAGTTCTTTACTTCAGAATATAGCTACTAAAACTAACTTTCCTTGATTTTTAAAGTTATGCTGTTGTGTTCCATGTTTTGTTTGATAAGCATTGTGCTTTTACTTCTTAGCTTTCTTCCTGAGAACATGGGTGTGCTGAAGATACAGGATACAAAATAATTAAAATAATCAATTTGATCTACTATGTCTCTTTCTTGCCGTCAGTAGTAAAATTACACATTTTAAAGACCACAACTCTCTTGAACAAACTCTGAAAATACTTGCAAGGAATTATTCTATTAAAATTCTTAATTGTATGATACATATTTTATCTGTTTATATGGATGATAATTCATGTATAAACAATAAAATATATTTTAACTGACTTTTGACAAGCAACCTATGAATGTGAAAAATTCCATGTTATCAGGCCTGTGAACCAGATTTCTCTAATTTGACATTCTCTAGAGTTGTTGTGTCTATAGCTCTTAGTATTTGTAACCAGATTTTTTTGGGGGGGGGGGAGAACAAATTGACAGAAAACAAATATATTATTTTTGTTGACACAAACAATGCTTGTAGAAATATATATAGCTACATAAAGGATTCTATTGTAACACATTATTAATATATTATTTACTGACAACTTATTTTTTTGAATGTGGAGAAGATCTTTATATGGGTTTATTTGGGTCCATAGGTTCATTGACCTGGATCCAGACCCCTCAAGGAATACAGTTTGGGATATTCCTTCATATAGTCAATTTTTGCTACTTTTTTTCCAGGTTTCAGTATGAAAATGAGAGCCTTACGGGGGACAAGATGATTATAAGATCTACAAACATTTTCTAATCCAACCTAGCTACGTACAAGTAGAATTTGTATTATACATTTAGTTTTATCCTTGCCATGTATTCAGGCTCATTTATTGCAAAATAGCCATCACCCATTTGGAGCCCTTTAGTGGGCAGCAATAATGGGTGTTTAATAGTGTAAAACATCTGAAGCACACCTGACTTGACAAGTCTGATGAGATAACATTATTGCAATTACCTTTTTAATTCTAAGATTACAAATCTGCTCAGTTCTTCAGTTAATTGATAAAAAGTTGGAAATGTGCTGCTGCAGTAGGTGGCTTCTCTCATACTTGCAAATAGGACATCATCTAAGTAATGAACATCTGCCCTGTTAAGCTTGGAAATGAATACGAGGGTTTGTAGCCAAATCAGGTATTCATTTCATACATCCACTTATTGAATGTTTATGCTTAGAAATGAATGCGCTGCTCTTTGAACTGGCTTGATCCCAGAGGGTCAATATGCTTCAAATTTAAGTGCAGAATATTGATATTGGAATAATAGTAAATTCTCAAGATCCCCATTCTATTTCTCCCCTTCGGCAGGTGACGAGACAGTTGGCAAAATGCCAAACAACTTGGGCTACTTCCACTTTTGTTTTACTGTAGGCTGAGAAAGAATGCCCATAATTTCTGCCCTTTGGGAGTGAAGGGGGGGGAATCTTCATTACATGACAATTTTGGTCCTTAACACATGCACCCGCTCCCCCAATAGCCTTCAGTTCTGTTCCTGTAGACATCCCATTAACCCGTAGGCATTATTTAAAAAATGTCTGAATAAATTCTCTCTGCTCTAGGCTCCCAACAATGTAAAATATCAATAAAAAAACAAGGATGTAAAAAGGACCTAAAAGTATCAAAGTACCAGAATTTTAAAAAATGAATAAGCCAATGAATAACAATATTTGCGTTTGCATTCTCACTGCCAATCAAAGCAGTCCTATTCCAGACCAAGTAGTTTTGGTGGCTTTCCTGAAGCTGAGGAAGGACAGGGCTGATCAAATCTCTGCAGGAAGAGTATTCTAAGTTTGGAGATGGCTATCAAAAGAGCCCTCTTTTGAGGCCCTCTGATGGCAAAGAGACAAGAAACTTGTCCCTGTTCAGTGAGTTGATCTATATGAAAGAAAGCAGCCTATCGGATAACCAGTCTGGAGCCAAGCAGTTTTCTGATGACAACCAGCCCTTTGTATTCCAAAAGCAGGACAGCAACTCTAATAAAGTAGTTTATTAATTATATCACCCAAGTTTATTGGGATACAGCCATCATACCAAGGCAACTGCATTCAGAACCAGCTTGTAGCTTCCAAATATTCTTCAAGGCCAGTCCCATGTAGAACACATTACAATAGTCCCAAGTGTCCACTATGACTAGGGTATGAGTGACTAGAATCTCATCTCTTAGGAATGGCAATGGCAATTGCTGCACATGATGTAATTCAGCAAAAGCCCTCCTAGCCAGAACTGTTGCCTGCTTCATGAGCAAAAATAAATAAAAATGTAAATCTAGGAAAAACCTCAATCTGCAAATCACCTGTAAACATGGGGATACAACTCCATTCAAAGTTGACATTTCTCTGGAATTGGTAGGTGCACAAACTGAAAACCATTCCATCTTGAATCTACTCAGAATCTGTTTTTACCTGTCCATATCCTGAAACCCTCCAGGCACTGAATCAAGCACTTCTGGCACACCTGTTTGGCCCAGGGATGAAATGTGTCAATTTATCTCATTGACATATTCATGATACCAGAGCTGACCTACCTCATCAATATGCAGATGTCAAACAGCTTCCAGCAGATTTCCCCCTTCTCAAACTGGAACTTTCCCATCAGGAAGGAGAACCGTTACAAAATATTATTCCCTTACGAATCATTTGGAAACATCTCAATAGGATACATGTCTGATATTAGTGAAGGTTGAGGACTAGGAGAGTTGTACTCTTCCAATACTAGTCTTCCACAAGTGAGCAGTGTAGTTTCCATGCTATATACTGGCCTGACTGGCAAGGGCCCAAATAATCTAGTTTTCATGGCTTCCTGAAGTTGCAAGGCCACCACTTTATAACCTTTCCACACAGAGAAGATTAGAAACAGATCTAAAATTACACAGCATAGATAGGTCAAGCAACTGTTTCTGGGGCAGAAGGAACAGATGCAATGGGAACATTTTTATTTATTTATATCCTGCCTTTATTATTTTTAAACTAAGTCAAGGTGGCAAACATATTCCATACATCTTCCTCTTTCTACTTTTCCTACTACAACAATCGTGAGACGGATTTTGCTGAGACAGTAACTGGCTCAAAGTGTCCCATCTGGCTTTCATGGCTAAGACAGAAGTCATGTCGCCCACTTTCTAGCCTCGTGCCTTAACCACTAGACCAGTGGTTCTCTACCTGTGGGTCGTGACCCCTTTGGGGGTCGAACGACCCTTTCACAGGGGTCGCCCAAGATCATCGGAAAACACATATTTTCAATGGTTTTAGGAATAATTTTATGGTTGGGGGTCACCATAACATGAGGAACTGTATTAAAGGATCGTGGTATTAGGAAGGTTGAGAACCACTGCACTAGACTAAACTGGTTCTCTTAAAGTAGTGCTGACTCTCTCAGTCAAAGTAGTGCTGATTATCATCCCACAGGCGGCTATAACCAATAATAAGGAACAGAAGAACAAATAGGAAATGGCTTCACAAACTGAAGTAATACAAAGTTGCAGTCTTACCCATTGACATGTACATGTGGAGTCCAACTCTTTTAAATCTGAACGTCAGCCAGTAAGTCTCCAAATGTTTCACAGGGACAGTGATTATCATATTTTCTTCAAAGGGAATAATGCTACTTTAAACCCCATTGGGTAACACTGAGCAGATGCAATCAGAATGATAAAATAAACTCCTTTTTAATATTCTTTGCTACTGTAGATGAGAACACAGTGATAGGTCAAACTTGACATGGGTGTCCCTCCAGTGGTGTTCTAGGCATCTCTTCTACTTCATCTTTCTGAGCTCAGTAAATCAAGCAACAGCAGTGGGTCTGTGAGAGGAGAGAGTCTAATGGGTAGCCAGAATTTTATCTCTTTTTCATCAGAGACAAGTGAGACAAAAGCTTTCCTGAACAAGTACTAGATACTCTAAGTAAGGGTCAACAGATTTAACTCAGACCAGACAAATAGTGTTGGGAAATCACCAGCTAGGAGACTGGCATTTTAGCTACTGTAGATTACATTGAGCTGTTCCACTGGTTATTAGTTTTCACAGTCAGAAAGATTCTCCCTATTTCATGTTTGGTTTTCTTGAAGCTTCACCCATTGGTTCTTGTCTTACCCTTGGATATAAGGAAGAATAGACCCACATTCTCTGCTTTGTGACATCCTTTCATGTTTCGGAAAACTCCTATTATGATAGTCTGTATGCATCTTCATATGATTGGATGGTTTTGTTTAGACCAATGCAATGTTTTTCCCCAAAATGACTTGGAAACTAGTTGGTCTACAGGGCTGGGTATTTTGATCACATTATACCACTGCTATCCTGAAAGGCCCGAATTATTTAAAATTAGAAATCTGAAAGACTGCCTTTTCCTATTTTAGGTCTTGAAATCTCTAGAGCAGTGCTGGCAAATCTATGGCATGCGTGTCAGAAGTGATTCGCCACAATGTGTTATGCCAGAATTCACTGATACCTGATCACAACTATTCTTGAAAGCAGGCCCCATTCTTGCAGGATTTTTGGAGGCTGCAGAGCTGCAGGAAATATGCTTTTGTGTGGCCCCTGGCCCTTCTGGAAGTTGCACAAGACAGCTTTCATGCAACCTCTCGTGCGTCTGAAAATTGCATGAGTATGGGGTGTTCTTTGGAATGGTTTTCATAGGCCGCAGAAGAGCCTCTTTCAAAGCTGTATCAAGAACAAGGACCACATGCAACCTGGAACAGTCTTGGGTAGGCTGTAGGGGCCTGTCAACAGAAAGAGAACAATGCCTGAAAGTAAGCAGTGATGGCAGATTCTGAGGGGTTTCTGGGCTATGGGAACAATTGAATGGTGCAAGGCAGACTTTTTGAGCGGCAGGAGTAGTACTAGGTCTGGACTCAAGGTTGCGTCTCAACTTCAGGCCCAGCTTTGATGCTGCTATTGTGCCACTGTTCAGCATGGCCCAGATAATGGAAACTCAGAGAATGGTTTCTTTTTTGTTTGAAGAAAAGTATATGTGAAAATCCAAGTTAAACATTTTCTAAATTTTTGACATACAGAGCCCAAAATGTTTGCCATCACTGCTCTTGGAGGCCTTTCTATAAAAAGATGAAGCATATGAACACAGGAGAGAGGGTCTTTTGTTGGTAGTAATCTTAATTATGCAACCACCTCCTAATTCTTGCTTCCTGGCATCTTCTTAACTGACATTAAGTGATAAACTTTATTTAATTAGACCTTTGTGATCATAGATGATAGATGGATAGATAGATAGATGATAGATAGTGAGAGAGAGAGAGAGAGAGAGAGAATAGATAGATGATAGATAGATGATAGAGATTGATTGATTATACAAGTCTTCCAATTTCTGTTTCTGTAAGTTTTAAAAATCATATTAAATAAAATTTGAAATATCTGAAGCTACAGGATATAAATTAGGAAATGACTAAATGTCAAAGAATTTATGAAGAAGATAAGAGCCTTGGATAGTACAGTGGTCTAAAGCCCTGTTATTAACATCAGCTGCCTGCAATTATTGCAGGTTCGAATCTCACCAAGGCTCAAGGTTGACTCAGCCTTCCATCCTTTCTAAGGTAGGTAAATTGAGGACCCAGTTTGTGGGGGCAATAAGCTGACTTTGTATAAATATACAAAAGTATGAAGGCTATTGCTTAGCGCATTGTAAGCCGCCCTGAGTCTCCGGAGAAGGGCGGCATATAAATCAAATTTTAAAAAAAATAAAATAAAAAAAAAAGAAGACTGCAGGAGAATTGCTGAGCTACATGAAATTAAGATATTGTTAATATGTTCTATTGTTAATCTCTGTTCAGCAATATTAACACATATCATGTATTTGTGAATTTTTTGTTTTCTTTTTGTCTTAAGACTTCCGTGTCTGTCAGATGGTTAAACAAGCATTTATATAAACCTCAGACAGAACAATCCCTACGCCTACTGCATGAAAATAATGGGAAATGTAGCTCCACCATTGGGGGGATGGGGAATACCTTGCTTAGAAGACTCATCTCTTTAAAGGAAGAAGGATGGCAGAGATCCAGCAGAAGGTCACCACAATGAATTTAACCTGCAGGACTAGCTAATTGATTTCACTTGCTTTGCATGATCTCTGTAAGAGTATTTTAAATGTTGAATGGGGAGTATTCTAAACAGGACAAGAGGCTTTTGGCAAACTCAGAAGTGTCATTGGGCTTTAAATGGAGAGGAATGGGTCCCCCTGTAATGTGAATGACAATAGAACAGTAATATGGTCCTAAAGCTCAGGCTGAAACAAAAGCAACTAGAGTTAACATCTGCTACCCTTTGGCTAATTCCAGCATGTCACCAAATGGTCTAACCTTTTCTTCCTCTCCCCCACCTCTTTTTCAATAGCTCTTGCTCTACTGTACTTAATGGAATGGGGTGAGGGAAAAAAGAAAAAGAAGAGAGTTGTTTCTCCCCACGGAATGGAAGAAAGCAGCCAAGAGATTAGTGAGTTACAGATAATGCAGCAAACAAATATTGATTAAACCAAACTGCTCATTAAACAAAGAAAACCATTCAATCCAATAGACTTTATTTCAGAGCTGAAGTAATCAGCACTCTTGAATTGCAGTTTCCAAAAGCCAGGTTTGCACATCTGAGTGGGAGCCATTTTTTTCCACAAAGTCTGGTTGTGAAAGTATATGAAAGCATGGAAAAAGATGTATTTGAAGTGCAGAATGATGGCGCAGTCGTGTATGGAACAGTTGTACCCAAGACAAGGGGTTTCTGCAATGTGCAAGACGGTAACCATAATGGGCCAATTGTAGTGTCACATGTTTTTTATGTGCAGCCATATAAAACACAGCTGGAGCTTCAGTTGCTCTGTTGAAGCTGTCATATTACCTTTTTTTTAAAACCAGGCTCTGCATGTATGCCTGAACAGCCTTTACAATTTGGAACTGGATTTTGGTCCTATCCTCATTCATATCTACGCCCTGGGGAAGGCTCCCCATCCCCCTTTAAACCTACTTTACAGGTAGATGAGTAATAAAAGGCAGAGTCTCCTGTGAGTCATGTCCGGGGGCTTTCTCAACATGGACAACAATATTGCAATTGTTTGACCAGTGCCTTTTTTGAGGAGGAGGTCAATTTCCAACCTACCTTACAGCCTTGGTATTCCTGGCAGCCTCTTATCCAAGCATAAACCAATTAGACTTGTCCCTGGAAAGGTCGCCTAATATAGCAGTAGAAAACAAAATTGCATTTAAATTATAGCCAGAAGTAGCTATCTCGAAACATTCAGCATTAGGACATTCACTTAAGAGGCCAATTTTTGTTTGTTTCTCAGCTACTTCACCTCATCTTCACAGGGGAAGAATTGTCCTGGATGCATCCTAACAGCCCTTTGAAATTGACAAGAGTTGCACTGCTGGTCCTTCAGTAGCCATGTAAGGTCACTTCTTTTCTTTGAGAAGTATGAGTCACTGTGTGGTTGGAAGGGTGTCTGGCCTTCAGATTCCTCTCTAATCTCCTGCCCCACAGCAGCAAGGGACCTGCTATTGTTGCTGGTGTGGGGGGGTGTCCCTCAAGGAGCTTCACTTTTCAATGTGTTTGACTCACAGACTCTTTCTAAGTGGCTACCTGTCAGTTTCCATTTCAGCCTCACCTTACTGTTTACACGAGTGCTGACCACTGCTGACATATTACCTGTATTGATTCTCTAATAGCTGTCAAGGTGGAGAGAAAGACTATTCTAAGACGAGGCTCTGAGCTCTTAGTCGAGTAGGATCATAAACGCCACCCCACCCCACCCCCCATTACCGCTTCCATTCAATAACAATCTTTACTAAAGTAAATGGACATCAGTGATCTCCCCAGCAAGCTGCCTAATGCAAAGGCCATTATAACAGAGGGAAGCAGCAATAGAGTAAAATTATGGTGGTGGTATCAGTTTCATGTTTTCAAGCATTTCCTTTAATGAAAAGCACTTATTTCTTCCTCAGGGTCATAATAAAAGAAACCTATCTCCTCAGAGTTGCTTAGGAATCTCCTGCTCAACTTAAGGGCAGAGCTGCCAAGAAAAAGAAAAAGCATTCTTTCTGTAAATGTTCATTTAGGACAAAGAGGAGCCAAAGAGATTTGAGTTTGCTTGTCGTAAATGTAATAATGTAACTTTCCCCATCCACTCCAGATATGTTGGATTTCAAGTCCTTTAATCTCTAAGCAACTGGTCAAGATATTATGTTTAACAGTGGCTGTGAAGGATTGGAAATGAGATCAAATATATTTGGAGGGCACCAGGAGGGAGAAACTTGACATAAACATTTTCCTTCCCTTATACAATTACCTTGAGAAACATTTATACCTGTTAACAATACTCTTATTTTTCAAAGGATCTATGTCCAATGATATGTGAATGTCAGAACCAGTTTTTGGTTCTGAGATTCTCCTTCCTTGCTGTAGCAGATGTCTTTTCAGGGCAGCTGTTGGCAATTTGGGTGACAGAAGAAGCACCCCTTGATTGATCAAAGTTCAGCTGAAAGTCTGTTCTGTATAGTATTTAAGGCTATTGTGGTTCTCATCTTTACCACCCAAGCCTGATGTTTATAGCCTAGCTAGCCCAACCTACTGGTTTCCTCTATAGTACAAGAGAAATTGGAGTAATGAAAATTAAAAACAAGCAAAGCAATATGGGCCCTTAACTTCAGAGAGTGAAAACGCTCTTACAGCGAAATGTTTGAATCTGTAACAGCAGCTAAACCAGGGATATTATTCCAATTCGTTTTGAGTTCCATTTCAAAAACACTTTAGTTCGCCTCACATTTCACGCTTGTTATTTGTTGTGCATTGAGAAATGGGTGCTTTAGTAGTTTCTCTTTATTTCCATCTACTGCTTGAAAGAATGTGGAACAGATGACTTTACAACAATGGCAGATGGTGAGCTTGCGTCTTCTGGGACAGCTGATTAAGATGGCATGTTTTCTTCTTGTCCCCCAAGGAATTATTTACCTTATAGAAAGACTTACCCCAAAAGCTGCTGTTTGGCATAGCCTTATCGTTTAACTCTGTCGTTGTGAGGTAACATCCATACTAGACTCTGAAACACTCTACTCATATGTGGCATGGTCACTGGTGGTGTAAATTCAAAGGCTAGTCTGTAAAAAAGAATTATTAATGCATTAGTTAAACATATTAGTATTGATCACACAGAGACTTTCAGTCATAATTTTAGAGGTATCTACAAGGAGCAAAACAAGGGTCAGTTGGTGAATAGTTCTATACTTTAGGTCAAAGGTGAATGTGTTCAGTCATTAAAAACCAATCACAATAGATTAAATGTTTTCCTTTAATTGACAGTATATGGTAGTTTTCCTGAAACAGTTAAGGTATGATTGGCTGTTTAGCTTGGCCAATAATAAGATAAGGTAGTAATTCCTTAAGGTTTTTTTATCTGAGATCTGAAGGAACAAAATTATTAGCTCAAAAAGACCACTTCTATAGAAATCAATTTAACAATAAAGGTAAACTTTAGATGTTGACTGTAGGGATATCAGGTCTATGAGATCTAGTACAGATTTAATTCAGAAAACTATTAAATTTTTACTATTGTATAAAAAAGGGCCTGGTGGCCCAGCAGACTAAAGCAGTGTTATTAACTGTTATTAACATCAGCTGTCTGCAATTACTGTAAATTCGAATCTCACCAGGCTCAAGGTTGACTCAGCCTTCCATCCTTTCTAAGGTAGGTAAAATGAAGACCCAGATTGTGGGGGCAATAAGCTGACTTTGTATAAATATACAAAATTATGAAGGCTACTGCTTAACGCATTGTAAGCCGCCCTGAGTCTCTGGAGAAGGGCGGCATATAAATCAAATTAAAAAAAAAAGTTATGTGAAGTTCGGTAGCCCTAATGGTATCAAATCATTCTTTTTATTAGTGCAATTTCTCTATAGTAGGCTTGTTAAATATCTAACATTTTATATATAATTAATACTCTGACAAGAGATAAATGTTTAATCAGATTTCCTTAATGGATTATGGTTTAATATATTGCATCATGACTTTAGCTCTGATCCACATCACAGGAATAGGGTTACTTACCACCCCTTTGCACATTTTACATACAGAAGCTGACCTAGCTAATTAGCATTGAGTTGCAATTTAGAAATAGGGCACCATCCTCCACTATCAGGAGCAGTTTCAGTTAAGGACATTGGACATATCATTCAGCATTCAGTTCTTCAGGTTACTGTGTTGCCATAACCTTAAGTTTCTCTCACCTCATTCTACTTGCCTTCTGTTAGGGTGGGATATAAAAAGTGTGGTTGATATTTTAAAAGTTCCTCCAGCATTCATCATTCTTTGAAGAAGTAAATAAAATGCCTTCTAAGGCTGAGCTGCAATCCTGCCTCACTTCTCTCTGTTGAAAACAGTAGGATGTTATTTTAAACGTAGCAGCTTTAAATTTAATTTAATATTTCCCAAGTGCCTCATCATGAGCAAGGTTTAGATTTCATAATCTCTGCATCAGAAAAAGACTTGAAAATTTGCCAAGATAGGTTAATTTTTTTAAAAAAAAATGTACATAAAGAGAAATCTTTCTTTCATAATTTTATTAGGATAGTTAAGAAAACAAGATTTTACTTTTTTAAAATGGTAAATCAAATTTACACTTAAAATTCATTGGTAATATTTATGTATGCATAATGACCCTGGATTATGCCCATGCTTGAGAGTGCCTTTTTAAATTTAAATAATATGGCTTAGAACCAATGAGTTTTTCTACTCATTGTTTTGGCTATTTACATTGCTGCTAAAGTATTGGTAGGAAATAATTTGAGTATCAATTTGAACTCCTTGTGACAAAATATCCTTAAAACTGAAACAACTGTTTTGTATTTGTGCTGTTGAGAGCAAGTATATCAGATTAGTCTTTTCTAAGGCAGGCAGCCAGGTAGGCAAGCAAGGAGGTTAATAGTAGCAAATCCCATGAGCCCTATAGGTAGGAAAAGCATGTACATATATAGTCTAGGGTTGCCCACAAAATGATTACAAAAGTTTGGCAAGAGAGTGTCCATCAGATTGATGGTAGGGGTGATAAAATGTAGAGTATCAATAAATGTCATTCAGAGTTAACAAAGCTGATGGGAGTGTAGCTAGAAGGAAGGTTAATTTATCTTCCCACTAGCTTCCTTCTCAGCTAAGCTTTATTGCCCACACTAATAAGGCCTTTGGTCTTTTCCTGATAGATGCCTGGAATCAGATGCAATAGATTTCAAGATAATCATGACAATGACTGTAATAATGGTTGCTCTCCAGTTGAGGGAATGATGAGTTAGCCTCAAAAGAAGCCTAAGACAAACCTGACCACTTCTCTCCTTTCCCGTGGTTGTCTCCATCTTGCAGAGACTTATCTAGTCTTAAGAGTCAGACTTCTACAGGAAAGAATTGACAGGTAAGGTCAGGCACATTCTTCGTTCTTTTGGCTTCAGCACAATCATCTCTGCTATCAAATGCAGAGATTCCTTCAGTCTCTGGTGCAGGATTTACCATTGTTATGGCTTGTGGTAACTGATGGGCCAGGGTGTCCACAGAGAGAAAACTGACTGGGACAGAGGTATTGCAAGGAGTCAAAGATGACAAAGCTTTTTTGGTTTTTGGTTTTTCTTTTTCCTCCTCCTTTCAGAGTGGAAACTTGCACTCTGTGGAGACTGGATTATATAAATACTTTCAAATGCTATACGATTATGAACAAAGGGGCAGTTTTTGTAATAATTTGGAGTGGGTTAGACACATTCTTTATATTTGAACCTTAAAGAACTTTAATTTCACTTTGAAGAAATGTTACATAGCAACATTGTGGACATAGCAATATTGTGTACCCTTAAAATACAATAAAGGCATCCCATAATTGGATGCTTCTCCACATACAATATTTCCTGCATATAAAATATTAAGCATATTAAATAAAAGGGCTTTAGTCTGGTCTTAATCCTAACTTTCCACACAAAATAATAGTTTAGGAATGTTTAAAAATTGCAGTCATGACACTCTGAATCTCAACATTAAAATGTAATCTCTCTGAATATAGAAAACAACTTTACTATGCAAGGAAAATGTTATTACAATATAAATACTGAGCCCTATTTTATTACTTCTCTTAATAACGTGGGAAACCACTCACTACATTTCTAAGTCTTAGGGAATAATTCGTTAGATGGTAGAAATGATATGTGGCAGGATTTCTGAGGATACATTTGGAATTCAACAGGTAGCCATGGCCAAGAGTGCCTTCACCTGGAAATATTTCAGGACAGGAGGCTGCATACAACTTGATGAATTGAGAAACAAAACTGTTTTGCATTCCTGATGAGAGACATTTTGATGCAGCTTAATAGCCATTATTCCAGAAATGCTTGTAATGGTTTTTTGAAGCTCTTTAACCTATTTATATGTAGATGAACCATGGAGCATTGCATTCCAAGAAGATACTTAGCAAGTATAGCCTCAGGATGTTGTGTGTATGTGTGCATGCATGCACATCCACACATGGTAATCAATCAATCATCTCACATGGCTCCTATGGTCTTTCTAAGGGAGGGATTCAGTAAGATCAGAAACTAAAACTAAGAATTTTTATTAGGCTTTTAGTTAGTTAAAGATAACCTTGCTGTTATTTGTTGTTTTATTCTACTGTTATTAATTTGGTCTGCCTTTGGTAGAGGCGCAATAAAATATTTCAGTATGAAATATTAGTTATTTCCCTGAAGGACTTCTGGGAAACTTCAAAAATTGCTTACTCACGACTTTTAATTTGGTTATATTACATTATTGGCCTACAATACATTCTGGATGTGTTGTAGGACAATAATTTCTTTTCTACATTTGTAATGCAACATTTCCAAGCAAGCCTTAGCCTGCTTTATAAGCATCAGGAATATCAGCAAAAATCCCTACTAAAACTAGGCTCCTTTTATGAATAGAAGAACCCATTCAGCTGACAGACGTGCAGCTTTGGATCTAATAGGCTGTTACTTGTTGCATTTGATTCTTTACATTTTCAATTTAGCATTACCTTTAAACTGTCTCCTATCTTACAACTCCTAAGCCAAGTTGAGATGCAACTAACCTTGCTTATTGTTGACTTAAAACCATATTTCAATGGAATAGCTCTGCGAATTTTTTGCTAGTGTTCCAGGAAAGCAGTTTTGTCCTTGCCCACTTTTCATCAATAACCTGGTGTAACGTTCCTTCTGCAATTTTTCTATAGTCTCTGTAAGAGGAAAAGAAAACAGATGGGAAGAACATTTGCTCTTCTTCATTCTGAATGCTTCTTGCTAGAAATTGATTTCTTGATTTTGTTAATGCCTTTTAGCATAAATGCCCCCATTAAATTTCATATTTGAAGAAGTAACAACAAATCTGATTGACATATTCAAGTATATGTCTGTGTGCTGTACCTAGTTTTCTAGTTATGATATTGAACATGCTTCATTTTAAGAGGAATGACCTTGAGTTGTCATTGTATTAGAAATCTCACACTGGTTAGGATGCTTCCATTAAGGTCCTCAGGTAAAAGCTACAGTCAAATCCCCTCAGGAAACATGAGGGATAAAGGAATTTTATTGTCTTCTGGACACTAAAATCCATTTGTTAAATGTATGGTAAGTGTGATGGAGAAGTTGTAGTTATTTAATTCCATTGTGAAATGCGTTAGTAAGAAAGATTGCATCTCATTGATGTTCTATAATATCTATACTATGAAATTTGGGGCTAACTTGTCTACTCTTCTTGTCTACTAACAAATTACTTAATAATATGTGAAGGATACAAAACATAAAGAAGATAAGATAAACATTTCTGTCTTGATATCAAGCAAGCAGTAAAGTATCACTTTGTGTGATCCTAAAATACCATCACTTCAGAAGCTATTCTTCAGACTAGAGTTTAGTTTATCAGATGGGTGAAATGTTAATCTTAGTTTCTATACATAGGAAGAGACATATACTGAGATTCAAGGACGCCCAAGCTTAGGCGGTAAGAGGACTTGGAGCTTATAAACAATTTCTTGTTGTTTGCCTTTCCCCCATCTAAACTTTTCTTCCCAGAAGAATTAAAATAATTTAAAACCATCAAGCCATGGTTGGACCTGCCTTGTTCATAAGCAAAT
Source organism: Ptyas mucosa (assembly GCA_012654045.1). Classification (NCBI taxonomy): domain Eukaryota; kingdom Metazoa; phylum Chordata; class Lepidosauria; order Squamata; family Colubridae; genus Ptyas; species Ptyas mucosa. The sequence goes on along the minus strand of WNWU01000003.1, from coordinate 35,421,259 downwards.
CTCAACATTGGTCAGGACCATAACTGAAATCTGACCAAAGATTCGTGGGAAGTTCTGCATATCACATTTTGTAGCTTGGGTTATTTCTTAACAATTTTGAAGGACAGAAATCAGTGAGCATGATATGAGTAAGATTATCAGAGTCAGAAAAATACATTTGCTAGATTCTGCTTTTCATGTACCGTAGCTTAGTATTAAGTTTCCCAGTAATTTCTACAAAATAAAATGTCCTAGAAACATATCCTATGAATAAAACCAATTCTTCAAGCAGAACCTATGTAAATTCTCTCTTGAATATTTATGAAAATTGACTTACATGGAACTTCCATTTATACTGTTTCATCTTTCCAATGAGATCCATTTTACAGTTTAGTTAGCAAAAATCTATATAATGCTTCTTAGAGTAATGTTAACGCAGACATTGCCATAAAGGTAAGTAACACTGAGCATTTATAAATTATTTTCAATTAATGTTACCATGGAATACTTTTAAAGTATACTGTTTTTTTTAATGACAGAGAGAGGAAAATAGGAGTTAGAGAAATTTCCTTGGGGTCTCTTGTTAAAGAATTTCTAATTGTAAGAGTAGAAAAATATTTGCAGATAGTACTACAACATCAGCTGATAAAATATAGTGGCTGCTGTTAACAAGTATAGTTAGCTTTTGATTCAGAATATTTTGCAGATGCAGATATTGGGTTAATTCAGTATCAGTGGTGAAATCCAATTTTTTTTACTACCGTTTCTATGGGTGTGGCTTGGTGGGTGTGGTGTGGCTTGGTGGGTGTGGCTTGGTAGGCATGGCAGGGGAAGGATACTGCAAAATCTCTATTCCCACCACACTCCAGGGGAAGGATACTGCAAAATCCCCATTCCCTCCCCACTCTGGAGCCAGCCAGAGGTGGTATTTGCCGGTTCTCCGAACTACTCAAAATTTCCACTACCAGTTCTCTCAACTGCTCAAAATTTCTGCTACCGGTTCTTCAGAACCTGTCAGAACCTACTGGATTTCACCCCTGGACAGTATATTGTGTAAACACAACAAAAGTTTTGACAGCAAAAATCATCCTCCAACTATATTTTTTATATTGGAAATAATTTTTACTCTAAAAAAGTAGAGGTATAGGTGATTCCTTCCCCTTCGTCAGGTAGGAAAAATAATAAAAGACTATGGGTTCTTTTTTAGCCTTACAAAACAGGCCATGACAAACTCTATAGCATGTAAAAAAATTGAAGAGTAGAGATAGACCTTGACTTAATGCTGATTGCTTTGTAACTGTTCTAACCGTCGTCCCTAGGCCTACTTATGACCCAGATTTGAAGTTCCAATAACCACAACCCTCCCATCCCCACAGTCACATGATCAGATTTTGGACACCTTAGTGTAGCCAGTCACTAAACACTCTCTGCCACAATCCTTGGAATAGTGATTGGTAGATTAGCTGATTAAGTCATGTCTTCCCTGCCCATCTAATATACTGCCATGCACTTGAGATTTTCTCAGCTGATTTTTTCAGTCCTTGATTGCTTCACTATTAGCTTTTAGTATTTTAAAATTTGCCTAATATGAACATACATACCTACATAAAAAATATCAGTCTCAGCCTTATCATGAAATGAGCTGTGGAAGCCCCATACCTTTGTTTCTGTATGAAGGGACATGCCATGAAAACCAAGAGACAGAATCGATCCAGCCTAGATGGAATCCATGGGTATTCTTGGAAATCAAGAGGATTCTGGAGAGTTGTGCTTTCTTCTGATGCTTATTTGCTGCCTTTTGTTAGTTTTGCTCAATTTGACTTTTTAAAATATGGGACATGGATAGCTGTTTTGATCCATTGAAACCTTGACAGAGCTTTGAAGAAGGGCAGGTAGTAACTCATTACAACTGTGTGCATTCTGATGAGCTTTTCTAACTAAACTAGTTATTCTGTCTTCGATTTGTGTACAACTGTTGGGATCTAATTGCTACTTATCTTCCTACAATTCTCCTTGTACAGAAATGGCATATTTTCCTCAAAAGTATCGTTCCCTGGACTTTCTATTTTTGATATTACACCAATGTTCCACATTTTCTATATTCTTGTGAAACAACTTAAAGTACATAGGAAAAGAAGGCTAGCAGTTCTATATATATTTAAATGTACTATCCTTAGTATGCCCTTGTACTGTTAAGCATCACCGCCTTATTGATTGAAATTTGGAAGTTAATAAGCTTTGGGCTAATTAATCAGATGGGTAGGGACTGGAACTGCACTGCAAGGCTTAATCAAGTCATCAAAATTCTCAAGCCATGGAAAAGGTAATTAGAGAAAACAAATATGCTAGTTATATAGTAACAGGAGCCTAGGAAAAAAAATAAAGGAAAGGAGAGAAGATAGAGAACCCTCATTTTCTTTTGTGCACCTTTCTGGTATAAATCAGTCCTATGACGAAGAAAGTGCTTCCAGTTTGATCTTAGCAAATGGTGCCAGACAAATGCGTAAATCAGTCCAGAAAAGTCATTTAGTTCAGCTTGTCGAATTGACAGTGAAGTTATGTTTATTTGAAATAGATTTATTTTGGTACTATGAAGGCCTTCAGCAGAAGCTACTTTGCACGTGCCAGTTTCCTGCAAGGCAGCTTGATTTACTAATGTGTGGCTTACAAACCTAACGAATAAAGTGTATTTGTTAAGACAATAGACATATTAGGCACTGGCAAAATGTGCAATTTAATGTAAAATCCAAGTCATATATAAATATAGATAGATAGATAGATAGATAGATAGAACATTTTATAAAATATATTCTTACAAGTAACATTTGTGGACAATATACCTTAGATTCTATGTCATTTCCCTCTCAACTTTTTTGTCCATGTTTACCCCACTTTTCAGCAAAATAACCAAGTTATTATACAACAATGGAAGAAGAAAAATGAAAAACCACAAGGCTTGTAGCAACATGAAATCTTCAATGCTTACATGAAAATGTGGGTTCCAGAAAGCTTTGTATAATTCAATTTTTGCCTGAATTGGGTATTTAAGTTTACCTAAATCCTGTCTTAGATAACCCAGGATGAGTAATGTATGCTTTAATACTTCTCCCCCCCTAAAACGAGTACTGATTGAAGGGAGTATTTTCTTCCATCTTCATCCACCACTGAGAAAGACCTTTCACATTTATGTGACAACCAGCCTTTTCCAGAAGCCTCTTCTTCAGTTTTAATAGCCAGATAGGTTCCTAGCAAAAGTAGTTCCACTTTTCAATCATTTAGTATTTAAAATTTTAAATAAACAAGTTGAACTGAAGCCCAGAAAAACTGACAGCAATTGCAAGGCTTCTCAGATGATTTTCAATTGTTTTTCTAGAACTGTCATTTGAATATGAACTTTCTGCTGTGCACCAGTTAATTTCAGTTTGTTCAGCATCTCATAAAATTTTGAGTAATATGTCCAAATATGTTAGTTATTCTCCAGCTTTGGTCCAAGATCTTTAAGTCTTTATAAGTGCTAATCAAAAGGCTAAAGAGCTCCCTCCCTACAGAATTATTAATTATTATCAGAGACATCCATTGAATCTGGCTGTTATGTTCTGGTGAAAGTTGGCCTACCCATGCAAAAAGGGTACTTAACATCATGGTGCACGCTTCAACACTTGCATCCCTTGTTTTTTCCCCTTGACATTGCAGTTATTATTAACTTCATTTATGTAACACAATTTATCCAAAGTAGTTGCCATGCAGCAGAGATTGTTAGAAGAATACAGTGATGCATTTTTCTGGTAATCTCAGCAAGGAAAAGTGATGGGATGGAGAAACTTAGTTCCATGTTTGGATTCACCAGAATCAACATCTACTTGAAGAATGATGCTAAAGGATTATAATGAAAGACCAGTACTCCATCAGGGTCTTTGCAGGCTGCTCATAATCCTCCAGAAGATTCTGAACTCTTGAGTATTTAAGTGAGAAAAGGCCTAAATATTTCTTTTTACATTTCTCCCTTTTGATTGAATGTCTGAAGGAGGTGCTAATAATTGTTATATTAGTCATTAGTAATTGATATTGTGACAACTGTCAGGGAACCAGTTTGGTGTAGTTGTTAACGTACCAGATTAGAAACCAGGAGACAATGAGTTCTACTCTTGCCTTAGGCCACTTGGGAGATCTTGAGCCAGTCATTCTCTCTCAGCCCTAGAAAAGAGGAAGTAGCAAGTTTTGACAACTTCAAGGAAACTTGCCAAGAAAATTACAAGAATTTTCATACACTTGCCAGGAGTCAACGTTGACTTGAAGATATGCACACAATTGTCTTAATTTCAATAATTAGTAGGGATAAATGCTTTTTGAAAGCATTTGGCCAAGAAATCTTGGCCAAAAATGGTGTTTTGCTGTGATTGTCCTGCTGGATTACGCAGATTACTTTCGGCTACAGTTTTATGGTCCTTAGGACAATATTCTAAGAATCATACAGGTAGTCCTTGAGTTATGAATGTAATGGAGTCTGCCCATTCCATTTTAATTCAAGGATTTGTGGGAGTGAATCTCGTACCCTGAATGGGATAAGTCCCTCTTTTTGTCCACATATTCGCTAATCAAATATGAGGCTCGTTAAGTATACATGAGGTATTTCAGGGGGGGGAAGGCCAGGGGGGGGGGGGGGGCTAGTGACGGAACAGGCCACCTGCCTAAGACAACCCAAGACCTTCCCAACCCACTGAAATATCTCATGCTCCCTACGATGCTTTCCCCCCCCCCCCAACCTGCCACACCAAGTCACTTACCTTGTGAAGATCTAGCAAGCAGTCTCCTCTCCAACCTCTCAGCTGCATATGCCCCTCTGCAGTTCCTTTTGGGCCTCTGAAGGCTCTCCTGGCCCATTGCAGGCCAAAATGGATCCACCCTTGGAAGCTCCATTTTGGCCGACAACAATTAGGATGAATGTTGCAGAGCCTCTGCAGTTGTTTGTAAGGGCGAACAACTGTCATGGTGCTACAAGCTTTGTAGTTTCGGAAGTTGTTCACAAATGCTAGGGGGCACTTATCACATAATTTGGAACATTTGCTAAGGGAATGCTCATAACCCGGGGATTTCCTGTACAGTATATTAGATTTTTCCCTATCACAGCTGGAAGAAAAAAAGGTTGCAACCTCAGAACAGAGATTTGATGTTGGAATTTGAATTCCTTTATTGTGCCAGTTTGCCAGCTCTAAGCTAGTCTCTCTTTAATATCAGCAAACTGGAAACTATACAAAGAAGAAAAAGGCCAAAAGAAAGCCTGCTGTTAAATGACATGGTTCAGTGTTGAAGGTTAATGCTCTTCAGTATGTCCCTCTATTGAATACAATATACAATGAATGCCAGCCTTGGCACAAATGTTCTTCTTTAGCAAACAAAGCTGGGAAGAGAGGTAGTCCCGCAAAAGTCTTCTTTCCTTCCTTTCCAACCTGCCAGGTGCTTGCCAATAGGGCTTTCAGAATGTCAGAATCACCGACGCCAGAGCACTCTGATTGTGAAAAATTGTATTACCCTGCCGGTATCTTTTTATTGCTTCTTTTAGGCTCTCCTACAGAAAGGCATTAACTTCTGTTAGACACGATACCAATACTTTTTAGGTAATGTGATGAAGGATAGGGATTGAGTAAAAAAGTGCCATCCTCATTTTACCATTCCAACATCCTGACCATCTACAAGATGTACAAACAGAAAACAATCCAATTCGTCTGAAGCAGTTATATCAGCCTGATTTGCACTAACAGTTCAATCCAAATCCAACATATCTTGAGTTAATGAAAAAAAAATATTGCCAAAGTTAAGTTCTCCTTCAGGACTGTCACATTTGTTTCCTGGACACATCTTCAGTCCTTTCTTGACAACAAAGTAGAAGACATCTTAGTTTGCCATAACCTCCTATTGGAATCTCACCCCCACTCCATTCCAGAATATAGTTTTGCTATTATTGGTAAATGCAATCCAAGTGCAATTCTCTTTAGCTTTACCACGTCCACCAAGACTAGTTGGGTGTTCTGTTGCTAGGTGAAAAAAAAGTATAATACATTCAAAATAACTCACGTTTATTAGATCTGCAAGCCATTAAAATTGCCATTATGTATTTGTTTAATGTTATAATTAGTGAAATGATTATACATGCTTCTAATAAAAATAGATGACATTTTCTATTTATTGTTCAATGAAAGTGTAAATACAGAGACTATAAATCATGAATTTAATCACCATCTGGCATGTGCAATATGTTTACCTAAGTGATACATTAGCATTCAGAAGAATCTGACATTTTTATAGATAATGATGGCTTTATTACAGATAATTACTGTAGACATGCTCCTCAGTCAGGCATGGCATGCCGGTTTGAGTCAGAGTAAAGTTCCTGAAAGTCAAAATAGATTATCCTCTTCAGTACCGTGTTGGTTCCAAATTTCTTACCAAGTCACTGCATAATAATTATGAAACTTCATCTAATTAGCAGAATAAGTATACTAGCGTCTGTAGTTTTTACTCTGATATAGTCTGTTTGCCTATAAGGACATAGATAGGCATTGTGTATAGAATTCAGTTAAAAAAGAGAGCAATTCTGTTTCCCCATAGCATGCAGCTACAATGTGTTTGAGACTCCCAATGGGACATACTTTTCCCTGCTAATAAATCATTAGTAGAATATGAATACTTTTTTCATAAATAAATAGGTACACACATATGTATCTACATGCCTTAAGAACACTGAGTCACTTGATTCAATCTGAAAAGAAAATGATAATTATCATCCAAATAAGTACCATGACATTTATTTCTTCAGAGGTAAGAATAACACACAACAGATCAGAACAACTAATAGGTCTCTATGGGCATTATCTAGGGGAAAATCTTCTTTGGAACACTAGAACTGAGATCATTATCATGATGATTGAATCATACTGAAATGGAACAATTACAAAAATTTACTTCCTTACATTCAGACTAGCCTAAATTACCTTCAGAGCTAAAGGAAACAAAAGAAAAACAAAGAAAATGTTGTTCAGGACAATTATGACAGGTTGCAAAATGTGACTGAGTGGACTGAGGTCGCTTTCAGAAAGCACCAGAATGGGTGGAAAATAGCAAAGGATTTATCTCAGAGAATTCATTTGTCCACCTATTGAATTTTGTTTCCCTTCTCTGACTTGGTGCTCTTCAGAGGAGATAGACTTGAATTCCCATTATCCAGTTAGTAAAAATGTATTGTTTGGAGAGGATATGAGTTGATGAACTGCCTATGGGGATCCATACTTTCATATGGTATAAGAGATATCTACAGAAATTGTTTTTCTGCTGTTTGAAGCATCTAATCTACTATTGACAAGCAGTCCTGCCTTATTCTTGCTTTTTCTGTGTTGTATACAGTTCTCCGATGATACTTAACTTTTAGCTTCCATTTTCTATATATGTATTGGGATTGATAATTGAGATTTTTATATCTCAAGAATAACACTAAACACTCTCTAAAAACCTTTTCAGCAGTTTTGGAAATATGTGAGGTAGGAAGAATAATTTCTTTCCTTCCCTTAAAGAGCCAGTTTGTATGTTATGCATTAATTTGGAAATTTCCTTTGATTTCTCAGGCAAGGGTTGCCACATAGGAATCAGTAGCACTATATCTGATCCTATTTTTAAAAAAATCTGGACTTTAATATTGTTACAGACATATAATCTATACAGCTGATGAATGGAAGAATAAATCTGCCCACTGTTCCAAGAGAAGAGATTTTTAGAAGTACAGTTAACATGAATTATTTTAATCAGATTATAAAATTCTAACTTGGTAAAGTGAGATATGGAGTCTCTAATGGGATATCAAAAAGATGATAGCCTCTACTACATAATCAATGCCCCCTTTTAATGTGCACTGTGCATATGACACACACCCACACTCAAAATATAGCTACGGTACCATCTTTGCTATTTAGACTCCCCCTATCCCGCTCAACATAGAAATCCCAATGAATTATATAGCTCTCTAATTCCTTTTTCACTCCTCCTAGTATGGCAAAAGCAACATGTGAATAATAGTTTCCTCCCTCTGAACTGAAAAACTGTTTACCAATTTCCAACAAATGCCTAGACTAGAGGAACTCTGGAGGACCACTAGATGATTGCAGAAATACAAAACACTGTAACAGTTATTGCCATCTAATGCTCATTGGATTTTTGCAGTCCTAAATAAATCAGAGTATGGAACCAAACAATATTTTTGTTTTGAATTCATCATTTATTTGTGTATTTATTTGTGATTCATATGGTTGCATAACTTGAAGACATGCAATTTCCGATAGCAAATAGTGCTAATCACAAAATTACAACATTCTCAACAACAAATATGACTCAAAATCAACAATTATTCATGGTTTTTCAATTCAGTATTTTTTAAATATAAGGTTTATTAGAATTTCTTATGTCTTTGGTCATCCAATAAAGGACATGCCAAAATGTGCATTGACTAAAAAGATTTGTGGTTGGCTTAGCTTAATATGAAGTCAGTATGATATTGTCTGAATGTGGATGATGACATAGCTAGATGCTAAAAAAATCCTTTCTATGTTGATATATAATTAATTTATGAAGCAAGTATTTCATCCAATATGTAAGGTATATTTATTACATGATGATTACTTTCAAAACAGAAATTCTTTGCCCTCTAGAATTGATGCTTATTAACCGTGGTCTAATTGTGCTCTTGAGCTACCATTCATATATTATTTACGGTCATACCCTCTAACTTAGTTCTCTATCTATTTCGACAAAACAAGACCACCTTTCAAAATAACGCATGGTTTAAAGATATTGAAGTCTTCAAAACCAGAAAGGTCAAAGGACATGTCAGTCTTTTGAAGTCTTTTGGGAAAAGATCAACTTCTAGCAGGGCAGGAGGGGAATTGAGAATATGACAGACATCTATATTAGAAAACCTCAAATGTCTATAGAGGTAGTAGTGGAGCTGAACCGCAAGGTAATGTGAGCAGAGATGTTGTGTTGCTGTTCAAAAGGAAAGATTGATGATTTATGGAGAGCAGGCTTCCGCCAAGTGGCATCTAACAGATATGTTGGAAGTTCTAGTATTTGAAGGGGCTGCTATTTTGCTTCAGAGAAACTAATGGCTTTTCCTCTTCTTGGGTTTCCTCAAGATCAGAACATGTTGCTTGCCATTTCCCCTCAAACAGAGTGAATAAAACAATCAAAGCCTCAGTTTGTTAGCCATTGAGTCTTCAAGCTAATGTTTTAGCTTGGGGTATTGATCATTAAGGATTGAGTGTTTCTTCGATTATACGTATGATTTTTTTAATGCTAATTTTCAGATTATTATTTTTTATTCTTTTTAAAATAGGCCATTGTATTTCATTTATTTGTATTTATATTTTTGTTAGGTTTACATGCTGTCCATCTCGTCTAGAGGTGAGTCTAGTTTATTGAAACTTACTTAGTTTCAATAAGTTAAATTGTATTCTGTCTCTCTGTCTTAACCTGCAAGTCAGTGTTGACTCCTGATATCTGCTTGGACAAGATTTCAGAAGTGTCTACTTCCTAGAGCTGAGAGTGAGTGACAGGTCCAAGATCATTCAACTGGCTTGGTGCCTAAAGCAAGATTAGAATTCATGGTTTTTAGCCTAATGCCTTAACTACTACCTCATACTATGATTTCAGCTAATAAACTGGATGCTCTTTAAATAGAACTGTGTGGGCCATTCTTCTTGGCTCATCTGTAATAATAACAACCCAGTTCACTGCAACAAGAAATGCGCAGAAGGAAGTTCAGTGGTAGAAATACACTGCATGCAGGAGAAAAACATGAAAATCCATACCTAAAGCAACATGAACTGAAACAGTTTTGTCAGCCTTCTTAAAGGGAAATAGACACTTGTCCTCACTGCAACACCACTGCATTCTGCCCATTCAGATGAACTTGGGTCATGAAGTATAAAACAAGTGTTTAACTTCTTTTGGAAACACTCAGTTTTAAACGTATTAAGAGAATTATCTTACTGATCAAAATGCTCAGTGGCAAGAATATTGAATCAGTTTGTCAGCGTTCCAAGTTGCTTTCGTCCCAGCGTTGACATGAGAGAAGATTCTTACCAACTAAGCCTAAACCTAGAAACAAATGGATCAATTAGGCATTGATCTATCTGGTCCTAATGGAGTTCTTTGGGGAGTGAATACCTATGTGATCCAATACTTCAGGGCAACTCCACTTTGCTCACATTATGAGAGCTGATAAAACTCATTATCTTCCAATCTTTTGTTTTTCCTTCTGGCTACATGAGGGTGTTAATTTACTTTTGTAGACATCTTTTAATTAACTTTTACTGGAGCCTGTACTGATTTTTTTACAAATACTCAACTTAGGAACTGGAAGTATTAAATATTAAGTAAGAACAATTATTTTAATTTGATGTGAAAGTTATTGTGAGATTTGTGATATAGCTATTCACTGTAAATATAACTCTTCTGTTACATGGTCCAAATTCTTTTTAAGATGTTGATTGAAATTCATTTATTCAGATTTTTCTTTTTTAAATTTGCTTGATATGATTTGTATTGCAAATCAGCAGAATAAAATTTTATCCTCCCCTAACCTGGAAGAACTGAGATGAGGGCAATTGCAGTCCAGCCTGGGGAAAGCTTATTAAATAAATCCCAACTATTAGGATCTTACAGTATTTCTGGATAATGTCATTAGGTATTTACCAATGTTCCGAGATTAGGAAAGGAATCTTTGCAGATTGAAATATGGGAAAGGACTGAGTAAAGCCAGGTTCAAGTTCAACCTCAGTTATAGAAGCTCATTGGATACCTTGGGCCAATCACTCTTTCTCAGCCCAGACTTATAGAGCTTTTCTGAGAAAAAAATGTGGATGGAGGAGGAAAGGTAGGAGTAAATATAAGGTATATTGCCTTGAGTTCCAACCTAGAGGAAAGTTAGGATATAAATATGTTAAAAATCCAGTGCTCTGAATTGAAAGGGATTCCTCACATGTGCCCTATGTCCTATCATGTATTAAATTACAAGGGATGGAGGGTGGGGTTCAAAATTTAAATCAAGAATTTTAAATTCAGTGGATAAGAAACAAATGTGAGATCTTTCCAAGAACATTTTTCCCCCAAAAGTGCACTATGTCATAAATCCACAATATTTCATCTGCATATCCACAATATGCAGATGAAATATTTTCTTTGCACCTTTGAGCAAAAATTCTATAAATACACTCAGTCTTATAGGGGAAATATCACATAGCAAATTCCACATAATGGTTATTCGTATCTGATCAAAGAACAAATTTAAAGCAATACCAATAATAAGGATATTATTAAAACAGTGGTGGCTGCCAATAGTTGGACATTTTTAAATTACTTCCCCCACAAATCAAGTGGACAGTACAGTTATATTATAGTACTGCAAGTAAGGTGATCCTTATTCACATGAAGACAAAACTTAGGTGACTGAGTGGTTTTACAATTTTCATTAGAACTAAAAAACAGAAAAACTAATTGAGGACTGAAGTTGGATTCCCAAGACTTCACCTGAAACAACTGTTGTGCCTGGGGATTATTTTTCCATAACACATTTTCCTAGTCCAGACAGATTCTGTGCTAATTTATGAAAACAATGAAGTATGCTACAGTTGTAGCACATGCCTAGCACAGAAAACCTTTATGAATCAAATGAACTAGTATCTGAGACTTTAAGTGTATTACGCAATTGGAAGGAAGGAAGGAAGGAAGGAAGGAAGGAAGGAAGGAAGGAAGGAAGG